>CM046346.1:5808172-6232352 GCA_025403435.1 Artocarpus heterophyllus | reverse complement strand
ATCTTCTTTAGCTCTCATACAGAGAAAAAAAAAAAAAGCTCCATTACTCATTAGACCTTCCCAATCAACCTCCTTTTAAATGTGACCTGTTTTACCCCATATTACTAGATTTTTGTGTAACATTTCTCTTCTCAGATGTTTTCTTCAATTGGGTTTCCATTAATTTTAGCATTAAATAAGAATTTTACTTTTTTCACCCAAACTTGTTCCTTTGCTTTATATTCTCAAAATTTCCGCTGTCCTGATTCTGTCCTGTACAAGACTACAATAAACTTTTCAAGCTATTTTATCAATTTTTTGCCAAAAAAAAAAAAAAAAAAACATTCTTCCTTTCTGGGTTCGTCACATTTACAAAGATCTTCACTTTCCATGTTCAAAGTTTTTCACTAGATTATTTGATGTTTCTGTTTATGCTACTACATAGAGATCAAACCAAGCACAAAATCTTGTTTATGGTTGTTTTTATTCTTTCATTCTTCTGTCCAGTAAAGATTGTATTTTTTTATCTTTCTCTTTTCCTCTTATAATGCTTTCTAAGTCCCCCCAATTCATATTTTTTCCCCTTTGATACATTGAAGCAAAGGGCCAAAATTTATCCCCATTTCATTTTAATGAAAAGGAAGAAAAAAGGGAAAGAAGTTGACAGTCATGAGTTTTTCTAACAGATCATCAGGAAGTTCTTGGCAGCCAATCATGACCGGCGACACGACCGCGTCGAGTTACTGGCTGAACTGGAGGGTCTTGCTATGTGCCCTTGGGTCTTGTTCTCAATGACATTGGCAATCCTTCTTATACTGAAATTCGAAGGCTTCCAAAAGTCGAAACGACATAGTAATGGTGGAGGAGAGGCCCCGGGACGAAACGTCGTGCCATCGTCGTCGTCGTCAGGAGTGTTCTATGATGATGAAGCATGGAACCCATGTCTGAAAATATCCACCCTGCTTGGCTGCTGGCTTTCAGGCTGGTTGCTTTTTTGTGCTCTTGGTTCTGCTCATCATCACTGCTTCTGTAGATGGAGGAGCAATTTTATTACTATACTCAGTAAGCAATTATCAACCCCTTTCATTTTTTCCCTTTTTCTTTGCATAATTATGCTTTAATTTGATAAGTTGCAGCTAATTTAGTTATATGTTGGACATTCTTGTCTTCAAATTCTGAAGACAATTTTTGTTTGGTGTCAATGTTTTGTTTCATCATTAATGCATTTGTGGGACAATGAATATGAAAACCCAAGATTTTCTTTTATATCTCTATATATATATATATATATATATATAGGCTGATTTTTTTTTTTGGTTAATAAATGATGATATTTGGGCTCATTATAAGTGATAATGCGTCTAAGAAATCTTTTCATGGAAACTAAACTGCTGGTTTTTTGGACCAGGTGGACTTCACATTGGTTACCATTTATTTTGGGGTAAGTTGTTAAAGCTTCAAAGACACTTTTTAATTGAAACATCCTCTGCTTCATTGAATCTATTTCTTGTTCATGTTTGTGATTTTCTCTTCTCCTGATTTCTCCGAGCAGCTTGGATCATTGCTGTCAATGCGCGGCTGCTACAGATATCATAAGAAGGCTAGTGGTGACAAGGTGATAGTGTGGAATTAGACGCAGAGCAAGGGTCTTGCATGACTCCTGCCCTTATATTATCCAGCAGATCAGAAAAGAACTCAGGAGGCCCCAATGCAGGAGGACACGACCCTCGCCAACCCGCCGGATTTTTGAGTTACGCCTTCCAAATAATTTTCCAGGTACAGTTGAGGCATAATTAAGATTTTTTGATCTTGTGAATTTCATGTTTTAATTTCCTTAGTTACTCTAGTTTGTTCAATTTTCCCCCTTTTTTTTATGTTTATTATGGTAAACAGATGAATGCAGGTGCTGTTGTGCTCACAGATTGTGTCTTTTGGTTCATCATAGTCCCATTTCTTACCATCAAGATTACAACTTAAACCTTTGTAAGTAACATTTCTACTCTCATATATTCTTTTTGTTTTCTTTTTCAAACCTATGCATATTTATCCCCCAAATTGTACCCTTTTTAAAGTGAATTTCAGATGAGTTGTTAATCGGGCTTTTTTTTTTTTTTTTTGTCACGATCACATCAGAATTCTTCTAGTAACAATAATAATTGCAAGCAGTCATGATACTACTATAACTACTTGTGATAGTTATTATCGTGACAGTGATATAACAGGAAATAATAATAATTTTTGTAATTCATAAAAAATTACTTTTTATTATTATTGTAAGTTAAATTTTTACTGTAGATACACTTATGCGAAATTTTTGGAATAATAACCTAACAATTATTAAACTTTTCCTTATTTCACATGCTAATTATGTATGCCGATACATCTCCCTATCTAGTCCTTATTTATTATTATTATTTTTTTTTTTTTTTATGGAATACTATCTAGCCTTTATCTATTATCACATTAACAGAGACGAAGCCAACTGACTCCAATTCTCTTATAAAAATATATTTTTTACCCTATTTTTCTTGTTTTGTCCCTCCAAATTTTTTCTAATTCTTGATTCTATGCTAAATGTTTTAGTAGTTTTCGATTATACCCCTAAGATTGATCTTAAATGTTTTAGTTTTCCCTTAAAATTTTCTAATTCTAATTCTATACAAATGTTTTTTAAAAATTTGCATCTAAAATTTTCTCTTTCTAATTCTAATTCTATACAAAATGTTTTTAAAAATTTGCATCGGACTCTAAATTTTTACTTCAATTATATCCTATCACACAACTAATATAATTTAAAATTTTAATTTTAACTCAAGCTCTCCTGAAATATATATATATATATATATATATATATATATATATATTCTAGCTAGGATTATTTGTAACTATCTTTCTGTCTTTCTATTTAAAATTATCTTAACTTTGTGATGGATAATTATGTTATTCTAAACATGATTAATTTTTCCTAATGCAGCTGATCATCAACATGCACACAATCAATGCAGTTTTCCTGCTTGGCGAGTCAGCTTTGAATTGCTTGGTTAGTTGATGACTCCAATTAGCTATTAATTAATTATCTCAACCATAAGGTTAATTTCAGTTCTTATTATTAATTACACAAATTAAGCTGATTTTTACCTTTAAATTTTCAGCGATTTCCATGGTTCCGAATCGGATATTTCTTCCTATGGACAGTCGTCTACGTAGTCTTCCAGTGGATTGTTCATGCTTGTGTAAAACTTTGGTAAAAGCACTAACCCTTCTAGTATGTCTGCTCTACCAAATTTATTAAAAAAAAAAAAAAAGAATTTAATCTATTCATATTATATGTTGCTGATTTTATTTTATTTTATTTTTGTGTGTCGTTTGAAATCAGGTGGCCATATCCATTCCTTGACTTGTCATCTTCATATGCTCCATTATGGTAAGTGATGTCAACAAAAAAAAAAAGAAGTTGATTTAACACCCTTCTTTTTTTAACTTTTTCTTTTTTCTACTTTCTCTTCAAGCAAACAAAAAAAAAACCATTTTCTTTTATTATTAGTTTATTTAGATATGGTTGAGCAAATAAGTTGACTTTTTTTTTTTTTTATCTTTGATTGACATGGAATTTGAAGGTACTTTTCAGTTGCTCTAATGCATATTCCATGCTATGGAATTTTTGCTTTGATAATAAAGCTGAAACACCATATCTACTCAACAAGGTATCCTGATTCTTATCAATGTGACAAGTAATTATTTTGGATAATTCATGAAGAAATTGCTGCAAAATATTCTTTTGGAAGAAGAAGAAGAAGAAGAAGAGAGTAGAGCAAAAGATTAGAGATCATAGTTTCAGGATTACAAGATCCATGTCTTGAAAACAAGTTTATAGAATACATTTTATTTTTTTAGATTAAGTTTTGGATGACACATAAAAAGATAAGCTGTACAAGAAAAAGCAACACTCTTTGTAATTAGTTTGTTCACACAAGCATTCCCTTCAGGAATGGCATTGTTTGTAATTATACAAAAATTCCAAAGAAATTCATAGTGAGTTTATTTTCTTAGAACATAAACTCTATATTCTCTCTTTATCCTTTTTTTAATAATTTTTTTTTTTTTGGGTAAGTTGTAGTGTGGAAGATTCTGCCAAAGATCATCTCAATAACTTTACCATTACTAACATCCACAAAGTTTTATTCTCATTTTAAAGTAATATCACTATTCTCACTCATAATAATTAATGAATAATGTTAGTTTTTGAGTTTGGAAGTATTTCTACATTTGGTAATACTTCTTGGGGAATCAAAAAGGACAAATTTCCCACATGTCTGTATAATTATATGTATATTTATACACACATAATTGATGCTTAAAAGTGAACTTGTGGGCATCAATATTCACAAAAGAAATGCTAATCCAGTTTTTTGGCATTTTTTAAGAATTGTTTTTCCTGTTGAAATACTTTTTTTTTTTAATATGTTAGATAGATGCAGGTCTTTTTATAAATTTAGACATTAATCAAGGACACTAAGTTTTAATCTTACTGGCATAGTGTTCCTAAGCTAAGTTGGATCACAAAATTTGTACCATTTTAGATTCCCACAAAGAGAATGCATTCATAGTTCAAATACCATTTGCAATATTCTGAAGTTTCTTTACAAATTAACAAAATCATCAAAAAGGAAAAGAAGAAAGAAAAAGGGCAAAAAAGAAAGGTTCTGCTCTAATTTTATAAAAGAAAATCCAACAAGAAAAAAGGGTAATCTTAAAAAGGGGAGAATTTTATGATAGGGTATAAAAAAAAATTAACATATATTAAAGTGATTACTTTAGACCGTAGATTGTCATAATTATATCATATTAAGATTTATTTTACAGTGTTTAAAATTTTAATGAAATTTGACGACGATCTAATGACTCAAAACTGTGTCTCCCAACACAAGATTATCCTAAAAGCTACACCAATTTCTTATCAAAATGGGTTATCCTCTTTCAATAATTTACTCCCCCAATTGCTACCAAAAGGAGGGGTCAAACATATATTAGTGTGACACAAGGAATAAGGACATCTTTTTGCTTTTAAAAAAAGTGCTGACTCAGAAGAGATTAGTTAATTAATTTATTCCATGCTTTTGAAATCTTAGGGAAACTGTTTTCATCGTTTTTGGATAGGGCCTATCAACCGAAAAGAAAGATCCCTAGTTTCAATTTGCTTGGAAAAGACTCAACAAAAACAGAACAACTACTGTTTCTCGTGCTTCATGATAAAAAATCATCAAGTCACCGACAACTTTTTTATTTTTCCTTGAAAAAAAAAACTACTCTATTTCGTATTTTGATTTTTTTCCTTCATTTTTTAGGTCCTCTACATAATTAATTTTGGGGAAAAAAAAAAGTTAAATGCATTTTGTGGAACTCTTTCGTTATGTTTAAGCAATTAGGGACGCTCTATTAGCTGTCGTTCCTAGTCGTCATCGTTTCATTAAAAGCTTGTTTGATAAAGTTAATTCTAATTAACTTTTCAATTAAAAAAAATGCAAAGCTATCATATGTTACATTAAACTAAAAAAAAAAAATTGTTATAGTATAAAGCTCTCAAATACTACAATGTTATAATTCTAATCAATAGTTATAACCACTATGCAAAACACCATATAAATGTTTTGTTGTTTCTTGGTTGGTGTTATTGTTGTTGTTCTTCTGGTATTTAAGTCGTTTTTTTTTTTTTAAAATCTTTGTTGAAGCTTCATACTAAAATTGTCAACTAGTCTTTAGTTTAATTTGAAGAACTTTCTCCATATTTAATTGATACACCATGTTTCACCTTATGTTTTCATAAATATTGCAACCTTTTTCTTTTTTTTTTTAAATAAATCACATTAAAAATCTTTCATCTAGCTTGTTTTCTTAAAATCAATAGAGGTATTATCACCATTTAGAAAAATCTTAAGGTGTCCTTCAACGAATCCGTGTTAGATTGGATGTTTTTAATATAATTTAGAAAACATAATGGAGGATTGTAATATTCTTGAAAATATGAAATGGAAATCGCATTTTAATAAAAACACAGTTAAATTTTGTAATCACCTCACCTGTTTAACATTATTTTTTTTGTGTTTCTTCATTTTGTCTTTTCTCATCGTTTCCTTTATTGTGGTTCTTCAATGTCAGCCGTCCTCGTTGTCGTTTATCCTCATAAATTTTTGTTGTTCTTTAAAAAAATCCTGTCGTTTTTAACCCTTAAAAAATAGAAATTGTAGTAAAACTCTAATTGCAGTAAATATTAAGTTTTAAAATATTTGTAATAAATAACAGATTTATAAGGTAAACAATCCTCTTATTTACGGTGTAAATAATTCTTATTCTCCTTTACATGGTAAATAAACTATTTTCATTTAAAATTCGCCATTTATCACAAACAAAACTTGCTATTTATTTCAAAAAGCTTTGAAAGAATGTTATTTCCCTCCTTCTCCTGTCGTTTTTTTTTCTGTCATTTTAACTTACGTGTGTCTCTTTCAAGTTATTATCATTTCCTGCCGTTCTCTCTCTTAATTTTGTCTTTCTTCGTGACCTCGCTGACCGGCCGCTCTCCATTTTGTCGTTTTTAGATCTTGTCATGTGCTTTTCGTTCTCTAATGTTTCTGCCGTTCTTTTGTTGTTGTTCTTCTTCTTGTTTTGTTGAGGTGCTTTCATTTTTGTTTCATTCTTAATTATAGTGGTACTTAAACTTCGTCTCAACTAGTTCCAAAATTTAGTCATTTTTTTAATGTCGATTTAAATTAATATTATTTTGGCCGTTGGTTGCCCTCGTTCCATAAAGAAGAAGGCAACGAATTTAAGAGGTGTTTGAAAATATGGTGAGAACCGTTGGTTAAAACTATTTTTACTATAGTATGCGAGAGCTTTACACTGTATCAAAATTTTTTATTGTTACTATAGCATGTGAGAGCTTTATATTATTTATAACTAAGTTTGTGGAGGAAACTTCCCACCACTCAACCAAACAGCAGCTTAGAGAAGCAACACCAGTAACACCCGATTTTTTATTTTTTTATTTTTGGTCCTTGGTCGTTTGTTTATGTGTTTGTCATCTTGTTGTCGTCTCCATAAAACAGCAACACCCGAATTTTTTTGGGTCGTTTGTCGTTTGTTTACGCGTTTGTCATGTTGTTGTCGTCTCCATGTTTCTGTCGTTTTTTAGTTTCATGTCGTCTCCTTATGTTTATATCATTTTGTGGTCGTCTCCATGTTATATTATCATCTTTATTCTCTAATTCTGCTATAGTTGTTTTCTCATTTTGTTTTAATTCGCTTTGCAATGAGTCTGTAGTTTTTTCTTCTTTTTTTTTTTTGGTTCCCTGTCTCTTAAATTATCCGTCCTTATATATTTCTTTTCATCTCGTTGTCGTTTTTATATGTTATGTTCTATGGGTATGTCATTGTGTTATTTTTCCCCCTTTTACCAATGATTCTTTTTTATTATTATTATTTTGTTGTTTTATTGGATTTATCATAACTTACTTTCTTTAGTGTCGTTTGCTGTCTTGATGTTTTATGGAAAATTTTAATAAATATCCTTTTTATAAATGTTATATATATTTAAATATAGCATAACATAAACATATAATATGAGTGAAAATGTAATGCACTTTTTTAAAGTGTGGCACAAATAAATAATTTTTTTATTTTTAGTATATAGTAACAAATGGCCTTTTTAAATGTCTTTTTAAAATAAATGACCATATTTTTTCATGTTTACATTTTTATTTAGTCTTTTTTATCTACTCTCATTTAAGAAGGGTCTGTTATGCACATTTTTTTTTTGCTATTTTTCATTGATATTTTCTCATCTTTAATACAAAACTCATCTTTTTTAGTCTTCAAATGTAGTTATTAGTGAACAATATTGACTTATTAGATAAGTTACGCTTTAAAAATGAGAATAAATATGCAGAAAAACCCTTTCTAAATGAGAATTCAGAAAAAAAACAAATAAATACGTCAAGTGAGAGTATAAATATAAAACAAAACTTAAGAATGATAAAATCTTATTTTTACCTTTACAAATGATCTATGTACAAAGCTTGTGGGCTTAATTTCATCTATTTGAATAGAAAATAAAAAATTAAAGAGATAATGTGAGGATCTTCAAAAAGTTTAGAGGCAAAATAACGATTTTAAAAATTTTAGGGACAAAGTAAAGAGTTTTAAAAATTCAAAGGATAAAATAATAATTTTTAAAGTTTAAGGGGTAAAATAAAAGACACTCTTATCTTTAAGGACCATTTGTGTTACTAATATTATTTTATTTTATTGGCAGATAAAGAGTCAACCGACTCTCTGTGTAGAGATACGCTTTTGATGCTAATGATGCTAACACCTCTTCTACTCAACTTCGTAAAATTTAGATGTAAAATTATAAAACTTATTTGTCTTTTTTGTTTTGCCGTGGTTTTTATTTTCACTTTTCAAGTACCTGGTCTTTGAATAATTTGATTTCTAATGACATTCATGAATCACGTTTAAAGATACAGAAAATTGGAGTAGAGAACACAGCCAAACTTAATACTTTTTTATTTTACAAAGAGTGACCAACCCAGGGGGACCAAAATATCTCCTCAGTCTCAACGACACAGCTACAACAGAGTTTCCTTGGCCAGTGCCTAATTATTGAGCTAAAAAATGTCCAAATGTTGCAACAAATGAATCATCACTCTTCAAATCAAGCCAAAATTACATATGATACAATGCCATGCAAGCATATCATAAGGCATTGCTTGGCAAAGAACCCATTAATATGACATTGTCATTGTCTTTATTCTCCCCAAGCTTCTCAGGCTTCGCTTTCGTAAACAATGTCGATAAAAAACTGACTCTTAACCCAGAACCCAATCCCTTCCCAAGGAAGTCTACCCTCTTAGTGAGTCCCATTGTGTCATCAACCCTGAGATGAGCTCCACAAGGGCACTCTGTGAGCTTCTTGAAGCAAAGCTTGTGGAACACCGACTCGCAAGAGCGACATTTCTCCACATCGCCTTCCTGCTAAAATTTTTCTAGTTAGATAAATAACTAATATGCTAGCCAATCAATTATATCAATAAAATTAACACAAAATCAAATTGAATGTTGACTTGATAGGTTAAATAACAACATATCTACCTTCCCAAGTTCATTCGCTCATGGAACTCCGTTTAAAACATTTCACTGGATTCCTTCCAATTCGCTAATCTTATTTTAGGATCTCCTTGGAAATTACATAAAGAAAACACCTATTTAATAAAAGATATCTGTGCAAGTACCTTATGCTTAAGACGTAACTGCCATCGGAACCATTGTTATTAATGTGTTAACGGCAGTACACTTTATTGGTTCGAATTATTGCATTTATCCAAGAGATCCACGGGCGTGGAAAATATAACCATTAGGAATCAAATCTGTTTTCCAATAATCTGGAGGCTGTTTCTTTCCAAGACTCATGATTAATTGCATTTTGTCTACTATGAGAGAAAAATAAGTAGCCATGTTCTGCGTATGCATAGACGCTATTAGTACATCTACCTGGAAAGGGAAAATGAGAGAAGATGGATCATTGCAAGCATGCCGAGCATTGCATGGAACTCCCACATCACAACATATGAGACATTGATCGGTTATATGCTCCACGATTTTGTTCAAGACAGTTTCCACCATGACAGGTAGAGCTGCCAAATGAGTAAATACACGTCAGAATCTGCATTAAGAAGGGCAAATTACAGGTACCTGATAAGATTTTTCTTATTTCATCTTCCAAGTACCAACCTGCAAACGCCCCTTTTGAAAGATCAATGAGGTCTCTGAGGGCGAAAAAATCATTGCCTTCAAGAAGATATCTTCGGGAGCCAAGTCCTCTGTTAATAGATCCATGGAACGAGCATCGAACATACGAAAGTATACTTCCTATTTTCCTTCTGACACCCATAACGTGTTGCAGAGCCGGGACCTTTGAGAAGAGGAATGGATTAACTGCACTGACACAAAGCATGGGCTGCAAGAAGGAAAAATCACCAGGAATGACTTTCCTTGGTTAAAAACAAGATGCTACTTCTTATTGATGTAATCTCAACCCATCAACTTAGTTAAAAGTTGTTTATCATATCACTAATTAATACAACTTCAAGAACCAATAACACTTTGATGTGCTATAGAAATCAAAGAAGGTGCCTGTCTTTAGTTACCTGGTCATAGATAGAATCCAAAAATGATTTAGCCAACTGAGACACTGGATATTCATTAAAATCCCAGTTATGCAATATTCTTGCTGGTAAAACTGCAGTTTCATTTGTATGGCATGAGAAGCAAAATAATTGACTGGTGTATTCACAAAGTCGAGGCTTTCCCCATCCGAGTGTTTGTGCAAAGTCTCGTATCAAAGTCTTCCCATCATCAAAATGTTTGTAGCAACCAGCACAAGCATAATGTTGTGCTTCTAGCATCTGCTTTGTAGATTTGTATGGTTGGATTTCAACAATAAGGGATATAGTCTTCCCAAATGTGGAAATGTTTTCTCTACTTCCTCCAGAATTAGATTGAGGAACCACTGCATTTGATCCAAGGGAACTGGGAACTGAATCTTGAGGGCACAGAAACCAAATCAATGCACTTGGAGAAGTGGTAAAGATCCTGGGATGGATAATGGAGCGCAGGCACTCTTGAATAAGAACACTCCTCTCTGCAACAACAGCAGGTGACACATTTCCAAAAATCTTTCTGGATTCCTTTTCTATGGAGGCCCAAGGAGAGGGCAGAACCCAACCCTGGCTAGTAAATGATGTCTTCAACCGGCGATAGAGAGTAAAAAAATCACGATATCGGTGTTCAACCTCCCATTCATTGTTACCACTCCACACTCTTATTTTGTACACGGTGTATTCCTTCACTCCAACAAGTCTTTCACTAAACGAGACATCTCCTCTCTTCTGCCTTGCACCTACCACTTCAATCCCATCGATTCGCAGCGGCTGCTGTCCAAGTGGGTACACATCATCCATACCAGAAGTAGAAGCAGAAGATCCGCCGTCTCTTAGGGGTACAGATAGTTGTGATTGCAATGGCCTGTTACTAAGAGGGAACCTCGCCCCTGGAGACTCGCTGGAGGCCAATAAAATTTCTTCCATTTCAAGAACAACCTCATCATAGAATTCATTTAGCTCAAGAGCATCTGTCTGCAATTAAAAATCAACTCGGAAGCTCAAAGAACCACCTTGTAAAAAATTTACAATTTGTCACAGGATAAATAGATCAGATTAAAATGCGCATATGATCTAGACTAACCAAAAACAAGTTCTTGCTTCATAACAATTAAAAAAATTTATGAAACTGAATCCAAACTTTTGTGATTTTAGTCAGTCAGGAAACCAAATCATAAGTAACAATTAAGCAAGCACTAACCTTTACAGGTACAGGATGGTCTCCAACGCGAACTTCTGAAACATGAGAATTCTTCCTTGTATTATTAGTCAAAGTTGAAGGGTCTGTCTTTGGCTTTGAGTCTTCAAACAAATCCAACTTCGTGTTTCCAGTAACAACAGTTGAACGTGAGTTTACTCGGTTAGCTGATGAGTCAACAACGTGGTCCAATTTTATTTTTGAGTTCCCCAAGGGTAGATTTTCATAAACTTGACTAGCATTAACGTTAAGGGCATTCTCAATATTCAATTTTTGGTGTATCTGAGGCATACCATCATTAATATTATTGAAACCTGTTTTTTCAGGAAGTTTTTCTGCCAGAGGATCCAGCTCATTGTTACCAACGGTACAAATATTAGGAGGGTCTGCCAATTCTGCATCACCAGGAATGTGATTCTCAGTATACGGAATATGACTTATATCTTCTTTATCTGGTATATTAACTTTTGAGATAACAGGCGGTGTGGTAAAAGAACTTTTGGTAAATTCAATCAAATCATTACTGCCTTGAACTTGATACGTAGCCACAGGAATGTCCTTCACATCTTCTATTTCCTCTGATTCATCCCATTTATCATCACCTTCAGCTTCTTTGCTGGCTACGGGCGTATCAGTCACGCATTTTCCTTCCTCGATTTGACAAGTACGTGGTATCCCAACCGAGGCCGAAGGAGTGAAACCCAAAACTCCCCTTTCAGCTTCAATATTCTTTTCTTCCCGCTTCTGAGAAGCACTCATGATAAAGGAAGCTGAAGCTAGCTCACTTCCTTGCTCAAAATCATCCCAATCGTCCGAACCAAAGGCCACGGATGAGTTAATGAGCAACGGGTTTTCATTCTTTGTTTTTGCTTCCTGAGAATAGTGCACCTTCCTATAGTAAGTGACTTCATGTTTTTTACCCTCGTCATCTGTACCATAGTTGTAGACTGAATCCCCACTCTCTGAATGCTCATCTCTAGACGAGGTCCCATCTTCTTGTCTCTCTTCTCCACCGCCAATCGGAACCGAAACACATTCCTCAACCTTGGGTAAAACTTGAGAAACATTTCCAACCCAATTTGAGCTATTACTTTCTTGAGTACCCATTTGCACAACACTACTTTTTCCTACCACTTCTTCACCATCCTCAACATCAGAACCATTATCAAAATCTGAAATTCCCTTCAAAGGTGAAGACTTTTGATCAACCTTCCAAGACATCAATTCATTCACGTTAAGAGCTCCAAGATCATCAAGCTCATCACCACCGTACATTTCAAACCCACTAGACCCATAAGTCACACTCTGATGTAGCTCACGAGTGGCCCTATCAACTCCGTCATCGCTCAAACGCTTCATTTCCTCCCGATTCCTCTCGATTTTCCCTCCCAAGCTGAAATTCTCCAACCCACCACCATCGTCCCCAAACCCTAACCCGAAATTCTTAACGGAGCCGAACTCCAACTCCGAGAAATCGTTGTAGACGGTCATCGTGCTGCACATGCTCGGCGTGCCCATCGCCGAGTTCGCGCTGCAGTATCGCTCGAACTCTGACTCGCCGCACGACGAGTACCGAGACGGCGTCGCATCGCCGCCGGCGCCGTCGTCCGATTTCTGATCGGACGGATCGGGAACGGCGATTCTCGGGACAATAACCTTACCAGTTCCCTCTCCACCATTTATCATCTGAGAAAATCGATAGAACTCACAAAATATTACCTCAAAGAAAACCTAGAATCGATGGCTCTGCTTTCTCCTTCAAACAAGACTCCGGCGGTTCGTACTGCACCCGATCGCAATCTAGATGGAATCAAGAAAGTTCTGAACTTGATAAGAGAATTCCGATTCGTTGAAGAAGAAGAAGAAAAAGAAATCGGTTTCGAAGTGATTGAAGAGAGATTAGAAAGTGGAAAATGGAAATGGTTTTGTTTCTGGTTTTGGTTTTTGTTGTCGTTGTTGTTGTTAAACGTGTTGTTTAGTTTGACAAAGACAACGATATTATTGTGGGGATAGAGATTTTTTGTTTGTTTTTTTAACTCCTTTGAACAAGAACAATAGACAGTAGATTTATCGTTTTTTTTTTTTTAATCAATTAGAAAAATTGGCCGTGGAATTTTTTTTTTTCTCCTTTGAACAATAACAACAGACAGTAAATTTATCGTTATTGTTTTTGCATCAATTAGAAAAATTGCCCGTGAATTATAGCTGGGTAACATTTTACCTTTTTAATTTTAAAAAATAATATCTATTTTTAAAAAATATAAACTGTTAATAAAAATAATACTTTTGTTAAAAATTTAATATAAATTTGATAAATAAATATAAAATTTAGAATATTTTAATAGTACTAGTTATAAAAATGACTATAAAGATTAAAACTATAATAAAATAATTTTTATTGATGAGTAAAAGCAAAAAATATCAATTAAAACTCTTATATTATTAAAAAAAAATTTTGATATATCAAAATTTTATTTAAAATTTTAATTTTTTTAATACCTAAAAAATTAGCTATATCTATTAGTGAAATGAAAAAAAATATAACATAAATATACTCAATATAACAAAAAAATATAACACAAAATTTTTAAAGAGAAAAAACTCTAATAGTATTAATAAAATTTCTTTCATATTTTTGAAGTTTTTATTGGTATTTATACCTTTTAAAATTTCAAAATACTTTTTGAATGTAAATTGATAAATTTAAAGAAAAATGTGGTGTATCAAAAAACAGATGGATCCAGGTAATAATATGTTTTTAATTGATTTTTTTTTGTTTTAATCATCTATAAAGACTATTTTAATTATAGTTTAATGTTTTATTGTTTTTATAATCAAGATTACCAAAATACCCTTAGTTTTAAAAATGCTTATCAATTTGCTATTGAAATTATAACAGTAGGACAATTTTGTTAACAATTGATACTTTATGAGGAACAGATGTTATGTTTTAAAGTTCGGAGGGTAAAATATTACAAAGCCAATAATTTAATGAGAATTTTTATAATTAATCATTTTTTAAGAAAATTATTATTAAGGAACTCTTACGTTGAAGAAGACAGTTTTGTTGTACCTATGAGCAAGGTTTTGATTTGTTAGATTAGGATTTTAACTTTTTTAAATACCTATGTTTTATCAGTTGAGTAA
Source organism: Artocarpus heterophyllus (assembly GCA_025403435.1). Taxonomy (NCBI): domain Eukaryota; kingdom Viridiplantae; phylum Streptophyta; class Magnoliopsida; order Rosales; family Moraceae; genus Artocarpus; species Artocarpus heterophyllus. The sequence continues at coordinate 6,217,814 of CM046346.1, read as the reverse complement.
AATTATCTTCTCCATAATAAAATTACGTTATTATTATTCCCTAAAAAAAGTAGTTATTGTTGTTGTTGTTGTTTACAAAAAAAAAAAAAAAAGAGTTCTAAATTTGACACTTAAAAATAAAAATTGTCTCGATTTACCATTCTCTACTGAAAATAGCACAAGACTGCCTTTAAACTTATCATAAGTTGTAACTTTACTATTTTTATCGATAAGACATCAATTTTTAAAATAAGTCGCAACTAACTGGCAATATACTTGAAAAGGGTGACACTTAGAATTAAAGTGTGGAAGAGTATGGGAGGCTTTATTTTTTAGTATATTTTGTTTAAATTTATCATATTGCCTTATGCCAAGTAGTAATGTGACCTACGATTAAAAACTCTAAAAACTTAACATGTAAATGACTAAAGAATCGTTTAAAAAATGATGAAAGTGCTAATGCTGTAACTTAATATACCTTAGGGAATAGTTGTGTCATTTTGAGTCACACGTGGCAAAGTAAAACCACTACTATTTAGAGCTAACAACAACAACAAGAATAATAATAATCCTATTAATATTAAACAAGGGGGAAGTGTAAATAATATTAAAAATTAATAATGCTAGGAATAAGTGTAAGTATTATTTGCAAATACAACCAAGGAGGGTGACGAGGGTGCCTTGCATTTACCAAAAAGACCAAGGAGGGTGACTTTATACGGATGTCAAAAGAAGGTGACATAATAGAGATGTTTTATTTTTAATTTTTTAAGGTAGAAATGCAAGTGAAATTTAAGTGATAAAAAAGAACTTGTCGTCCCTGCCGTTCAAAATTTTGTTGTCGTTTGTTAGAATAAATGTCGTTTTTAAATATGTTGTTGTTTTTCACCGAAACGACATGTATTTCTTTTTCCATTTTTTTGAGTCTTTTTCCTTTTTTTTTATTTTTATTTTTGGTCTTTAGCATCATATAACGACACGGGCGGTCGTTTTGTTGGTGAATTTGCAGTAAAAAACTTATTTTATTTATTTCTCCTACACAAAAATAATGTGGTAAAAGACTTGATAGTTTTCCCTAAAAAAAAAGAAAAAAAAAAAGAGATTTGATAGTTTGAATTTCCTTAGAGAAAGAAAAAAGACCCATTTTAAGTTTCTTGTCTTTATCTTCGATGTTGCTCACAACGAAAAGGCATGTCGTTTGTAAATTTGTTAGTCTGAAATTACAAGTATGTTAATGCTTTGTTTTTGAATATATAATGTAAATTTGTTGGTCTGTAATTACAACTATGGTACCGCTTCGTTTATATACATACATATATATATATATATATATATATATATATATGGAAGTTTCTTTTTGTTTTGGTAGAAAAGGGTCCCTATATGAACCTTACTTTGTCCCTAGTCAAGGTTATCAAATTAACTCTAAAAAAAAAGAAAAAAAAAATTAGACCACTATTTATTGAGATTAAAAATAAATAAACAAAAATATAATAATGTTAAGTAAATAGCTCATTTAGATTAAAATAAAATTTATTTTGGCATAAAATGACATAGAAAAAAACACAAAACAACATTAAAATAACAAGAAAGTAAAACAAAAAAAGAGAACAAGAAAAAGAAGAAAAAAAAGGTAAAATTAAAAATTCAAACGTTTAAAAAGAACATGTGATTACAAAAATGTTATATACTTAAATATTTTTAAAAGAGTGTTATTTACTTACATTAAGAATTAAAACTCTTTAATTTAGTGCAATTTCTCCAAATTAACATGAATTTTTGTAACTTAAAAGAGATAATCATATAATTAATCACATTATCTCCATTATTATAAAAAACCCATAAATTTATAATGTATTGTAATTATCTGTACAAAATTAAAATTATCATACGATATAGGAATGTGATTATATTGGGTAAATTTTAGAATGTATTGTAATTATTTGGGTAAAAAAAATTATAGCTTATAGTTTTTATTTTTATTTTTATTTTTATTTTTTCAATAATATCGCTGATTGAGGGACAACTAACTAACAACAGCCCCTCATAATAACGACATGTCGCACGTTGTTTGAGTTCTTTGTCCTCAACAATAACCAATGCCCGGCGAACACGTCATCACCTTCCTCGCCCTAAAACCCTAACCCCACCAAAACCCAAAACCTATTTCTTCTTCCGCCCAAAAACAACGAAAATCCAGAACTAGAAAAACCCTTACCCATGGCGATTCCCAGCGAAGCTGGCTCAGAAGCGCTCCATCGCCTGAAATCGATAGACCCTCCGCAGTGGCTGGCGCCGAGTTCCGCCCTCTCCCAGACGGCTCGCGCGGCGTCACAGCACCTCTTCTCGTTGCTGAGGCCGTACGCTCCCAAATCTCCGTTCGAACAGCTCTTGGTCGACGGCTTCGACGCGGAGCAGATATGGCAGCAGATCGACCTCCAGTCGCAGCCTCTCCTGACGAGCCTTCGCCGGGAATTGAAGCGGTTCGAGAAGGATCCGGAGGAGATTCGGAAGCTGAGAGTCGCCCAAGAAGGCGAAGAGAAGGAGAAGAAGGGTTTGGAAGAGGAGGGGGAGGATATGGAGGTGGAAAGTGACGGTTTTGGTGAGGATTTGGAGGGGTTTGATGAGGAAGTTGATGATGATGATGGTGAGGACGAGGAGGACGACAAAGAAGACGAGGACGGAGACGGAGACGGAGACAGAGATGAAGACGAGGAAGAGGAAGGTAAAGAAGGAAATCAAGGCGGTGGAATTGAGGATCGGTTTTTGAAGATAAAGGATTTGGAGGAGTTTTTGGAGGAGGATGAGGCAAGGGAATACGGATTAAAGAAGAAACACAAGAAGAAGGAGAAGAAAGTTGATGATGAAGACCAAGAGGAGGATTCTGAAGAAGAAGAAGAAGAAGAAGATGGAGATGGAGATGAGGATGGGGATGTGGATAGTGACGAGGTATATTTCAATATTTTAATCCTTGAGAGAGAAAAATTTCCATAAATTAAAGATTTTTACCTGAAATTAATAATTATTCTCCTGAAATTTCTTGAAAATTTTTATATATTCATCGAACAATTTATGACTCTGCTTCAATTTTGGCGTTTCAGCTGGGAGAATTCGGGCTTGACAACGAGGAAGATGAAGAAACAGACAAATTGGGGAATGCAAGGTATGGCATTTTTTGTAATCTCTTTCTAACATACATGCTTTTGCAGTTTTACTTTGTATGGTTTTAGATGGTTGATGCGTATGGATCAAGAAGTGATTTATAGTATAACCTTTGTTTTTGCTTGCCCAGTTCTAGTATCTTTTAGGATGACATTTTTGTTTATGTCTTAATGGACCAGGGTGCAATATATGAACCACTTTTGCATTTGTATAAACTATAGACATTGTTTGTTCATATTGATTGTTTGTGTTTCATTTGTGTTTATTGGGTTGTATTCAGATACGAAGACTTCTTTGGTGGTAAGAAGAAAAAGCCATCCAAGAGAAAATCCAAGTTGACTGGTGATTCGGAAGATTCCGGCACAGATAACGATGGTGAAGATGATGAGGTATTTGAAAATAATGTAATCAAGGCTATATTTTAGTTCAACTTTTGTTGTGTCCTTGGTCTAGCATTAGTGTGTGTGTGTGTGTGTTTCTTTGGCAAAGAACACTATATTGATAGAATTAACTCTTGTTTACTCTTTTTTTTTTTTTCCTTTTAATAGAAGCAAAAGACTCTTTCTAAGCACGAAAAGGAGCTTGCGAAGCTTAAATCAAACATAGAGCAGATGGAAAAATCAAACTTGGAGCCGAAGACTTGGACCATGCAAGGAGAGGTAAGCAAAATCATTGCTTTTTAAGTTCCTCTCAAATCCACGTCTTGTACTGCAGATATTCATATATGATTGAAATCTATGTTTACAAGAATTATGTTTTCTTTTTTGAGAAAGGTTTCATTGTTGTTTTTGGCTATCAGGTAACTGCTGCAAAAAGGCCAAAGAATAGTGCATTGGAAGTTGATTTAGATTTTGAGCATAATATGAGACCCCCGCCTGTGATTACAGAGGAGGTTACAGCTTCTATTGAAGATATGATCAAGAAGAGAATTCTCGAGGTAAGCTACATCGTTGACCAATAATTTTCTTAATTTATATGCATCTGAAATATCGAGTTCAAACACGACCACGAATTCAAACTGCTTGGGGTAGGTCTGGGGCTTCAGTTTGGGAGGGTGCAAGTTCAATCCTGTATTGTATCAAAAAGATAAAATGTCGACTTGAACATCTTAATTTTGATTTAAATTTATGTTTTGAATCTACATTCTTCTACTGCCCTTCTTTTCCCAAAAAAAAACAAAAGAAGTTACTGTTAGATGTTTCCTTGGACGTCACCAACCTGCATAATAAACTATGTTTCTGTAATTTTCTTAAACAATTTCTCTCATTTCTTTCATGATTTTGTATCACTTGTTTGTTTAAGCTTTCTATTTTCACAAGTCTCAACTCACATGTATGGTATGGCAATTTCTTAGGGGCATTTTGACGATGTTGAAAAGCCACCTGCTTTACCGTCCAAAGCACCAAGAGAACTTAAAGAACTGGTAAGCGTTATTCTTTGATGTCAGTGTATCGGATTCTTAACTTTAATCTGGTGTTCCTTCCGAGGAGTTCACTGTTCAAATTACTTTTTTTTTTCTTGGTTAATGCAGGACGAGAATAAGAGCAAGAAGGGCCTGGCTGAAATTTATGAGGTCTGAAATCTTACCTGTGTAAATCATTTGATTTTTTGCCCCTCTTCTCCTATTTTTGGATGGATACATTTTTTCCCCCTGGACCAAACCTCCTAAAACCGGAGAAAAATTCTGCTAGTATTATAAAAAAGAAACAATATGTAGGAAAGAAGGCATGAACTACTATATTCTTTAACGAGTATGAGTAAGGCATGATGCATTTTGTTTAATGTCACCAGCAATAGAACTAGGGAGATGAGAATATTTAAGATCTCAAGCCATTATTTCAATGTATTTTTTTGAATCATTTTTGCAGGAAGAGTATGTTCAGAAGACAAATTTAGCTTCTACACCAATGTCGTTTGCAGAAGAGGAGAAGAAAGAGGTAAGATATGAACGTAAAATTTCGAGTCATACATGCTCTCTATCATTCTTTTCCACTTTGGAGCATTCTTTTGCGAATTTCCTATTCAGTAATTTGTTAGATTCTAGATTTTAGGGGCCTTTTATTTGTTAATAATGTCGAAGTTAACTTTTCTTATCAGGCAAGCATGCTGTTCAAGAAACTTTGCTTGAAGTTGGATGCTCTTTCTCATTTTCACTTCACTCCGAAACCTGTATGATTTTCAATCATAAACTCGTTCTTCAGTTAATTTCAGTTCATGTGTTATTTTCTTTTCTGTTTTTAATAATATTATAATTGGAGACTTTTGGTATTCACCACAGCTTATTTGTTATGTTATTTTGCACAGGTTATTGAGGATATGTCTGTACAAGCAAATGTCCCTGCTCTGGCCATGGAAGAGGTAAAGACAACTCTTTATTCCTTTTGGATAGAAAAAAAAAATCTCTCACAACTTATCTAATGCGATGCCAAATTTCTCGCCAATGTCAAAATTTGGCATTTGGATGAGAAAATCATTCTTCAATGCAATGCAATAGTTGATGTCAAATTTGGTATATGCTATACCTAGTACCAAATTTAACACCAAGTAGTAGATGCTAAATTTTGGTGTTTGGTTGTTTATTATTAGTTTATGTGTTGATTTTTTTCACTCAGTAACTACAACATTTCTGTTTTTCAATTATTTAAAAATTTAGGATTATCCTTTTACAAGTTTCAAAGCTATAACAAAAAGTAGATATAGCATTATACATTGGAGTTTGAAATAGAAAAACATATTCCCATATATATATATATATCAAATACGTCATTCTTATACTTTTTTGTGCCAAATGCAAAATTGACATTAGCATTTGTGTTAGAGGTAGTCTTAAAAATTGATCAGTTAAGTAATATGTCATTTGTGCTCCATGAGTAGATTGCACCGCTGGCAGTTTCTGATGCAGCAATGTTAGCGCCTGAGGAAGTATTTGCCGGCAAAGGTGATGTTAAAGAAGAAACAGAACTTACACAAGCAGAAAGAAAGCGGAGACGAGCTAACAAGAAAAGGAAATTTAAAGGTACTGTTAAATAAAGGTGGTTAAATATTACTCGTGACAGTCAGCTTGTTCCTTGAAAAGCGACTGTTTTAACAGTTTTAACACCGATTTGACAGGATTACAAAACAATTCCCTTTCTTGTATACTTCTATCTGATCATGGACCACCCTCGTTACTTTGAAGCATGAATAACCGTCTGATTTAGTGATTTTATTTATTACAGAGATTAATCAAGTGCTTTGACATAACCTTTTTTTTTCTCATTTTGCTCGCCTAATGAGAGTGGAGACGAGTTCTCTTGTTCATTTCAATTTTATGCTTCATATTCATCTCTGCGTGAACCATTAATTGTTATTAACTTGCAGCTAAGGCAGCACAGAGAGCAGCAGATAAACCCCAGGATAGCACATTGCTTAACAATAATGATGGTAACCTTTTGATTTACTTGCCTATACTTGAAGTGCTTTTCTTTCTTTATCTCATTTTGTGTTTGCTCAAGTTTTCTGAACATTCTTACTTCTGCAGCTGCGACAGCGAAAGGGATGACAAAGAAGGCCCGGGTTACCTAAACAAATGACACATTTGCTGAATAATCTATCAGCAAATTATTTCCCTGGCAATCATCCTCCTTGAAAATTGAAGGCAATGAAGGGTTATGAGATGCTGTTCGTGGAAAAATAAAATAAGCTTTGATTACGGCGTGTGCAAGTTCAGAAGAGGGGTGAAAAGATGGAGTTGGGATTGGTACTTTCTTTTTCTGAATAGAGAAGCCCTTCCCAAGGGAACATGAAAATTGTAGCAAATTATAGGTTTCAAGGGAACTTGACATCGAGAGTTGGCACATTTTTGGTTTTTTTCTTTAGATTAGAATGCAAAGATGAAATTTTGGTAGAGGCGAAAATGATTTATGATTGATTTATACACTGTCATTGTAAACAAAGCAGTAAATTATTTCCTCTTAATCATACTTTGTATTCATTGCCATGAATGGCACTGCTTACAAAATCTTAAATTTTGACCTACAGGCAAATCAGGTCAATCGGATTGTAGGGTAATTTGTACTATTACACCTAGAACTGTTTGTTTTGTGCGTAATGGATCTCTAACTTACAATCTTAGAAAAATATTCCTTAAACTTTAAAATCGTTTGCAATTGAGATCCAATAAATAGAGGTGTCAATTGGAATCGTCTGGCTCACCCTATATAGGCCAAAAGGAAAAATCAAATAGGCCTGACTCGACTTGGGTAATGAAAAGGATGGCCTACCCAATCCGAGGCCCACGTGGATCTAGGGTTAGGACGGGCTTGGGCTGTCCGAATTAGGAAATTTCAATAAACATTAAAAAGAATTATCTAACTGGATCAGTTATAGTTTGAGCTTAAATCTTCAACCTAACTTGGCTTCAAGATTGGACCAAGCCAAGCCGAGTTGGGATCAGACAAAAAGAGGCGGATCACAAGTCGGGCCAGTTGACCTGGCCAAAATTGACGGCTCGACAATGGCTAATGACTGATGGTTTTAGTCACGAGATTTGCATGTGAGTTTTTTTAATGATATACTTATCATTTTAGGGAAAAAAAAAATTAAAGCTTAACATATAAAGAAGAGTACTGAACAAAAATTAAAAGTAGATATTAGACTTTAATTGCTAATGATTTCAAAGTTTATAGTGCATTTTATCAAGATTGAAACTTCACAGTATATTATACAAAAATGAATAGTTTGAATAGTTTGAAGTGTCATGGTATAATTTATTTTAATTGTAAAATTTGTAGAGCGCTCTAGTGTTTTTATTTTATTATTTTTTGGTTTTGCCCCGAACTCCTGGACTGTCACATTTTAGTGGGAACAAGTTGCTTTATATTGCACATGATCCGAGCTTGTATGGAATTCCTCAACATATCTGGTCTGGGGCGATCCTTTAACAGCAAAAAACTCCGTACCCCATTATTCAAAAAATAAAATGAAATAAAATAAAAACATTTTTGAACGAGATTGCAGGAGAGAACGGGGCCTCACATCTTAACTTTGCACGGCCAATGCTCAAAAATCATAATAGCCTGCTAAACAAAATAAGGTTCTTTTTTAATTTTTCATCAATCTAAGGACACAAAAAGATATGTGCACTGTAGTACATGAGCATCAGTCAATTGGTTGTCCCATGTTGAACTTCTAAATTCTTATCAAATAGATTGTTTTACATTGGATACAGGATAGTTTTATTATGCATTGTTGCTAAAGAAACTGCAAAAATTGTCATGAAAAATTGCCGAACAAAACAAAATTCTGGCAAACTAACCTAAGCTGTGTAAAAATGTTTCTCGTCCTTTTAACTATTTCTACGCCAACCCGCCATGAAAGGTGAGCATATGTAAAAGCTAATAACCCACTTTCCTATTTCTTAGATTCTCATCCTATATTTTGTGTGCTTTCTACTTGTTTAAATTTTCTTCAAGCCTGTCAATTGCAGCACCAACACCACTCTTTTTCTCTCCCCCTTGATCTGTACCGAGGCGTGCTGCCAGATTCCCTTCATTTGCTTTCTCTACTAGCTTCAAATGAATCCACCCTGTTACAACATGTATTTTCCACATCAGTCGTCCCGCTGTTAATCCTATCACACTCTTATTTTTATTTTTTGTCTTATACATTCTAATGCCTTATGTACTTCTATTAAGGGCGTTGAGTACTGATTACAAAGCTTTTGTAATATGCCCACAATAAATTCCTACAAGTCAATTCAACGTGCATTTCTTGATCTCAAGCTCAGTATTCATTATATAGGTATTAATTTAAATATGTGATAGAGGTAGGAGAATCATTTTAGTTCACAAAAATCAATTGGAGAGACCGACACTCTAATATCCCTGGTTGAAAACCCTTACCAAGTGGGAAGCAAATAGCAGCGCCTAGAACTGAACCCATCATCACATTCCTTGCACGCCATAGGAGTGTTCCTGGCACTATATAGTTACAAAACAGAACAAGAAAAGTCAACCTGATAGTAAGGCAAAATGTGGAGCTATAAACAGGCATGAAAAATTAAGGCTTCTGGCTTCTTACATATCAAACCAAATGTAGCAGCAGTAGCTGAACCGGCTCCAACGACGTTTAGGACATCATGCACACCACGTTTCTCAGCAAGGAAATTTTGTAAACCACAAAAAGCAGCTGTGAACATCCCGAGTCGCACTCCCCCAATGATTGAGCCCCGGGTGACTCGTATAAACCTCTTCTCCATCGCATCCCTCATCAAGCGGTGTTGTTCACGCTTGTCGGGTGTGCTCCCAAGTTTCAACATAACTTCCGCATCTTTGCTCTGCAAAATGGGGTAGCGAGTCCCATGCAAGCTAAATCAATACAAAACCAGAATATAATGCTGGAAGATATATCAACAATAGTAACACTCACATTTGACAAATCCCACTCGGAAAAAAAAAAAAAAAAACACTTAAAAATCATGAAACAACCAAGCATCCTACTTCTAATAGTCATATTCAACAAATACCACTTGAAACAATTAGCATTCTATCAAGAATAACAGTCAATATACAACAAAACCCCACTTTAAAATTTATTAAGAATCCTGAAGAAGCTTTCATTCTAGTGTTGTAAATGCGCAGTCAATATTTAGAAGTAATATTCTCTGTAATAGAAACTTACAACAGAAGCAGAAGCCTCCTTGCTGCCTCCATACAGCATGCCTGCAAATACTCCAATCACAGTCGCTGTGCCCCAGTTGACAGTTCCAGCCAATTTGGGAGTATCCTAATTATTCCCAAAAATAAACGGAAATTAGTCTCTGATTATCCCCAAATTCAATGTGAAATCACTTCAAAAGAAAAAAGAATAAAAAAAAAACACAAAGTTTTCACTATTAATGCGAAGAAATACATACATAAACAGAAAATCCTATTCATTTCAGTTTCGCTTTGTTTCTAGATTTCTCCCAAAAGTTGATAAATTTTGTGGAATTGAAGAACTTAAAAAGCCAATTGAAGAACTAAAAAAGCCCTAACAATGTAGAAAAGATCAAATACTCACAACCGAGACGCTTGTTTCTTCAGATTTTTCCGGAGCTTCCATCGTCAAAGCGTGCTTCAAGCTTCAATTTGCGTATCAAAAGAATACCATTCGAAAAGAAAAAAAAAAAAAAAACTTTGTTCAGGAATTTTCTTCGCAGCAAGAAAATGAACAGAGGGGAGTATTTGTTTTGGGTTTTCACACAAGTACGTTTGTTTTCTAGAAGAAGAAGGGGAGTATTTGTTTTGGGTTTTCACAAAAGTTTTTGTTTTGGGTTTTCACAAAGTTGGGAAACCTAGTCCTTATCTAGCATGGAATTGAGAGAGAATTTATATTTGATTTTAACGTAAAATTTTTAGGAGGTGAAATAAAATTATAATAAAATAAAAAGTTTATTTTTTTTTATATTAGACGTTAATTTAGTGTGGTGGTAATAAGAGTAATGATAACACAATTTAGTGTGGTGGTGGTAAGAGTAATAATAACACACCTTTAGGTACAAGGTCACTTATAAAACACGTTTATTGTAACGAATTGTGTCGTTTGTAGGCTCTATTTGAAACTTTAGTTGTAATAAATATTTTAAGTTTAAAAACTATAATATGTAAGAGCTTTATATTATAATAATTTTTTCTTTTTTTACTTTAGCTTATAAAAGCTTTACACTGTTTATAATTGTAACTAAGAGGTTGAATTTGAAATTACAAATACCTCTCTAGATTTGATTTTAATCATACCATGTAGAATTTTGAATGTCTTACCCGGGTTCAAAAAAACATTTGAGTCAAATTTTAATTACTAAACTAATCCCTTCTTTTTCTTTTTTTCTTTTTTTTTGTGAATGAAAAGTAATCCCTTCTTTACATCATTAATTTAAATGATGTTATCAATTGAATCATACTATAACAGTTTAATAAATTCAGAAAGTTAATTACTAAAATTAAAAATTAAGCAGTATTTTGTCAAAAAATCATTTGTTTAAAATCCATTTTACTTTTTTGTACAGAGAGGTCTGCGATGGAGGACATTTTTATTCTCCATCGTAAAGAACGATCTACAGATAAGGGGCAACTTTTCGATTTGAATTTATGGTAAAAAAAAAGGGACTAGCATCAAATTAAAGGATGACCTACCCCATATGATTTTCTACCCAATTATAACACTAACCTGTTTGGTTGAGTGGTGGGAACAGTTATAAACAATACAAAGCTCTCATATACTATAATAACTAAAAAAATTACCACAGTATAAAGCTCTTACATGTTACAATAAAAATAGTTTTAACCAACGGTTCTCACCACTCTTTCAAACACCGTCTTCAAAAAAAATAAAATGAAATGAATCATATCTATCGTCAAACCTAGCCAAGTGATCTTTTTTTCTTTTTCTTTTTTTTTATCAGTCTCTTTCATATTTCATAGATACGTAGATCTCATGGTACAAATTCTTCAGATAAAGAGGAACAAATACACAAATTGACCACGTAAATCAAAAATCAAACCAATTACAGAGATTTCATAATTTTACCTTCAAAAATTACATTCAATGATATACAAACTAATTTCCATACACATTATTTGCACAAAAATAAACTAATATTACCAACAAAAAAAAATTCCAATGAAAATAACTCAAATTCAACTAGAGGACGAAAGGGACCTTCGAGAGCTGCATTGGTCGAAGCTTCGCAATGCTCGACGCTGACGGCGACGGAGCTCTGTAGCACGAGGAGCTCCGTGGAAACGGAGATAGGAGTCGGCCGACGGAGGACCGAGACGGCGAAGATCATTCCGACGAGACCAAACACGAGGCATAAGATTGAGAAGACGGTGATTGGCAAGAGAGAATGGTTGGTTATGGGGGCTTCAAGGGTTTAGGGGAATAGGAGATTTTTTTTCAAGAAAGAGAGATCTGAGCAATTGTAGGGAAAAAGAAAAAAAAAATATAATAACATACGACTACAACTACATCTCTATTTTTGAAGTTGTTTCATTTCATTCTCCATATCAAAATCTAATAGTTGTAATAAAAATTATCTCCGGTGGAGAATTCTGGTGCACTCAACCATAATTTTTACCCTTTTGTTTTTGTGTTGGATTTTTTTTGGCTAATGGAATTTTGGAGCAATTAAAGCGCGTTGATTGTGGGTGATGGCATTTGTCTTTTCAAGCCATGGTATATCTATAATTTTCTTTTCATTCAAGCAAAGGCGGAGCTGTAAGTTTGGCATTAAGCTTTGGATATGCCTTTTTTACTTATTCCATCTCATTTGAGGTTTCTTTTTTTTTTTTTTGGTCTTTCAAGCTTCATTTGTAATAGGATAAAATACAATGACATTTTTTTCTTTTTTTTTGTCAAATTGCTTTTAAATTTAAATTTTAAGAATTTCGACACTGTTGTAGACTATAGTGATGGAGAAGCAAGAACCCACTTTATCATAAAGCAACCCTCCTATAAAAAATAAAAATAAAAATATCATTATATGCAATTCTCCCTTCAACCTGCTGTGCCAAAAAGCAAGCTAAAGCTAGCAGGATCTAAAAACAGTCGCCCCCAATAATCTTTACCAACAAATAATTCTCTCCACCTAAGAAGAAAAAAGGGGGAAAAAAAAAAAAAGAAACCCCATAAACAATGCAAGTCCTATAGATTCTCAAACCCTACATGTGAATAAAGTTGACCCCAAATCATCACTAACATTTCCACTCTCTCTCAATCAACCAAAGCAAGGTATCATTTCACTACTCTTCCTCACTCATTTTCTAGCTTAGCTCCCTTCTCATTTTCCTCCCAACCAAACACAATCTCTCTCTCTCTCTCTCTTTTACTCTCTCTCATCCATGGTCAATATCCTTATTTTGATCATAGTTTCACTATCACTAGTTTCACTTAGCTCAAGCAATATTTACTCAAACAAATGTAGATCCTATTGCGGCAACTTAACTGTTGATTACCCATTTGCCCTCCAATATGGATGTGGGCATCCAGGTTTCCGAGACCTCTTATTTTGCGTGAATGATGTGCTTATGTTCCACATAAGCTCCGGATCCTACCGGGTCTTGGACATAGACTATGCCTACCAAGCCTTGACACTCCATGACCCCCACATGTCCACGTGCGATGCCATCGTGCTAGGCGGCAAGGGCAACGGGTTCAACGTCGAGACGTGGCGGGCCCCGTACATGACACCAGTCGCCGACAATGTGTTCCTGCTCATCGGTTGCTCTGCCCAATCCCCGCTCTTCGAAGGGTTCCCGAGTAAGCACTTGCCCTGTCGGAACGTCTCGGGTATGGGCTGTGAGGAGTACTACGGGTGCCCGGCATGGGACATGTTGGGCCACAAGAGTTTGGGCTCGATGTTCGGGCCGAGCCCGCTTGAATGCTGCGCACTGTCGTTTGAGTCTATTAGGGCAATAAACCTTAGTAAGCTAGAGTGTGAAGGGTACAGCAGTGCTTATAGTTTGGCGCCATTGAGAGTGGATGGGCCTCATGAGTGGTCGTATGGGATACGCGTGAAGTACTCTGTTCAAGGAAACGACAAGTTTTGTAGAGCGTGCGAGGCAACTGGTGGCACGTGCGGGTATGGTACGGACGGGATTAGGCAATTGTGCATGTGTGAGAGTTCAAATTCAACCTCAAATTGTGACTCTAGTAAGTAAAGATTAACATCGCATGTTTTTGTTTTGAGAAAACTAGGTGGTATTTATGTAACAATTTTTTTTGTTGTGTAGATTTATGTTCTATTATAGTTGGCGAATTTGTGTGGCAAATATCTGAAACTCTAATAGAATTAGAGAAATAGTAGATTTTTAAAAGGTAAATAAATTATTTTATCCCATACCTATTTACTAATAATTTACACGATAAATAGAAAAGATAAATAAATTATTTATGCTATAAATTTACTTTTTACTATAGATATTTTCAAAACATGTTATTTTCTACTATTAGTTTAAAAAATGATCTTTACTACAATCTCCCCTTTTTACATATAATATAATTTCTTTAATTTATTTTTGGCATTACTCAAACTATCCATTTGTTTTCCCTGAACCTTTTCTTTTTGGGCCCTTAAAGACTAATAATGAAGCCCATGATGAAGAGTCCAAAAGCTTATAGGCCCAAATTCTTCATATGCCTTGATTAACTTTGTTTTTTTTTGTTTTTTAATCATCACATACCTTGATTAACTTTTTCCATCATGTTTTGCAGTTAAGTCGTCATCAAGCAGCAGGACATCCTCTATGGCAGACACATTGGCAGGTACCATTCTTTCATCTATTATCCCTTTAATTCTTTTCATTGAAGAAAAATATGGTAAGTTTTAAAGAGGATATCTGAGGGTTCCAATTATGCCTCATCGGCATAGCATATATATTTTTTTTATACCTTGGTATAAAATTCAACTCTTTCCTTCACAATATGACACATGTTTTCTACTCTATTACAGGATTTTTAGTGTGTTTGCTGGCATTGGCGACAATCAACAGACACTAATGGACAGACAGTATCTGATCCATGCAATCGTCAACGTGACGCATTTGTGTGCGCACTTTACACATGTTTGGGAGGGACCCACTTTTTTTTTTTTTTTTTGAGTTTTATTTAAATTCATCTCATACAGAAAAAGTTTATTTATTACCAGTTTTGAGTTCATGGATACGGAGAAAGATGATGAGCTTATTCTTGTTTTCTTTGTACCCTTACCATCATCACTATTGAAATGAAATTTTTATTTTATTTTTATTATTTATTTCTGTTATTGCCCCAAAAAGATGTTGATATACAGACATGAACCGGGCATGTGTTTGAAAAATTAAAATTGGTTTGAACTCAAACGGTGTAAAACTCTATTGTTCCAGTGTTTGATACCAATTGGTTCAAAACAAACTTGTATTCAAAGTGCTAATGAGAAAAAGATGTCACTTAAGGTACAAACTAATTAAGAAACTCCAATCATTTCATCTCAAACTAAAATGAAAAGTACAACAATACATAGTCCTATTGAATACAAATCTTCTTCTTCTTCTTTTTTTTTTTTTTTTTTTTGAAATTTATTGATACATAGTCCTGTTGAATGCTAATGATACACTATTGAGTTGCCTTATTTTTGTTTCCCTGGGATGTTTTCCTGAAACTCTCAAAGAGATCTAAACTAATGTCAGGCACCATTTGGCAATCATGCGTTTTTCATTTTCTGCGACAATCAGTCAAACAAGATGGGGTCAAATATAGTATTCTCGTTATTTAAAAAAAAAAAAAAAAAACAGTAGTTGTTAAATTTTGCTATTTGAAATCCACTCACATTGGAGATTTCTATCCACCGATCGAGTGTCTTTGATAGCTTTTCCCGAAGCTTGTGTCTCGCGAGCCAGAGCGATACCTTCTGCCAACGACTTCACACGGCAACTGACCAAGAGAGCTGCTGCTGCATTTAGGATCTGCACGATTTTTTTTTTATCATGAACTTGGCTCTCATATCACAAAATAACTCATGAAATTGGTGTTTTGTGACGAATCGTTGAGAAACTTACAAAAGCATCAGCAATCGAGCTTTCCTCCCCTGACAACACCCGCCGTAAAACCTCGGCATTGTACTTTGGGCCTCCACCTTGCAAGCTGTTGAGGGTACACCGAGGAATTCCAAAGTCCACTGCAGAATACGTGCTATAATTTTTTAGCAGATTGAAGTATTAATAGACCATCTAAAATTCCATCTCGATCACCTCTAAAGGCATGTTTCAACGAGTAGAAGACTCACATGGATCAAAGGAGAACTTTTCAATCTTCTCGGGAGTAACATCGAGGATTAGCCCGGGTCCTGCAAAACAAAACGAGAGTTTAGTGTATTTTTAAGTATAATTTTATAGTCTCTTCAATATATAAACAAGCTTAAATAACAGTTAAATCTTTCTAAAACATTGAGATAAACATAGTTTAAATAGAACAAGACTCGAATTTTACCAAGTGGACTCATTTCATCCAATCCTTCCAAGTGAACAACTAATGCCCTTTTCATGCCAAACTGCTGCAACGCTTTAGCCATCTTCAAGACCTATTCAATGGCCACCAACATGGAAGAAGTAAACCAAAAGTCAAAAGATAATGCTAGCCAAAGTGTTTTAAAATATGCATTGTGTCCACTGCATATTAAAACAGTATCTTAATATAAGCTATTTAATCTATTAGCACAAAGGGATAGACGATCAACAAAGACTTATGACTTCTTTTTTCCAGTTAAATTTGTGGTGAATTAAAGGAATATCACCTTTAGAAAATTGATATTCGTATATACCACTTCTGTGGTAAACTTAATCTTATTTTAATAAAAGTGGCACGGGTGAATAACTAGCCCTCAAAAGTGGTAACCATCCTAATTTACACGTCATCATGCACATACATGACGCTGTAAACGCCTCTTAAGATTAAACAATGGAAATTTTGTTGAGGGAAAAAGGGAGCTCTCAAAATTTGAAAAATCGGCAGGAACAAAAAACATTGAACGCTGTGATCATCCTTGCAAATCCTCTTGCCGCTAAACCCTTATATAAACACATGTCACCAAAACTAGTTGAAGTAAGAGTTTAAAAAGCTAGAATGATGGAATCCCAACATAAAAAGCAATTCGCATATGTATGAGCAGAAAGTTAACAGAAAAGAAGCCTTCAAAATAAGGAGCTTGCTAGATTTGAATGAAAGAATTACATCAAATTCTATGGTCGGTCTGCGACCCCTGGATGCCAATATATTGCTACAACTTTATGAACAAAAACTTACTAAATGCTCAGTATAGACACCAACAACAGCATAAGATACTCTCGCTGGATTCAACATAGGGCCCAACACATTGAATACAGTTTTCATTTTTAGCCTTTTCCTGATCGGCAGGACAATCTTCATAGCTGGATGATATATTGGAGCCATCATAAAACTAATTCCTGCTTCATTTACACACCTTGCAACTCCCATTATCAAAATAAATGAGTTTAACAAACAAATGTAACACTCAAACTGCCCAAGAGCATCACAAATCTGATGCCAAAATTTTTATGCTAATGCAAAATTTGGCATTTGGGTAGTATGAAAACCACTTTCTAATCTAATGCCATACTTAGCGTCAAATTTGGTAAATGTTATACTTGGTGCCAATTCAACCCTAGATATAGCATATCACAAATTTTGACATTTGATTGCTTATTGGTTAACGTATTGTCTATTGTACTTAATAATTGCAAAATTTCATTTTCAAGTTTTGTAAGAATTAAAAATTTCCCTTCTACAAGTTCTGAAAGCTTAAAATTTATGCCAAAAATTAAACATGGCACTCCAAATAGAAATATGTATTGGAGCTAAATAAATAAATAAATAAATAAAAAGGAACATATCAAATATACCACCTTTACACCTTTCTTTTTTTCTATCCAAATGTAGCTTTTGCATCACAGATGTTTAAAGCTGCTAGTAGCAAAAGACAGTGACTAATTTGAAATTCGATTAAAGAGTTCTATAATTTGAATTTAATGCACCAACCTCAGGTTGCAGGTCAAGAAGTACTCCCATTGCTTCTAATACATCGACACTTCCACAAGCAGAGGAACTTGAACGGTTTCCTTGCTTTAAAGAGGAGGAAAAAAAAAACACAATTTCAATCTAGTTTTTCATTATTTATGGCAAGAGATATGCATTGAAGAATTTAATAAAGACAGATCCTGCCTTTGCAACTTTGGCACCGCAAGCAGCAGTGAGTATTGAAGCCCCTGTGGATATGTTCACAGTGTTTCACCACACGTTCCAACAATGTCCACCACATCAACTAAACCTTCCACCTTCAAACTATGCTTGATCATTGCTCTTGCTAATCCCACAATCTGTTTAATCACTAAAATCAATAAATAATTTCTCTCATTACTTCCTTAAGCATATGTGCCCACCAAGTTTCTTTTCTTTAAAGAACCTAATGCTTATCAGGATTTAAGTTTAACCATGATTTCTTACATTGTTTCCTTAAAAATACGGGCCCGCTTAAATTTTAACCTTAAATTTGTATAGTTATCTTTCAGGAAATATTCTAGCTTTAATATTTAAATTTTGAATTGAGCTTATGTTTATCTCGTAGGATTGTTTCGAATTTAATTAAGGTTGCCTTCTTGTTAGTTTAAATATTTATTAACATCTTCGTGATTGTAATTTTAATACAGAGATGAATGATGAATGAATATTAATCATTCGTTTTCCTTCTCTTCATTTCCTGTTCTCTCCCTAAAACCCCTTCTTTTCTCTCCTGTGATTCACTTTCTATCTCTCGCATGGTTATATTTCTCTTCTTGATTCTCTATTCACTGTCTCGATTCTATTCTTCTCTATCATAGTCCCACATCACCAAGTTTCTTCTTCAAATGCTTATCAGGATTAAAGTTCCTTCCTTTTTTTAAAAATAATAATAGTTATAGTAATAAATTCAGCAATCTATAATTATATTAAGTGGGATAAATTTATTCTCTCTTAAGTGAAATTCCATTTCCAAGTTCTTATTTTCATATCAAAACGAAGAGTCAACATAGGAAAAAAAAAAAAAAAGGAAACTTACTTCCTCATAAGTCTCTCCCTTGGCTCTCAACAACACAAGAAAAGCACTGACCAAAGCTTCATCAGCACCATTTAGCAAGAAATCCAGCGACACCTCAGCCACTGACGCCGGCAAATCCACTCCACTTATCAATGCTTCTATCAACTGCCCCAAAAATTAAAAATTAAAAAATTAAAAAGAAAAACCCAATTCAAGTTTTCCAAGATACTGACATTAGAAAATAAAATGAATAGATAAAAATTCAAAATTGAACCTCACTAAAGGAAGTTGTGGGAGGGGAGGAGTTTTGTTGAACAGTTGGCAGAGCTCCGACCAGCAACGGAACCCCTCTGGAATTCAAGCTTCTCCGGCTTGTACGGCACACCAATGGCGGCCTGGCCGTGCGATTTCTGGGCTCAAGCTTAGAGCCGCTTCCGTACAGCGATGAAGAAAACCCAACTGGAGATCGAAGGCTGCACAATGCCATTGATTGTTTGGCGCTTCCAAAAAAAAAAAAAAGGAAAAATCCCAAAAGAAAAAAAGAAAGAAAAAGGAATGGAATAAAATCTGGAAACTGTGTAAGGATCTGAATTCTAGGTTCGATTTAAAAGCAAGAGATTGGGACATAGATTCAAAGATCAAGCGTGCGTTAAGACGTCCTGTTCTGAGAATCAGCAAAATCCAGATCCTCAATTTTCTCCAAAACAAGGTAAATTAGAGTAGGTTACACTGTTGTACTATGATGCATCCAAAATTTTAATAGTGATAAAATATACTTTAAATTTTGATATAGTTAATAAATAAAATCTAATAGTTAATAAATAGTAAAAAATATGGGTAATTTTAGTCATAAAATTTATACATAAGTCTTTTCAAAAGTAAAACTTGCTCTCAGCATATAAGAAAATACCCCAAGAAAATTAAAAATAGTTGGGAGATTTTAATTGTTAATAATTTTAAAATTAAAAATATATTATGTCAAGATAAAAATTTAAAATATATTATAAAAAAATCAATAATTTAATATGCAAGACTGGAATTTGCCCAATAAATTAATCCGAATCTGAATTTGTTCTTATCTAGATCTTCGCGGTCCCTTTGATGGAACCCCTTCTAATGCTTATGGCACATATTCACGAAAATGAAAAAGGTCAAGCGAGTGAAGCACCTTAAGAGAACCATTTTTTAAACAGTAGCGTCCGACACCAAACATTTGTCCCAACAATGTGCCACGTTTTCACTAAAGTTTTCTTTATCTTTTTCTTTTATATATGATTTTTTTGGGGGAAAGTGTAGGATACTTTTAGGTTTACCATACCATTCCCTAAAATGTAGAGTACTTTTAGGTTCACGAAACGGTAGAGGATAGTAAAAAAAAAAAAAAAGATAATAGGACTGAAAATATTATTTATTTTTTAATATTTATTTATTTATTTAATGGTGTAATGAGAAATAATTTTATTTTATTTTTAATGTTTATTTATCTAAAAATGAAGATTTTGTTTTATGTAATTATTAAAATATCATTTCTTAGCCATCATGCAATAACATTTAAATTTAGACATTGAAATAAACATGACTTTTATTCTCTTTGATATATATTGTGTGGAGTCTACAAAACTCTTATTATTGATTTTATAAGTACACATATTATTAAAAGGGAGAGGAAATTACCAATATATTACGGTTTATCATTGATGTACTTGAATTTATCATCATATCTTTGGATTTATCATTGATATATTATAGTTAATCACTTATATACTAGAGTATATCTCCAACACTGAAGCTGACCAATAACAGTAAAAGTTATTTTTGTTATTTTGACTTTATAATTGATGAGATGGGCGATTTTCTTAATTTAGAAAAAATGCTCATATATATTTCAAAAAGGCCATTAAAAAGGTTATTTGCCTTTATATTAAAACTCAAAAAGAGAAATTATAGTAAACTTTATGTTTTTAAAACTAATTGTAATAAATAGCAAGTTTTGAAAATATTTGTAGTAAAAAATAGTTTTATGGTGTGAATAATTTATTTACCTTATTATTTTCAATGTAAATAATTCTTATTTACATAACAAATAAATTTAAGATGTAAATAATTTATTTATCTTTTACGAATTATGTAAATAACTCCTAATAACACAGTAACTAAATTATTATCGTGTTATTTACTAAATATTTTTAAAAGCTAATATTTACTACAAATATTTGTCAAAAATCTGACATTTTTGTTGTTCAACCTTTAAAAAAACTAGGGCAGAAAAATCATCATCGGATATCTCAACTATTAAATGGACGACAAATGTTTTTTTTTTTTTTTCCTTTTTCTTTTTGACAAAAAATATAAATTGTTTGTTGTTCTTTCCTTTCCCCATAATTCTTTACATGAATATTGTAATGTCAATCACAAAATCTGCGGTGAGACTGCATTTACAGTTCTCACCTCAAGGTACAAGTCAAGTGCTCTATTCAAACATAAGAGCCAACAAAAAAAAAAAAAAGTGATGTCCCTTTAATTTACCAAAAGTTTCTTGGTGTTGGTATATATAACTCCCTTTCATTGCGCTCAAGAGAAGGAGAAAATCGTCTAGACCGGTGTAGTTTCAGTCTAACAGCAGGAACCTTGCGAGCAACAGCTTGCCATATCATTTGCACAGCATCCCCTTCCTTGGACGGGTACTGAAACTCGTAGAAACTCTCGACATCTTTCAGCTTCTGCCACATTCGTGTCCACTCGTCCTTCCCAACGCTCTTGACGAGGTTTATGAGATATTTCTCTTTAAGAGCATCCCTTGTGCGGACGAATATGCAGAACTCAGAGTAGTCTAGGACATCCTCATACGGGAGTTCGATATCATCGCTGATGATGACTGGTACGCAGTGGCTGGCAATGGCATCGAAGAGGCGGTTTGATGAGGGCGTGTCCCCTGCTATGTTGAGGCAAAACTTGGAGGAGTGCATTCCCTGTGCAGCCTTGTGGATTCCATCTTTCTGAACGCTCCCAAACGCAAAATGCACGTCTTTTTCGTCTTTTAGAAGATAAAATAACTCTTGTCGAACATAGCCACCCTGAGATAGAAACCAAAAGTGCATAAAGATAAGTACAAATGACCAAGTTGATCTTGATTTTTCATAATTAGTAACATGGTGAAGTGAGCAAAATAGCAGAAGAGAATATAACAAATATAATAGTCGACAAACTTGGACAAGTCAGCCGAGGCAAAGTATGAATTTCACGGTGTAAGGTCACCAAGAACTTGCCAGTACATATATGCGCATCTAAACAGAAATAGGGCAGTGCATGTGGTAAGTTAAATTCTAATCAGTATCAGAATCAGGATAAATATGCTTAATCTAGTTCTTAAGTCAACCACACAAAACATTGTTGAAAACAAATTAGGATGCCCATTAATTTAATCTTCTGGAAAATTGGAGAAAAGGCTTGCAAATTTTTACGTAAAAGCCAAGAGCCCTATGATCTAAGTGAATCTAGCGTCTGAGAAGAGAGATCAAAGGGGAGTATTTCATGCTCCAACAAATGCATAAATATTGATCCTCCTAACAAGCAAGAAAGGATGAACCAAAAATTGATACATTTGCACGTTTCTCAGTAATTAACTGTTGTTTGAAAGTTTTGAATATAGACAAATCACGATTCCCTTGGACATTTTCAGTACTAGATATCTAACAGATTAGTCTATTAAAGCTGTGTTCTCTTTAGAATTTAGCGTGTGTTTGAGAGCACCATTCGAACCACAGTTTGTGATTCCAACCAAGTTTCTATAGTATTTTCTCTCATGCTACAATAGTTTTTGCTTTAACTTGCAGTTTCAACAACGTTCCAAAAAGACCTATCAGAAATTGTGTAGGAACTGCCTAGGTTCTCCGCAAATCCATTAAAAAATCAAATACAGATTCTAGTTAAGATGTTGGAAGGTTATATTTGTTTTACTCCATGTGAAAGCATAAAATGAGAGGATTAAATGAATTCAATTTTAATCAAATCTACCAAAATAGAAACCAACAGAAGTTATGGGTTCGTAGGCCTAGCACAACAGTTTCCTCTCCTACCCTTTATCAATTTATAATAGCGATATAAATGCGAGAGGAGGCATCTCTCTCGTCTACGGTGGAGTTGGACAAAAAGGACAACCATGAAACTGACAACGGCGGCCTTGGTGACAATGATCGCATCAACTTAAACAACCAGAATTCTATATCTCTTCTAAATGAACCATTACTGACCTCCCTAACCACGACAAGTAAATGCCATAAGAAAAAGTCACCTCAAGATTTATCACTCCTTTCTCCAAAATCTACACCTCACCATCTCTCGTAATTTCATGATGCTCAAGGAGCAGGATTTGAACATAGCTTGATTGCGTGCAACTGATTAGTTAGGATCGTGTTTCCTAAGGCAGCCATAATAAGCTAAACAAGCCAAAGAATCAAAACCAATACTTTAAGCTGCAACCAAACCAATTAGATTTAATTTTTAAAAAAACAAAATCCCAGGGAACTCTTCAATTGACAATCCAATTTCTAGAACAAACAAAGAACAAGAACAATTGGATGGCTATGACAAATCAAGACAAATAGATTCATTGCACTGTGATTTCCCTTGCAGAGAAAATCTCAACACTGACAACATAAAATTGATTAAGATTCAACAATTCTGCATTTATCACTTTGAAAAGCTATAATGCACCTCTAATACTTCCAATGACATTCTTCGTGTGCAAATCAAACAACAATGCCACTTCCAGATTGTTGTAATAAGCATTAAAATATACATTTGCAAGACTTCTATTGACAATACAATTCACAGCTAAAAACTCTGGTTCAAAACATGTTAAAACCATAATCCCCAGCACAAATAAAGATCTTAGTTCTATAATCGAAAAATGAAAATTAACAAAAGTCAATAAGAGTATGTATGAGAGACAAAGAGGACATACATCTTTTCTGTATATTGCTCCTTGGAAGTAAAGCAAAGTCGGACGGCTATCAAAACTAGATGAGTCATTCACAAAGGTCCTAATCACGTGTTTGTAAGGCGCGATCACGTCTTTCTCCACATTCGCGATGTTTGGAGAATACCTCCCAAAGTCAGCAAGTATAAAAGTTGCAGGCCACAGTTTCATCCTTGCGTCCAACATACTATTCGGATGGTGGGCCACAATTAAGTGGTCTTTTCCCCCGGACCTTTTCCATTCCTTTTGAGCCGTCAAGAACCTTACCAACTTCTCCTGAAGCACCTTGTTATTGCTCTTCTTTTGATTTGGATTTCTCTTTGAAAACCGGTTATAGCTTAAGGAGGAAAAGAACGGCACAAATATAATGTCAGCTTCACTAGCATTGTGCACTCGTGTAACAGATCGGGCGTTTGGCGGGTTTGGAAGTTCCGAAGCAAGAAGATCCAAAGTAAGCCAATACTCTATGCTATGCTGCAAATTTAACCCCCCGGGATAATCAGGTACTTTGGTTTGCAGATCTGGCCACACACTATTGCCTTGTGGCTCCATTCCCAAGAGCCCAAAATGAAACTCAGGGGCCAAATCATACATGAAAACCTTAAGGACTACTTTGTTGATATTGGTCTGACAAGTCAAACCATGTTTGTTAGCTTGAGAAGAAGAAGAGTAGTCTTCCTCTCCTTCTTCATTATCCGCAAGAACTGATCGGTTTTGGGACTTGACATCATTTTGACAATGTAATGCAGCATTCCAATTGTCTATTAAAGAAGGAAACTTTGAATTGGGCAGCAAACTATGGTCTATAAACCGGGGACGACCCGTGGAACACAACACAATCAACCAAGAGAATATAAAAAGGATTGATGCAATAGTAAGCAGGCAAAACAAAGATTTCCTAGCAATAATCCCAAGGGAAAAAGCATTGTTCCTCTCAGCCATTGCAGCAGCTCTTTCCAGACAAGTCAACTAAATCCTCTATGAAACCATAGCTTTCAACATCCCAACAAGCAGGCTGAAATAATGAAAAATAAAAAAGAAAAAAAAATCAATATAAATGTGATTGAATGCTCAAGGAAAAGAGACTCTCAAAAAGCCATTAATGAGGATCTCATTACGGATATGACATACATTCTTTTTCCTTAGTCTTACATTTTCCAAGAAAAACAGAGAGAGAATGAGCTTAACACAAAGCAAACCCAGATGGTTTCCAAGTCAACCTGATCAAACCCACCACGGAAAAAGCAAGAAAAGTTTGACCCTCGAATGGTTTGTTGTCGTACTAGTAGCTTTATTGTCGTTGGTCGGATTCAGTGTCGTTGCATCACGGAGTAATACTTGGGTCTAATTAGTTTCCCTTCCTCAGTTTTCCTCTTTCTTCTGTGCATTGAATCATACTCTTTCTGTTCAACCATCCATTAGAAAAATAGAACAAACGTACTGGGATTTGACGCAACAAACGAAGAATAAGGGAAAAAAAAAAAAAAAAAAAAACAGAAGAAAGAAAGAAAGAAAGCGTAAGAATAGGGTCTTACACTGTGGAAGCGGGCAAAAGCTTTTTTTAGGAATCCAACACTTCCCACCATCATCCTCTCTCTCTTATTCTCCTTCCTCTTTCTACTCTCATCCCTTCCAACTGAAACCCTGCTTTCGCTCTCTACTCTCTCTCTTTACTGAGTGAAAATTTCTGTTAAAAAAAGAAAAGAAAAAATTATGTAGATATCTTTGAGAACTGAGGGCGTAAATTTTTTTTTTTTTTTTTTTTTTGAGGATTGATTTACATTGGATGGGAGATTTGGATTGGATTTCTTCACCTTTTTTTTTTTTTGCTTCTACAATCATACTCCTTTGCAGTAGTTAGGCGCTGGTTTGTTAATTTTTTCTTTTGGTAGATAATCTGTTAATTAAAGCAAATAAGTTCTATGCAAATTAGGTAGAAATTAAAATATGTTTGTTAGTTGGTGACTAGCTTTCTAAGTTTTGAGCTGTTTGAGTTCCTTTAATGGGAACTGTGAGCAGTTATGATTTGGATTCGTTTTTTGTTGCGTACGTTATTGGGCATGAATCTTTGTGGCTTTCTTCAACCAATGCTGAGTCAAGCAAACATCATTTGGATTCACAAGTCTATTGTAGTTTTTACGGTTTTAACGTTTAAAGCTTGTAAGTTTCTATCGTAAAATTTTATTTTGGAAGATTTTGATGAAAGGGTAAAAAAAAATTTCAAATTGGGTAAAAGTTTTTTTTTTTTTAAACAAAAAAAATATGTTTTTCTATGCAGGTAAATTGTCTCAGTTTTTTTCAACAAAATAAGAAAAATGACTGTAACAGAATAAGGAACCTCAACATGATAAAAAAAAACTGAAACCGTTTTGATGTCCAAAAAACCTTTTTTTTGTGCCAAAAATTGTCCAAAAAAAAGTGATCTATTTACCTAAAAAAAAAATTGGCCAGAGGCCATTTCTCAAAATGCCCCTAAAATTTTACAATCTATTCTCTTGAAATTTACAAAGACATTATAATTTATCTAATTCTAGTATTTAAAGTTTGTAAATTTTAACGTAAAATTTAAAATTTACAAGTTATTGTATTTTTGACATGGTGTCGAAATTTTTTTTTTAACACCATAGAAGTTTCCTAAACTGAAAACTAAGCGATAGGCTCTTGACATGTTTATAACTGACGCCATGGCCTTTTTTTTTTTTTCTTTTAACTTAGGGTCCATTTAGTTCGAGTATTTGAATGAAGATTTAAATTTTTATGAGAGAAAATACTGTAGCAAAATGATTCAAATTGTGATTCGAACCATGAAACAAACGGACCCTTAATAGGAGGATTTAAACTTTTCAACTTGTAGTGAAATATAGATACCACTAAACATGCAACCAGCATGCTTTTTTCACCATGATATTTGCAATTTGATGCTCAACTTGGGTATTTCTCTAAAAAAAATGCCTTCCTATAATCAAGGTTACCGCCTAACTTTGGCCGCTAGTCCTTACTACGTTTGAATGAAGTCAATGATAAATCATCTTCTTGTAATCTTGGTAAATAAATGTTTTATCAAGTAAATGCCGAATTTACCAGATAATATAAAACTTTTGAACAAAAACAATTTACCCTCTCATGCCTCAAAGTTATAATTTACCAAAGAGCACATAATTTATTTGGGAAATTTTAGCAAAGACATCACTTTTTAAAACTAATTGTAATAAATATTATATTTTAAAAATATTTATAGTAAATATCATACTTATAGTGTAAATAATTTATTTACCTTATGTTTATAATGTAAATAATTCTTTTTTATATAATAAATAGATTTAAGGTGTAAATAATTTATTAGTATAAATAATTCTATTTACATAATAAATAAATATTTACATCATAAATCTACTATTTACTACCAATATTTTCAAAACTTGTTATTTACTTCAAAATTTTGTTGTTTCTCCCATTCTTCTTAATTATTTTGGTAGATTTTCATATATATAAATATCTATATATGAGATTTAGTTTGTTAATTGTTTACTAATTAACTAATTTTTACCATTATTGAAAAATTAATTAATGAATTTATGGTGTAAATCATTTATTTACCATATAAAAACAATAAGTTATTTAGTAAATAATATATTTACACCATAAATCATTTAGTAAATTGTCATACTCTTGAATTTACTAAAAATGTTTCTAAAAATATACAGAAAAATTTTCAGTGTTTATAATTAATTTTAATTATTTATTTTAATTAAACCGATACATCATCACTCCAGTTTGGGTGCTTGACAAGCCACGCCCTTGAAGTCTTGCAGCCATGCGCGGAGTGAAGCGAGTCTAGCACGAAGAGAAATCTTACGCGGCTATGCGTGTCGGCGTGCTAGAGTTCGTGTTTTGCGATTTTTTTGGGTCTACTACCTATTTTTTTGTAAACATGTAAATAGATAGGTTGTGTTTTTTTCTTTATAAAGTGAAAACTCAAAAAAATTGATTGAATGAAAGGCTAGAGAAAATTCTACAAAGAGTGTGTGTAATTTTCTATTGTAAACTTCTTCATTATCAAAGGAAATTATCCTAAGTGAATGTAGCTCTCACGTCGATAATGAACCACTATAAATTTCGTTAGTTTTTATTTATTTTTTGTTCTTGGTAGAATTAGAGCTTCTAATTCGCAACACACGTTTGTGTTCTTCAGTAAATCATGAATTTGCACTGTAAAATATATATATATATGCACGCACGCACACACATTCTTTGATAAATCTTTAAAGTCTGCCTGATTACTTCTTCAAAACGGAAGGGAAAATAAATTTAGCCTCATAATGTTTAAGAAATTGACACAGGCTACTGAAAGTTGGCCCTTTGAATTTAGCAAATAAATCTTATAAGGAGCCTTCACAAATATCAAAATCACAAGA
Source organism: Artocarpus heterophyllus (assembly GCA_025403435.1). Classification (NCBI taxonomy): domain Eukaryota; kingdom Viridiplantae; phylum Streptophyta; class Magnoliopsida; order Rosales; family Moraceae; genus Artocarpus; species Artocarpus heterophyllus. Next base: position 6,189,694 of record CM046346.1, on the reverse strand, counting down.
GTTAACAAAACCAAATAGAAATAAATAAATGAACAAATAAACAAAGCCCATCATCGTGGGCAATTAGAGCCTAGTATGTAGTTGCCTCAATATCTACCATGTAGACCTTCTCAACCTTTACATTTAAAAAAACGAAAAAAAAAGTGAATTGAAAGATAATTCAAATTCAACTGTGATCTATTATCGATACAAGAGTGGTAGAATGCAAATGTGAAAAATACGGTTTTCGTGATTAACCAAGGTTTTATTTAAAAAGAAAAAAGAAAAAAGAAAAAAGAAAAAAAAAAGATGGGAACTACTAAAGAAGAGCAAATTTGGATATTTGGTAAATATGCTATAATTTTGTTTTTTGGGGGACATTTAACACAACTATCTAATTGTAAGATCTTGGTTTGAAAAAAATCTCTATTTTATTTAATTACAAAAATGACTGAAGCAAAACATATAAAGACATAGTCACCCTTACACAATTAAAAGTCTATTAACAATCATCCTCATTATTTAACAAAAATTAAATAATGTAGACTCTATATATTAATCAACGAATGAAAGCATAAAGATTTGCAGATAATGAGATACGATTATAATTATGTTTATTATCATAGAGATTTATAACTTTATGATTATAGTCAAAATCATTATTAGTGAATATTGTGTATATAAAGTGTCTATTTATTATAATTAATGTAATTATTAGTGATTATGGTCATAGAAATGCAAATATTTTCTTCCAAAGTTTTAAAAATTAGTATATTTATTATAATTTTCCTGAGTTTTTTTGCATCAAAATCTTTATTTGGGCCAGACCAACCGAGTTGGGCTATTCTTTTAATTTCCCGGCCAGATTAGCCCAATCTGATCTTTAATGCAGGCTGGCCCTGCACAGCACCAATTTCTCCTTTTTCCAGCATGGGAGGGGTCAGGCCCAATGACCTAAATTAAAAGAACTTGTAAATCTAGCAGGCTCACCAAATTTTATTCCTTCCAAAAAAGGAGAGAAAATATTTAACAAAGATATAGAATGTCATATAACTATTTTATAACTATTTTGACTTTCTCACACACCTCATATCTTCTTATTAAATACATAATTGTATAAGAAAAATGTTAGGGATACCAATTATAAGCACAACTTTTGTATCAATTTTTAAGTTATCATGTTTTATTGGTAGGTTTTAAAAAGAATTGCCACATCAATAAATTGCATCTACCATTAAATTGATGACAACTCGAAAGCAAAGCTTTAAAAAGTGAAATTATAAGTTAAGGTGTTTTGTCTAATTGCGGTGAGAGCTTAGGCCTAAAGTATAATAAAAAAATCATAAAATTAAATAAGTTCATAAATATGCTATAATAGTATAAAAAAAGTTTGTTAATCATGAAAATCATAAAAAACGCAAAATAAGAAAGTATGTAAATTTAGGAGTGGAGAAATGCAGTCAAAGTGTTAAGTCTTAATCTAAGACAGGAGAAAAGGACTAAAAGTAGCAATTCAAGTCTTAAGCGCTCAAGTTTTGATGGGAGTAAAAGAGGAGTAAAACTTTTCTTTTGATGGGAGTAAAAGAGAAGTAGAACTTTTCTTTTGCTATCAAACCAATTCACTGTTTGACAAGAGTAGTTCAAACCAACTTCTCAGTTATGAATAGTATAAAGCTTTCACATGCTACAGTGTAAATAAAAAAGTTGCTACAATCTAAAGCTCTCACATACTACAATAAAAACAGTTCTAACCATCATGTCCAACACCCAACAAGTTTTAGCGACTAGAGTTTATTCAAGTTTTGATGACTTTAATCTAACAAGGGCCAGGTTTGGTTTTTTTTTTTTCTTCCTTTTTTTTAAAGCACAGCAACATATTAAAAAGGTTGCCCACATGGCAAATAAATTGGGAGAAATTTCATAAATACTATTTTTTAAAACTTGCTATTTTTATGAATGTATATACGCTTAAGTACGGTATAAATTAAACAATTAATATGAATAGTAATATGATACTTTTTTTAGACGTTACATGAAAAAATACATTTTTTAAAAGTGTGGCATAAGGTGTAATTTTCTCTATAAATTGAGGCTTAAGCCTCAAATGCCTTGAGGGTTTTCAGAAGCATATGCCTCAATCTATCAAGAGTTGATGTAAAAGCTTGAGTTAGAATTGATATCCTTAACATTACTCTAGTAGTACTTACCTGAAATAATTTAAGATGTATATTTGTAACAATGGCAGAACTCTCCTACGTTTTCATTCATATTGTGCATTTCACGCTTATATATTAAAAAATGTTATAATTATGACTTATCTATATGTTTTACAAGTGCGTGTTAAAGAAAGAAAAAAAGACTTCAAAAAATTCACCTCTATCGTAAGCGAGCTAGGGCGACAAACGCCTACAAGCAAGAGTGGACTACTGTTTTTTTAACTTTTTTTTTTTTATTTTATGTATGAATTTTATAACTTATATTTTGATCTCTTGAAATTTTATTTCATCTTCTCCTAAAATTGTATTTCGACCTCTATAAAATCGTGGTTCACCCTTCTCATTAATTTAGTTATGCCCTCGTCCCTTTGACTACTTTTTCTAGCTCCGCCCCTATTGTTACTTGTTTCTAACTTGACTCAATGGCCACAAGTCCTTGTTGTCCCTTTCATTCTTTGAGAAAAAGCTCATGGAAAGCAATGATAATGATGTAAGTTTGAAGACACTATGCCAGAACGAACCAAGGTAAAATAGTCCTAAAACTCGTTCACTCAAATTCATCTAGGAAATAAAAATACATTGGATGTTTTTAACCTTCCTAAACAGGTCTACCATTCCCTTCTCTTCAGTGACAATGTGGTTAGAACTATTTTTATTGTAGCATATAGAGCTTTACATTATAGTGATTTTTTTATTGTTACTATAGCATATTATAGGATATGAAAGTTTTACGCGCTGTTTGTAATTAAGAAAGTAGGTTAGATCACTTTTGCTAAACACCCTTTTAAGACGCAACAAAGATCAATCAAATGCGCGTGTTCCCATATCCAAAATTCTATATTGCTCCTTTTGACAAGCAAAAGAGAACAAGAACACATTTTGGTGAATCTCTTATATACAAAGACTAAAAGGGCCATCGCATAAAAAAAAAAAAAAAAAAAAAAGACTCAAGAACCGGTCTTAACTTGCGTAAATTCTGGCTAAATGCTCCATAAAATAAATGTTCCTCGTCACATAAGTTGTCTATTTTCGTTTTTGTTTTTTTTTTCTTTTTTCTTTTTTGGGTTCGCTTTTCCCCAAATTGGTCATTCATTTTTTAAGTTTTAAATCTAGTATTGGCCTATTTATTAGGGTCTTTTTTCCGGTATAAACACATAAAACACTCAATATAGCTAGCCAGAATCTCATTAATCAAATCTTCCCATATTTATTAGCATCTTTCTTTAGTGCAGACTTGGCCATTGAATCTAAGTCAACATCACATTTTTGAAATAAATTTGGACGATTTAAAAATAAATCCAACCCATAGGTTTTTTTTTTCTTCCACTCGAAAAATTACCAATTATTGTCAATGGTAAATGGCGGTTTTTTAAAGGAAAAGTATACCACGTTTTTTACATCATGAAAGGTACTTAATTTTTCCATCTTTTGACCTAAACAGATTACAAAACAACACCACAAAAGCATATTCCCCTGATTGACTCCCGTCCAATAGGCATCCCCATTCCATTAAAAGCCCATTTAACCGACGGCCCAACAAATCAGACAACTAGTACGTGCGCTTTTCGTGTCATTTTCAATTACTCAAGATGGAAAACGAGCCTTTTTTGCCCTTTTCAGAAAACAACCAACCGGCGGTGCGTCCTCCAAAACTAGGGCAATCATTTTGCTTTTCTCAGAACTCAAAACTCACTTTCATTGAGAAAAAGACCAAGAAAAGTAAAGATTACCACCAAAAAAAAAAAATTATACATATTTTGAAAAAATTTATGTCCGCTGAAAATCTGAAGAGGCTTTTGAGGGAAAAAAAAAAGACATAAACCCCTAACAGAAGCAGCTTAAAAAAAAGCACATAAAAATCGCACTTTTATTTATTTCAGTCAATATGTGCAAAATATGGCCGCTATGCTAACCAATTGCGCAACATGCGGATGGAAGTTTTTTGCACGTAAAAGAAAAATAAATAATATTATTACAACAAAGTAATATGTTCTGTCTCATTTTGTATATAAACATACTGTCTCAACAAAAAATATATATATATAAAGATATTGAAATAAATTAAAATCACAGACCAATAAAAAGCCAGCAAATAGGTACAAACCCACTTTGAAAATTATTATTCCTCGCTTTTTATGATGAAATTCAAAGGCTATAAATAAACCATAAACCATATTAACCAAAAAAAAAAAAAAGAAAAGAAAAGAAAAGAAAAGAAAATCATCATAGGCAAAGAGAGAAGAATAGGGAATGAGGCGGAGAGAGAAGAAGAATATGGAATGAGGGCTTCAAGGGGTTTTGTTATGTATATATAGAGGGGGTGAGATCTTCTAGGGCAGAACTCTTGGGCTGCTACTTGCTAGAGTTATATATGGAAATTGCATCTTAGCCCTTAAAGTTTCACAAAATTATAAAAATGGACCTTTTCAAATAGTTTTTTATTTCAACCTTTTCAATTGCATCTTAGCCCTTAAAGTTCTACAAAATTATAATGATGTACCTGTTCAATTATTTTTTAGGAGAACCTTTTCAACTATTTAAACATATGCACATTTAGTGTAAACTTCTTGTACCAGTTGAATTTAATTAAAATGGCTAGTGTGGATGTTGAATTTTATGCATAGGATAAGTGGCTTTTTTTTAATTAAAACATGATTAGCGAGCTTGGTCTAGTAAATTGATTGCATAAACACTCTGATCCTCAATAAATAATGAAAATACTTTTGTTTTATATAATTTATAAGATTATTACTCTTTTGGGTAACGAAATCAATAACTAAAGATTAAAAATACGAAAATTACTTGTATGTTTGAAGAGTGACTTAAAAATTATTTATTTCATATTTTGTAAAAAAATTACTATCAAGTATATTTCATATGCATTTCATTTTTTTAAGAAAAAAGAAAAGATTTGTTTGTACATCTCTCATATAATACATATATCTTTTTTACTTTTAGTTAATGTTGTTGAATCTTGGTTATATATCAATAGGAGTTGAGCAAAACGGTGTTTGTCTAGTGGGGGTTGTACGAGAAAAAAAAAGGCCAAATTGGGTTCAAAAGATAAGCATAATTAACTTGAGGGATCTTTGTGTAAATTCATCAAAACTAGGGGATCCAAGTACAAACTTTGCATGAATAAAATGCAAGTTGATCGTCCAGCTAACCGAGCTTATCCCTTCCATGCCTTTGAGAGTTGAGGGTGACGTGTATAGCTTATGAATCTCCCCAATCATGCACGATGCCATTTGGCAAAAGAAAACGACTTGAATTGTGACCTTTACAGAAGGGAAAAAATACAGACAAATGTTTTTTTTTAAATTAAAAAATAACTTCTCTTTTTTTATCAATTGTAAGATTAAAATGATAAAAATAATTTTTACTGTTATTAATTAGTTATAATATATCAATGATATATTTTAGTACATTAGTAATAAACTTTAATACATTAATGGTGTATTGTAATATAGCGTTAATAAATTCAATTATGATAATAATAAACTTGAATATATCATATAAACGGTAATATATCAATATTAAAAATTTTTGTATTTTGATATATCAATAGAAAAAATAGTAATATACCAATGATAAAATACTATATATTAATGATAAACCCAAATACATTAGCATTAGAACAAACCTAAAAAAAAAAACCCAAACTCTTACGTTCTCTCCTCTCTCTCCCTCTCGCTGCAACCAACAATGTCGTGCACTAATTAGCTTTTTGATCTCGTGACGCCAAGCGCCGCCGCCGCTGCTGCCGTCGTCGATGTCTCCTCGCCGATCGAGTCCATGGCTCATGTGAATTAACTCCTCTTTCACCTCCTCAGAAGCCAGAAGGTAAGTTCTTGGCGGTATCATCATTCAAAACTGACAACTTTTGCATTCTTTCTTATTCGGCATTGCGGTGTCAGTAGGTGTATTGGAAAACATTTTGACATTGTCTAATCGAAAGGAACAAAATCTTTTGCGGAAAACGAAAGAGAGAAAAGATTGACGACACACTCTTGCAACCGCCGCGACTAATCGATGAACTCGTGACTCGTTATCTCCGTTGCAAACTCGGTTGACCATTCGAGATTTTTCGAGTCATTTGAATTAAATTAGTTATAGTATAAAATTTTCATATATTATTATGTTTTGAATAAAATGATTCAAACTAGTTTGAATCAAGTTACCAAACACTTTATAAATCACTACGAGTATTCCGTGGACATGCTCTAATATTTATAAATCACTACGAGTATTCCGTGGACATGCTCTAATATTTATAAATCACTACGAGTGTTTCGTGGACATGCTCTAATGATTATAGAGTCATCTCTTGGGATGTGTCTTGGAATTGAAACATCACCATATGCATATTGTCTTGAATCACTTTTAGTCTTTTCTCAACAAATTTAGCGACGATTTGCTTTGGAGGGTGTAACCCACAAGGCCAAGAACTAAAATATATAATTTTTAAGAACATTTATATATAATTAAGCAACAAGCAGATCTAGACAACAGGGAATTACTAATTAACAAGAAATAAATAAGAAGAATCTAGAAAGTAACAGATTTTTGAAATGTTTTGACGTTTGGACATAAATAGCGGATTTAAATATTTGTAATAAATAGTAGATTTATGATAGAAATAATTTATGTAATATTAAATAAGAATTAAGGTTAATTTGATAAATGATCCTTGAGGTTTATTGTCGGTGTCGGTTTAATTCTTAATGTTTAAACATAACTATTATGGTCTTCAATCTATTATTTTGTTTCAGTTTTGATCCATCCCTTTGTTAGCTATTAAATATTTAACAAAAAACTTTAAAATGTCCCACTTTAATTCCTAATCTATTACTTTATTCACTTTTGGTCCCTTTGTTATAACTAAAAGTTGTTAGTGAAAAATTTTGAAAAAATTGAAGTGAAAAGTTAAATGTAACGATTTTGATAAATGTAATTAAAAAAATAATTTTATCATATTTTAAGTAAGATGAATTTAATTTAAAAAAATAAGTTAAATTTTTAATACCAGCATATAAGTGTTGGATAATCACGTATTTTAAATAATAAGCTATGTAGTATGATTTTTATGTATGTGTGTATATTTATATACTGTGTTGAATAATCATAATTCTAAAAATCATAGTTATTATATATACACTTGTATACGCAATATACTAACATTAAATATTCAACTTTATCTTTTAAAAAAATTAAAGCTCATCTAAATAAAAATACGATCAGTTGTATTTATTTTAATTACATGAATCAAAATCATTATATTAAGTCTCATACTTTAGTTTTTTTAAAAAAAATTGCTCTCTAATAATACCTTGCTAACGAATGATCAAAAGTGAAACAAAATAATATATTAAAAACTAAAAGTGAAACAAAATAATACCCTGTTTAGTGACCCCTTTTGCTATGACGTCATTATTCATGTTTCTCTCCATTTTTATTTAAAATAAATATCTTCCCTTTCTCTTCTTCTTGTATTTGCATAATTTATCTTTTCTTTTTCCAAACAAAAGGAAATGTCTACAATGTTTTCAATTTGATTCTTTAATTTGGACTATTATTTCTTCTTTTTGAGATATCTTGGGATGAATTTTTTTTTTTTTTCTCTAGAAGTCAGAAATGTAATTTTAACTGTCGGCTTATTTTTATAAAGATTATGACTGAAAACAATGTAAAAAAAATGCTCATCAGATTATAAAAAATAATTAAACGGATAAAACACCAATCCCTATTGAGAGGGAAAAAAAAACAATTTCTATCATATGAGAACCATTTTTTTCTTGCTTACAAGTTGCAATTGCTAAGCACCATAGACTAATGAACGGTTTGCCCTCAAATAAAAAAAAAAAAAGAATAATTCTATTTCCTTTTTTCTTTGCTTGGGTGATGAAAACAAAAGGGGAGGACCACCTTTGCTCAACCCTTGTTGAACAAACAGCAAAATTGGGACATTAGTGCTGTAAAAAAAACACACTTAACAATAAACAACCTTACCAATACGATTGGGAATTATACTTTTATTTCCCACACTTTAATTTTTTTTTTCCAAAAAAAAAATAAAAACAGAACATCCTCATTAAATGGATTTTTCTCCCCTAAAATTAGAGTTTTCAAAGAATTATCTTTATCTTCATCAAATACCAGAAATGACCTTTTCAAGTGTGGGCTCTTCATATATACAGGGAAAATTGCATGTCAAATACTTGTATTTATATATACAGTTATGAAAACATTAGGCCTATACTTCTCATCTGTTTTAACCTTAATTCCCCATGTATTTACATTAGCTGGTTAAGCTTGAACCCAAAAAAGAGAAAAGAAGCATTGGCCTTTTGGCTTCCAATTGTGCCTGCCCTGATCTACTCCCTGACCTAAAATGTATGCTGATACAACATGGTTTTACACAAAATAGAAGAAAGAAATCAATGGAATGGTCATGGCATACATTTTATACATCCCTTTCCCTTTTGGTAGCTTCTAGTGCTCCTAATTCAGCCATCAACCGAGAGTGCTCATTCTCAACCTCTTCTATCTCATTCTCAAGTTGTATCACCTGCAATTGCATTTAACAAACAATAAATAAATAACTAACGAGGCATTTGGTACATCGATTCCCACTGTTTGAACTTATGCCCTTAATTTGAATGGCCGTTTGGCAAACAAAGTGAAGCAATGGTTCGAAACGAAGATGATCATTTTGAAACGGGCTAAACCATCAATTTTGAAAACTCAACCTTTCCTCTTAAATTCTAACCGTTTTGAACAATTTTCTACAACAAAAACCTTTCCCAATTTTGTTTTCCTACCTAACCGTAGTTTACATTGATATTCCCAAACAACAATTCTCTGATGTGGTGTTTTATTCTCTGTTCAGGCGTTTACATTTTAAACGCCAATTCAAAAACACTATTAAACCACAAGTTCAAAACTATCAGTTCAAAACCACAACAATTCGAACCAATGTATCAAACAAACTGTAAATATATTGTTATATTTTTTATTTTTTTATTATTTTTATTATATTTTTTTCATTGCATTTCTTCACTTTCTTGCTTTTATGCAGGCTGACTTCCCTCTAAACTTAACCCTGAACTAGACAATGCCTGCTTTTAAATTTGTAACGCTTGCTTCATAACATGTTTCAAGCATTGAAGTTAAAAAGGAATGCAAAAATGGGGTCAAATGTCTGAAATGATATTAAGAAACATGAATAATGACGACTCGTTAGAAGGAAGCAGAAACTTCTACAACACATGTACATAAATTTTATACGCCACTACTACGTACCTTGAGCTCAAGTTCTTCCGTTTCCTTCTCATATTCCAAGCATCTGGAACAAAGAAAAGCAACTTAATGAGGGCTTTACCTTGGGATGTAATTATTCACGTGGTCAAATTCTTCATTGAAAAAAATTGATCATTCAATGTTGGGTAGAAAAACAGTTAATCCATGTACTTACTCAGCACGGAACTTTCGGTTTTCTTGCATCAAGGACTCCACCTCTTGATCATTTAGCCTAGTTCCAGCATTATTTAGAAGCTACATAATTAAAAGCATGAAAAGGGGAAAGAGGGTCATATTATTGTTACTTAAAGCAGAAGAAAAGATTATTAGACACAACATGAATGCTTTTTTATCTTGAAAAATGAAAAAAGAAATTCAACATCCTTTGTTCTCCTTGAAGCAAAATGCCGCACATCTTGGCTCATAAAACAGTTATAAAAGCCCGTAAAATGTAAAAAATAAAACAAAACTAAAAATTATTTAACTGACAACAAAAATGCAATCAAAGGGTTGTTTTTCATAAAAATTCATTCACAAGTTGCCTATACAGACCTCACAGGCAACAAGTTGCCCTTTATCAGATACATGCGCTCCTTGTACTGCCTGTCTTTTAGCCTTCGGAACATCCTCTAAGTTACGATGTTCCTTCCTCCTTTGTAACTCTGCACCCAAACAAAGGCATCATATATCGCATCCCCTGTGTTGTAAGTTTTAACGATGACAAATATCTCAGTTCAAATACTAGCCTTGTTCATATCCTCTTTGGGCATCAGAAAGCAATTTTTCAGATTTATCGTGTGCCACAATAGGAGTTGGATCATAATTTGATATGACAGGAGCATCGCCATTTGAATCCAGATAAGTCAATTGCGCCTTCGGTTTTCTCTTTACCTGATACCCAACTAGTCCGCAATGTAAATCCCTGTCAATGATGGGGAATGTGAATCAGTTTATCCCAAGTAACAACAAACTAGACATGAACACAAGGGGAAAAAATATTCCACCATTGGATGTAAAAATGGAAAATGTTTCAACATGATTGTTAACGTACAAAGAAAACTGGAAAAATTGAAGAACGAATAGCTCACCAGTATTCCCATGTCATCTCCTTCAAGCGAGTTTCGAGTTTCTGAAAAAGGGAAGTTTTCTCAAAATCTTGTTTGTTATGTGTTGGTTCAACAAAATTTGCTTCCAGAATACCTGCAAATGAAACCAAGAGATTATTAATCTATATTTTTTGCAACCTCAATAACTGATAAATCTACGAGATTAGCAGTTTCTTACCAACAACTCCCCTCCCCCTATTGTCTAAATAGCTGACAACCTGCCAAAATGGCTGCACCAAAGACAAAGGCCAAAGATATCACAAAATGTGCAGTTATCACTTGAAAAACCATTGTTGTGCATAATATTGAAACTGCATTGTATGCTTGCTAGGTATAAAAGAGAGAGGGAAAGAAAGACCAAAATGGGCATCATATATTTAAGTATAAGCATAACTTAACATTTCAAATCTTTTTCCATTACTTATTTTCTCGAGAGAGGGAAAAAAAAAAAAAAAGCAAGCTCTCCGAGCTCTACGTGTTGTATAGAAAACCAAGCGCCTTGGCATTGCAGATTACTGAGAAAACGGAATTTTTTTTTCCCTCTCTCTTCTGAGCAATGAGAGAAAATACAAAGGTCCAGAAGAGGTAAACACACACTCAAGTAGGTGGAACATACGAACATCAACAGCCATATTTTTTAAAATAAAGAATTAAATTTTTAAAAGGATCTGTTTTTTTCATCATAAGAAATAATCCAGAAGCCTATTTTTGCAAGGAGCTTGTAAAAGATATTCAAACACTTGTCTGAACGGTGAAAAGTTTAAAACTTCTAGCATTAGTAATATTAGGGGATGAAATTCATGAATGGATTATCGAAAATAGTGCTGATAAGAACAACCCACAGACTCTAGATAAACATAAACATATATAATATGTGCATCTATAGAGAGAGTGCAGCCAATGTCAGCCATGACTTCCAAAACAAAAGAAATACTCACTAGTATTAAACGATTTTTGTGGTACACATTGAAGCCGTGCATGGCGAGTAGCGGAGCTTCTTTGAGAAATCCAATAGTAGTAATAACTTGAGCCTGCATGGACAAACACTTCATAAAAAAAAAAATCGTGGAACAGAAACTTTCACAACCACAATGCATATCTCAACGGAAATTAATTACAACCCTGCAATAAAGATTGCATGTCCTTATATGTAAATTTCTCTTCCCCGGTCACCAAAAAAGCTACTTTTTTAATCAAATGAAATGAAGAAATCTAGAACAGAAAAATAAGACCAACCTCAACGCCTCCCCCAGTTTGGGGTTTATACAAGATATATTCTACATGTTTAAGATCATCAGCAAGATTGTGATGTTCAACAACTTCCCCTCGCAGAATGATTCTAAAAGTCGCTGGCATCCGCAAGTACAAGATAGACATGTAAACCTGAAAGCACAAAATAAACGGCACTTAGAAAATCCAATTCCTTATTGCCTAAATTCATTTGAAAATTATTTTCTTTTCAAAGACAGGCTTACACGCAGAGAGTATCGGAACTGATTGCCAATATGCTGCTCATTTACCTCCCTCATATAATGGCGTGTATCAATTTTTTTAGCATCCCCACTTATACGAATATCCTGCAACCATCGAATCATAAGAGGTCAACTTTTTTTTTTTTTGAAGTTAAAAAACAAAGTCATCATACATTCCAAAATAGGGGAGAAACAAAAGGAATCATTTACCTTAGGTTCTGTATTGAAGTCAAACTCCTCAATCCCGTCGTCTGTAAACCACAAGTTGTAGACGATGACCTTTGTGCCGTGAGGTCCAATGTCATCAACCTGTAATTTCAGGGAGGGAAAAAAAAGGGTCATCCATTGAAAACTAATATTTAAAGACAAATATGAAATAAAGTGATGCTAGAAAAGGAGAGTCTTAAAGGCATTCATTTGCACTAAACATGGTTGTCAGCATGGATAGTCATGTCCTTTTAGCTTTCTTAGGCCCACTTTATGGTTTTACATAGAACGTTATTGCAAAAGAACAAGAAAAATTGTAACCAAGTAAACAGTTTAGCATGATGCCCCTCGAGGGAAAAAGAGAATCAAAGTCACTTAAAAAAGAACCTTCCCATATTTGCCTTTTTCTTGATAAATTTATCATGCATAATTTAGACGGAATAATATTAGAGAGAAAAAGTTTGTGTATGCAACTCTTCTTTGGGTATTTTTTTTTTAAAAGAAAAAACAGAATAGCATTGCTAGCGCATTGACAAGAAACATGCCTTTTATCAGAGGAAATATATTGTGCAACAGGTTACCTGCTTCAGAAGCTCTGGTTCTGTGGGAAATGGAGACCACTCCAATATGCTTGAAAGATTGTTCACGAACTGTTGCTTACCATGCAAGAAATCCAATTTCCCAGTTGAAGTATTAAACTCATAATGAACCTGCAATTAGATAAATTACAGGAATCAAACACCACGACGGACCAAAATTCACATAACAATGACACCCACAAAATTCTTAAAGAACTATGGTTTAATGGCGTATCCAAATAGTTTCTGCCGCATTCCAATATTTTTAAATAACAACGTTGAAGCTTGATAATTTATTTATAAATAAAATGGCCTAAATATATGTATATATGAAGCACAATTACCAAATATAAAAACTAAACACACTTTCGCATTACGTCTATTAATCATTCCATGTATAATAATTCAATACAATGGAATGACATGTTCAAATGTTTCCTGTGTAACTCGCACTTAAAAGCATAGTTTAAAGTTTTAAAGAATATTCCACTGCTTTCCATCAATGCTGAAATCTTTTCAAATATAAAGTACCAAATTGGCCTTTTAAAATCTTAGGTTCGCACGAATAAGAAATGGTAATATAGATGAAAAGGAATGTAGTAGAAGTAAAATAGACCTACTACTTATCAAGTTTGGAATGAAGCTCACCATAGGTACAAGTATTCTGTCCTGGCCTGTTTTTCTCAAGAATGTATAAGAGAGAAGACCAATGCTTTGAGTCAAGATCCTAATCATAGGAATAAAGGTATAAAGCTTACACATATTATATTCATAGGTGTGCAAAATACAACACTTAAAAGTCGAGTATAAAGTTGTTTGGAGTACTATCAAGCAATAAGGCATGTAAAAATAATTATTTCCTTTCAGGAAAAGAAAATTACACTTTTAAGCCTCTAAATCTCATAGACATCACCAAAACCACATCCATAACTAGTAAGCTAATACAAATTTCTTACAAAAAAGGGAGGGGAAAGGAAGAAGACTTGTAAATTTTTTTATTTTTTTTTCCTTTTTGATAGAGAAACCTGAACTTTAATCATAAAAAAGATAATGTAAAAAATTAAAGATGGCTGACGAATCCATCTAAGAAAGAAATAGAAAGAACCAAAACGGTATATGACAGTAAGACGAACTACATTGTGCAATAAAGACAGAAAAGAAACTAAAAACCAGTACTACACCAAAATCAAAATATCTTCCAATTTAACATGATCAATGAAAGAGGGAAGTCCTTAAAAGACGCATCTATTAATGCCCAAAATGAAGCAAATCCAATTTAACATGATCAATGAAAGAGGGAAGTCCTCAAAAGACGCATCTATTGATGCCCAAAATGAAGAGAAGAACTTGGCCTTCTCAAGAAGCACTATAAAATCAATACCATTATTTACGTTATTTATGAATTTGGATCGAATCTCGACTTCTCAAAGACCAATTACTCTTGAAAGAATGTTTAAGCTCCCATAACTTAACTAGTTGAGTAACATTTAAGCCCCATCATTTTCTCTTATTCAAGCAAGAATATTGGTGTCACCAAAACAAAATATGTTCACTAAAACAAAAAGATAAAGAGATAATTTAACATATACTAAAAATGAAAATTGCTAATGAGTTGGAGAAAATATATAAGGGCCAAACCTCTCATCATAGTGGCGGCTAAAGACAATAACATCAGCACCAAGCCTCATTGTACTAGTCTTGAAGCCATTTCCATCTGGAAGAATTATCTATTAGCAAACTTGAATAATATAGATAAAGAAATTTGAAAAAAATAAAGTTCGAATCCGTACATCGTCCAATAGCCGTTTTTGCTTTCTTATCCGTATATCCAAAACTCATACAACGCTGCATCGCCTCCGGGCTCATCCCACCACCATCATCTAGTCATAAAGTATTAGGTTTCAGAGAAACGAGTTGGTTAACATATGTCACCACTTGCATAAAAATTTCCAGGTATAAAATTAAGGTGACTGCTCCAAATTATGCTTTATTGGTGCAAGAAGCTTCAGATACACAATACCTTGAAATAACAACGCTGGACTTCCATCTCTTGGGTTTGAGATTTTATCAACAGCAACAAAAGTGGCCCCGTTTTGGATCTATCCAGATTTTAAAACAAAAAGGAAAATAAGTGTAAATCTAATGCAGTGATTATTTTTTTTTTTTAGTGATTGGTCTAAGAATATGGCTTTAGGATTGAAATTTCACACGAGCATTTTCCATAAATAATATAGAAAATGTTCAGTAATCTTTCAAATGTTTTCTTTTGAATGACAATCTTAATATGCAAACAATAACACGACTTCAACTTTTTTGATAATCACTTGTACTAGCCTAACAGAAGTTTTAATGAGTTGTCTTTAGGTTTACCTACTTAATTGGAGAATTGACTTAATTTATCATTTATGACATCATCTGTGCGTGTCTTTAAATACCAATCTAAAAACAACCCTTCAATACGATTTCCACCCCCCAAGTTAGTACTATCATAGTTGACAAAAATTTAAGGCATATAGTCAGCCGCAACTCTTAATCCATGCTTGGTAGGAGAAGTAGAAAATAGACAGGGGAGGACCTTTCTCTTATAATATGCATTCCATAATGAGGAGAGATTAAAATTGGGAGTAAAATGCACAATTACATCCCAAACTATTTGCTTTTTGTATAATGCACCCCAAACTTTCAATATTGGCAAAATGCACTATGAACTTTGAAATCATTAATAATTGAAATCTAATAGCTAACAGGCGTTAAAAAGAATGGACAATTGTAGTCACAATATTTGCATATGAGTTTTTTAAGGATAGAGTTCGTCATTTTAAGAAAAAAATTGAAACTCAACATGTGGAAAAGAGTATTGAATGAAAATTAAAAGTAGCTATTAGACCTCAATTGTCAAAGATCTCTAAGCTTAGGGGGTATTTTGCCAAGATTAAAAGTACGGGGGTGTATTATGCCCAAAAAAAAAGTTCAAGATGCAATAGTGAAATTTACGCTAAACTTGGGGTTCCTTGTAAGATTTGAAATTCATTACCCAATCTTCCCCCTCTTTTCTCTCCTACCAAACAACCATAGTTCCCACAATCTATCTACTAATCCCCTCACCAATCTAACTCTTTCCATGTTTTTCTCCTACCAAACATCTTACATCAAGTACTAAAGTGATAAACTTGCAAAATACTGACGAGTGAGAACCATCCATGAAATTACCCCATATAGGATCTACTCCCTATCCAATTTTTTGTATTGTCCATTGAAGAATTTGAAGAGTTGAGAAGAATTTGAAGAATATTTTATGAAGAATTTGAAGAGTTGAGAAGAATTTGAAGAATATTTTCTTCTGCCTATTTCTCATGAATGTACAGCAGTATTTATAGGACAAAAAAAACAGAAAATCAGTCACTAATCTAGGGATACAGCTAAGGGACAGCTAACAAATTTCCTATATATCTAAATCAAATAATCAGCTATCCAAATCCCTGATTTGCAGCCCATATTGCAGCCTATACAACTCAGCAAATCACAAGAAACAAAATCCCTGATTTGCAGCCCATATTGCAGCCCATACAACTCAGCAAATCACAAGAAAAACTCAGCCTAATTTCCGAGAATCAATCTTAGAAATTCTACACTCCCCCTCAAGCTGGGTGATAGATATTAATCATTCTCAGCTTGGAATTAAGCTCTTCAAAGGTGATTCGAGGTAATGCCTTGGTGAGTACATCTGCAATTTGATGACGAGTTGGTGTATACAGAAGGTCCACAATTTTTTCATCTAACTTTTCTTTGATGAAATGTCGATCAATTTCCACATGTTTGGTTCGATCATGATGAACTGGGTTTCTGGCAATCCTTATGGCAGCTTGATTGTCGCAATACATGTTGACAGGTTCAGTGGTTGTGATTCCCAGTTCATTGAGTAGTCTTCTTAACCACATTCCTTCACAAATCCCATGAGCCATTGCTCTAAATTCAGCTTCTGCACTGCTTCGTGCGACTACCGACTGTTTCTTACTTCGCCATGTTACAAGGTTCCCCCACACAAATGTACAGTATCCAGTGGTAGACCTGCGATCAACTGTAGAGCCTGCCCAGTCAGCATCTGTAAAGACTTCAATTTTCCTGTTGGGATTCTTACTAAAGTATAGTCCTTTTCCTGGTGTCATCTTGAGATACCTAAGTATTCGATAGACTGCCTCCATGTGTTCTTCAGTGGGTCGGTTCATGAATTGACTTACGACACTCACAGAGAAACCAATATCCGGTCTAGTGTGGGATAGGTAGATGAGTTTTCCTACCAGTCTTTGATAGCGGCCTTTGTCCACAGGTGTAGAGTCTTCTTTTATTCCAAGCTTCACTGTTGAGTCCATGGGAGTTTCAGCTGGCTTACATCCCATCATTCCAGTTTCCTTGAGAAGATCGAGTACATATTTCCTCTGAGAGACGGAGATTCCTTTCCTTGTTCGGGCGACTTCCATTCCTAGGAAATATTTGAGATTTCCTAGGTCTTTGATCTCAAACTCCCTGGCAAGGAGTTCCTTGAGTTGATTTATTTCTGCTGTAGAATTGCCTGTCAAAACAATATCGTCTACGTACACAATTAGAACAACTATTTTTCCAGCAAGAAAATGCTTGATGAAGAGCGTGTGGTCTGTTTGGCATTGATTATACCCATATCTCTGCAAGACTTTGGAAAATCTGTCGAACCAGGCACGTGGAGACTGTTTAAGTCCATACAAGGACTTCTTAAGTTTGCAGACTCTGTTGGCTGTAGCAGGAGATTCAATCCCAGGAGGAATGTCCATATAGACTTCTTCTTCAAGATCACCATTGAGAAATGCATTCTTGACATCTAATTGGTAAAGAGGCCAATCCAAGTTAGATGCCAAAGAGAGGAGAACACGAATGGTGTTGAGTTTTGCTACAGGTGCAAACGTTTCCTGGTAGTCAATCCCATATGCTTGAGTGAATCCCTTAGCCACGAGGCGAGCCTTAAATCTTTCCACACTTCCATCTGCTTTGTGTTTGATTGTAAAAATCCATTTACACCCAACAGCTCGTTTTCCTGATGGCAATTCTGAGAGCTCCCAGGTCTTGTTTTTCTCTAATGCACTGATTTCTTCAAGGATAGCAGCCTTCCATTCAGGTATTTGAATAGCTTCATGAATGGAATTGGGAACCTGTACTTGATCAAGACTACTAATAAAGGCCTTATAACTTGGTGAGAGATTTTTATAGGAAACAAAGTTGTAGATTGGGTGGTTTGTACAAGATCTTACACCTTTTCTTAGAGCAATTGGCCAATTCAGATCATTGAAAACCGGCTCAGTAATATGTGGTTCAGAGATTTTACCTTGAGAACTGTCAGGATGGCCTGTACTCAGGTTGGACTCCTGGACTGGCTCAAGATATGCTCGGTTCTCTGTTCCCTCTTGAGTTCTTCTCCTGGAATAAACACGAAAATCACTGTTTGGGACATGGGAATTGTGAGTTTCTATTGGTAGAGGCGTTGAGGGTTCAATGGAATCATTAGCAGTATTTTGAGGTTCAATTTGAGACATAGACTCACTCTCGGGAAATTGAGGGATATGGTCATCTGACACAGAATTTGTGGGAATTACTGAAGGTTCAGATGAAGTGGGAATGCTATTCCAAAGCTGGTATTCATTGACTATGTTCTCCCCCTGAATGGCAGGTTTGGGATAGTATGGATGTTGTTCAAGGAAGGTGACATCCATCGTATTGTAGAACCGTCCTGTGATGGGAGAGAAACATTTGTATCCTTTCTGGTTTGGTGAATACCCTAAGAATATGCATTTGATGGCTCTAGGATCAAGTTTTCCTCTATGGTGCACATGAACATAAGCAGAACATCCAAACACTTTTAAGGAAATGGTAGACACAATTCTTGAATGTGGGTATAACTCAAGAAGGGTATTGATGGGTGTTTTGAAATTTAGAACACGAGAAGGCATCCTATTAATAAGATAGGTAGCTGTAAGTACAGCTTCCCCCCAGAACTGTTTAGGAACATGAGTTGTGAACATGATAGATCTAGCTACCTCAAGAAGATGCCTATTTTTCCTTTCAGCTACCCCGTTTTGTTGAGGTGTGTCAACACAAGAGCTTAGGTGAACAATCCCGTGACTTGACAGATAATCACTTAGAATTGAAGCAAAATATTCCCTAGCATTGTCAGTTTTTAACACTTGGATTTTTGTTTGAAATTGGGTCTGGATCATGGCATTGAAATTTTTAAATATCTGGCCTGCTTCAGATTTTTCTTTCATGAGAAATAACCAAGTGATTCGAGTATGATCATCCACAAATGAAATGAACCAACGTGTCCCAGTTATGTTTTTGATTCGAGAAGGTCCCCAAATATCAGAGTGAATTAGTGAGAAGGGATGTGATTTTTTATATGGAAGTTTGGGATATGAGTTTCTGATATGCTTTGAAAATTGACACACTTCACAATGAAATTGATTTGAATTTTTATTTTTGAATAATGAAGGGAGAAGTTTTTCCAAATACAAGAAATTGGGATGACCTAGGCGATAGTGATTTAACATGATCTCACCATCGTTATTGGAACTAAGGCTTGACAAAGCATTATTTTGACATTGAATCTCTGACACAACTTGCTGGACTTGTCTTTCTGGAGGGTCTTTAGTTTTGAGGAGATAAAGTCCCGAGCATTCTCTAGCACTGCCAATCGTCTTCCCCGAATCCAAGTCCTGAAATTCACAAAGGTTATGAACAAATTTAGCCACACAATTTTTATCATGGGTGAGTTTAGTAACCGATAAGAGATTACAATCAAGAGTTGGAACAAGAAGAACAGAGTTGAGAATAAGAGACTCTGAAATTTTGGCTGAACCGATCCCTATTACTTTGGATACAGACCCATCGGCAATTCTAACAGTGTGACCTTGTTGGCAGGTTTTAAGGTTCATAAGAAGAGAGGCATCACCCGTCATGTGATCTGAGGCACCTGAATCAACAATCCATGGTCTCTTAATCTGCTTCACATTAAGAGCATTGAGAATGTTACCTGATTGAGCCAATGTTGCAGACGATGTTGGAGTTGGCAAGGACTGTCCAAACATCTTCTGGAGAAGTTCAATCTGCTCTTTGCTAAACAGATTGGTTTCGGTTGTGTCATTAGTTGTGGAGGTAGCATTCCCGTGACTTTCTTTGTTGTTTTGTCGTGGTTTCCAATCCGCCGGCTTGCCATGGATCTTCCAACAGTTGTCTCTAGTGTGTCCGGGTTTACGACAATGATCACACCAAGGTCTTCCCTTCCGAGGCCGATTGCCATCAGTGTGAGATTGTTGGAGTCCTTGAACAGCAAGTGCAGACCCTTCTCCGGTTGCTGGAGTGGCAGATGGTGAGCCCATCATGACTTTCTTACGGCTCTCCTCTCGACGGACTTCAGAGAAGGCTTCGCGGATGCTTGGCAGTGGTTTTGTCCCCAAAATTCTTCCTCGTACTTCGTCGAGTTCTTTGTTGAGTCCCAACAAAAATTTGTACATTCGCTTCTTTTCAACGATCTGTTTGTACAAAGCTTCATCTCTAGTACATTTCCACTCAAATGTTTCAAAAAGATCTAACTGCTGCCAATATCGTGTGAGAGAATTAAAGTATTGAGTGACCGAGGATTCACCTTGTCGAAGATCATGAAGGATGCTCTCTGCCTCAAACAGTTCAGATGTATTTTCAGAGCTGGAATAGGTTTCTTTGGCAGCGTCCCATATCTCCTTGGCAGTTCCGTAGAGAAGAAAGTTCTCTCCAATCTCGTTCACCATGGAATTTATCAGCCAAGACATCACCATGTTGTTTTCAGATTTCCATGCTCTGAATTTAGGATCATCTTTGTTCGGGGCTGTAGCTACACCAGTAAGGTAATCATCCTTTCCTTTTCCACATACGAACATCATGACGGATTGTGACCACTGCAGGTAATTGTGCCCATTTAATTTGTGACCGGTAATGGGCAGATTGTTGCTCTCGGTTTCTCCCTTTGAGCCTGTCATGGCTGTTTCAGAATTGGAGGTGATTTCCGATGAGGAGCTAGTGGCCATTCCGTATTTTGTCATGAGAGAAGATTAATCTTAGAATAGCTCTGGTACCATGAAGAATTTGAAGAGTTGAGAAGAATTTGAAGAATATTTTATGAAGAATTTGAAGAGTTGAGAAGAATTTGAAGAATATTTTCTTCTGCCTATTTCTCATGAATGTACAGCAGTATTTATAGGACAAAAAAAACAGAAAATCAGTCACTAATCTAGGGATACAGCTAAGGGACAGCTAACAAATTTCCTATATATCTAAATCAAATAATCAGCTATCCAAATCCCTGATTTGCAGCCCATATTGCAGCCTATACAACTCAGCAAATCACAAGAAACAAAATCCCTGATTTGCAGCCCATATTGCAGCCCATACAACTCAGCAAATCACAAGAAAAACTCAGCCTAATTTCCGAGAATCAATCTTAGAAATTCTACATCCATTTATCATACATTCTATACCAACAACAAAGAGAACCAAAAAAAAAAAAAAAGGGAATATCCCATTAAGAGTAAATTGCAATATTACACCTAAACTACTCGTTTTTTGTATAATATAGCTCGAACTTTCAATCTTAGCAAAATACACTATGAATTTTGAAATCATAGGCAATTAAGGTCCAATAGCTAACAAGCGTTTAAAAACGTGGACAATTTTGGTCACAAGATTTGCACGTGAGTTTTCTTAAGAGTAGAAGTTGTCATTTTAGGGAAAAAAATTAAAGCTCAACATATAAAAAATAGTACTTAAGGACAATTAAAAGTAGTTATTGGATTTCAATTGCAAATGATTTCAAAGATAAATTCGGGGTGCATCATGCCAAAAGTGAATAGTTTAGGGTACAACAATGCAATTTACTCATCCCATAAAAGAAACTTTCCACACCCAGCCCCTCACCAAAGTTGTAATTAAAGTTTTCATAGTGAGATCGCATGAAGCTTACCTCATCAACTGCATTGTCAAGCAGTTCTGCAATGGCTGAAAACAAGAAGAAAATTCCAAGTGAAGATGGCATAGAGCATAAAGTACATGAAATGGTATATAAGAATGAAAGCGAAATGAACTCATTGATCATTCATTAGCTGAACTTACCACCAAAGGCCCACTTGTGCGAGGTAGCATTGGAATGAAGAAACATAGGGTGGACATGAAGATAGTTTTTGCCATCTGCTATCACAAAGTAAATGTCAAACACACACGTAAAACATTGGCAATCGTTGAAAACCAAAAACTCTGATACTACACGTGAAAAGCTTCAATCATTAGTCACAACAAAAGTATCAAATTGAATAAGTGATGACATGAAGGAAATGGAATTAAAAGCTTCTAAACAATCCATTAGATGGTTTGTTAAGAGCCAGATAAGTAAATGACCATATTTCTTGGAATAATTATCACTAATAGTCCCTGACAACCCAAATCAAAAGTATGCCAAAAATTGTCATCTTTTTTTTTTTTTCCCATGTTTCCTGTCTTGTTTTTTCAGGGATATAACCAAGTGAAATCTGTTCCTGGTTTAGTGGGCACTAGAAAACTGTAGTATTTTACTTATAAGGTTAATAAATGCGCAAGAAAATTAATCAAACTCATAAATTCCTTTAGACCTTGACAAAAGTCAGCACATAAGGTGCAAATGGCGGTACAGTAAGACTAGGGTAAGTGATATGGATGCGGAAAAAAAAAAGCAGAAAAAAGATCCTAAGAAACAATCGCTTTTACAGTGGGAAGATTGAAAGTCCTGAAAATTCAAAAAGTGGTGATATTGTAATCGTACAAATATTTTAGATTGAAAGACTGTAGCTTTTGCATTCCTCAGGTTCTTTTCCATGCCAATCATGCTTGCTTTCCTCATGTGAAAGAACGCCAAAGAAAAATCCCATCCAGGTCCTGAACAGCTCTCATAAAGTATACTAATCCAAAGAATAACTCGAAAGCTATAGTTTTCACGTCTCTGTTTCTATCGTGTATTTACGCTTTAAAGCAAAAGAAAAGGCTATTCCAACCAAATATCTTATTCTCTTCAGATCCTATTTTTGATACAAATAATAACTACACAAAAGACAATCCATCCTTAAATATACTTCTACTTCCAGCCCATCCTTTTATCCTCCTCCTCCTCCTTGTGATTATCAATCAAGCAACGCCTATGACCACGACACTTATGTATAGTTATTATATAGTTATTATACAAAAGACACTTATATAGTTATTTTGATCCACCTTTCACTTATGCCAAACAAAACATAAATTTTTCCCATGTATATATAAAAATATGATGAATTGTATCCACAGAAAATTCAATTTATTCCAACACTAAGGTAGGTTTAGTGACATTTTGTGTAACTCAGGAATTCAAATGAGATTTGGGTAAAAGTTTAATGAAACTGGCAAGATACATTGTCTATCAATAATCAAGAAAGATAATAGGAAAAATAACAAAAACTTTCCCAACGTTTAATCAAAATTCAAGATTCCATCCTGTATCCTAGAAAATGTTAAGATTATCTTGTGTCTATTCCTAATCACACAAAATCCAACTTTATGTTATTCTAAGAACACAAAATCCACCCACGATGTTAGATTTAGTCAAAATTAACTATTCAAAAGACATTGTCACCCTTCACCAAAAAGAAAAAAGATAGTTCTCTAAGGTAGAAATCCTAACGACGATACGGTTAGATTTGAATTTTTCTAAATTTCAATTTATGTTCATGCTCAACAAAGTTCTTGCCCTTATAAATCAAATACACCAATTCCCTTATGCAATGAAAGAGTTTTCACCTTGTCAATCTTGACTAAATCTAGCATCAAAGGTAGATTTGTGTCATTAGAAAAACACAGATGGGTTAATCTCAAAACTTTTGAAATTACATGACAAAATCCTGCATTTCGATTAGTAGGGGGAATGTTTTTGTTATTATCCGATATCTGAAGAAAATGCATTTCGTCAAAGAAAAATTCAAATGTGGATAGAGGAGGATAATGCATTTCGCCAAAGAAAAATCCAAAAGTAGATAGAGGAGTACTTTGTTGTGCGACTTTAGAACCAAGACCGTCATTGTAGTTCCCAGCTTTCCAAAATTGCCTGCAAAGTGGAGCTGGAGATATGTATCTTGAAGAAAGGCTCGTGTCATCCGCTGGAGATTGCCCTTGACCCAATACACAGGAGTTACTTTGACCAGTACTTGAAGCATTTAAGCTCCTATTTTCTTGATCATCTTGTCTTGTAGATATGGTTTTGGAAATTCGATTCTTGGCTAGTTGGACCTTACTATTCTCCTTATGTTGTGTCATATTCCCAACGAAACTAGGCTCTAACTTAACATCTTTCACAACCAACTCTTCAAGTTCATCCTCATTAGATAAGTCCACGACATCTGTTAAGGTCATCTTGAGTGCTATAAAAGAAATTAATCACACACACGTTTGAGAAAAAAATGTCAAATGAAAAAAGGGCATAGAGCAATTTCAAGGAAAGAAAACATCAACATGCATGCATGATATAACTATTCATGGCAAAGAAACAAATCAACAAGGAAATAAAAATATATTCAACTGCCAATCCTCAAAATCCTGATATTGTTATTTACTATAACATGACAGCTATCACATATTTTGGGTCAAGTCAATCCCACCTCAATGAGCAGGGTCTAAGGGTAATCCACTTCGTGAGAGATCCAAGTCTTGCAAGGTGTCTTTCCTTCCTTAATTTATCTAGATATGCCACCCTCTACCATCAAATCTTTCTCTTCCTTCAACAAATTACAGAGAAGAAAAACAAAGCCATCTAAAACCAATCTCTAACTTCACTCTTAACAATGCAACATAAGATATTAAAAGATTCGAATTATCTTATCAATTACAGTAGCTCCATTTCTTTTGATGGAAATCATTCTTCCGAAAGGATTTCTTTTCAGTTTCCAGTCCTTCAAATAAAAGGAAATTCTTTAATGTTGATAAAACCACGCGAAACCACTTAATGGACTCAAGTTCACAACTAAAGACCTTGTCAAACCCTACATTCTTTGGAAACCTGCAGTCATAGCTACTAACTAATTGGTGACCTTAAAATCGAACGTTAAGACCGTCTGTAGCAAACTACATGCTTCACCACTTGGATCCTAAAATTGTAATAATGCATGATAATAATAACCACCATTAATCTTTTATCCATTCGTAAGCCAAGCTACAATAAAAAAAAAATCCCACTGGACAGTTGTTGACAAACGTTCTTTTCAAACCAACTATACCCTCACATGAAGAAAATAATGCTAGCATGGGCCATTATAAAAACTTGTTACTATAAATCTAAAATGCCAAATTGACCATCGCAAATACCCATTAATTGATAACGAACAACTATGCAAGACATTGACCTACAATCATTCCTTAAAGATGCCAAAAGATAGACAATCATCTCCTAATCATACTGTAATGCAAGTGCGGGGAATTTCACATCAACCAGAACATATTTTCAAATTATGTAAACCCCCATTATGCATGAAACATCCATTTCCCATGCTCATCACCTCTACACCAATCTCCATAGGCAAATACCTACCCCCAACAAGAAAACATAATGGCCATCAACAAACTCACTTCTATTGGCATCAATCCTAACAAAACTAGGTATCAAAATCAAAACATACGACAGTTAGAGATTTTGGGGCCAATTTTGTGGGTTTTCTTTTTTTGTTTTTGGACAACCGACAATCATTTATTCAAGTTTCAATCCCTCTAAAATTGAAATTGGTTCCCTATTAACAACTTATCAAGAATCATATCGACCCACTTTAAAATTCAGGTCTTCAATCCTCTCCTCAAAATAGAAGAACGAGAGTCCCTTTTCAAAATCCATTGAAGGGTTAAACAAGGTCTCAAACTTTCTGTGCCCATGAGTGCAAACACATAAAGATTACATAAACGAACAAGCATTGTAAAAAACACGCGCAAATTTCTATCAATCTTCAAAAAGTTCCAACGCATTACCTTCAAAAACTCAAAAATCTTTACGATGAATGAGAAGTAAAAGAGGCAGCTTTTTCCAAATAAAAAATGCCCACATAAAAAGTTGCGTGGCCGGTGCTTGACATCGGAGCTCCGGAGGTTTGAGAGAGAGAGAGTGGAGTCTGTGAGTTTCCTTCGTTTGTGAAGAAGTACCTTTGCAAACCCTAAAAAGGTGTCAAGAAGAGGAAACAACGGTAATGACAATGGAACGGGAAGGGAGAGCTTCTCTTTGTTCTCGTCGTCGTGAATATTTTTAAACCCATAGATTTTATTATAAAATTATCAAAAGACGGAACGCATTGACACTTTTTTTTTTTTTTCTTATTGAAGAAATTGTCTAATAAAAAATTTACCAAAAACATACATATAATAGAAAAATATCTAAAACATCTACTCTCCTGCCTGAATATTACTTTTTCTTATCTTATTATTAAAATACTTAAAATATTTTTATGTTTTTTATGATACTATTTTTTCTTTTATTATTAAAATACCAAAAGTACATTATGTGTTTCTAAATCATAATCAAAATACCTCATTAAGCAATTAATTTTTTAAAAATTCAAAAATTATCCTTCTCGATATATATTAAGTATTATTTCAAATATAACTTGACTTAAAAATTACAAAAATAAATACTTCAACTAAACGTTGAAGGGGTATACCAAGAAGGATAATCTTGGAACTTATAAAAAATTAATTGCTTGAGGGGTGTTTTGAGTATAATTTTGAAAACACAAGAGATGTTTTTGGGTATTTTAATAATAAGAAGGGAGTATTTTAATAATAAGAGAGATAAAATGCTATTTAAGCAAAAAAAAAAGAGAGAGTGTTTTTGGATATTTTCTAAAGAATAATTTTAACTAAATCTAACCATTTTTAAAGATACCTATTAGGTTGATAGAAGAAGTCCTCACTTTACTAACACCATGAGATGGAATCTACGTATTTTCTTTCTTTAAACTAAATTGCCCCCTACCTTAAAATATATCATGCCTATTTATTAAATTTACTTTTGAACTTTAACTAACTTTAATGATTATAAAATATAATAATTGCCTAAAATACTCCTTAGCAGTGCATATTAAAAAAAGCCGCTCAAAAAAAAAAGACGTCATCAGTAAAAAAAAAAAAAAAAGACGTTAATTTAAGAAAGAAACTAATAAAAGAAAGCAAAAACAAAAAACAAAAACATATTGGACAATTGCTCATGGATTGGAAAGCTACCATGATCCACGGCCTTGCATAAACAGTTATCGCCAAAATCTGTTGCTCAAGAAGTTACTGATCTACCAAGTGCAAATTGTTCAACGTTTTCAACAAAGACGAGAGCTAAATCAATAGGCGCAGAGCTTGAGTTAGCCGGTTTATAAAAAATGATGATTTTATCCTTGAGAGGTCTCCAAAAATTTCAGATTCTTTTGGACTAAAAATCTAAGATTACTCATTGTCTATATAATAGTGCAAAAAACTGTCATACTCTACAAAAAATTATGTTCCACATGATTTTAAAACTTCGGCCCAAAACACTTTGACAGTTTTGCCCCCAGAACCAAATGAAACTGTTATACATAACACTTAGCTTTATACAATGATCAAAAACTTTCGAATGGTCGTTGATCAGACTCAAACAATTTCAAAACACTTTTCTCTTATTTAGCATTTAAAAATTTTTGTGATTAAATTTTGTAAAATTCATAACTAAAAATTCGTGCGAAATTTGTAAAAATCTTATTTCATGAGAGTTAACAGTTTTGACGAAATCTACAATATCTGTGTTTTGACCTTTTTTAAAATCAAATGTTTTAGAGGAGTTTTTGGTCCATCTTGTGCATGACCAGAATAGAAAATCATGTTCTTTGGCTTGATCCCGTTGGAATTTAAGGAAATTTTTTTCACAAAAGTTGTCTATCTCGACATTTTTAAAAAATTTTGTTTAACTTCAAAAACTTGTGTGGCCTCTAAATGTCTCAAACATACAAATCTTTCAAAAAGGCCATTTAAATCATTTTGTACAAAAACTTTTCTTAGCATCCTTCCTGAGAGGTTGGTCTTATTTTAACCCTTTCAAGCACATCCATAAGCACATATCACATAAAATAATCATGTCATATAGTGTTTTTTACATGCCATAGTCCATAACAATACATTATAGTCAACACACAATCAACAAAATACAAACTTTAATCAAAGTTTGAGCATTAGGGTTTTTTACTTAAAAGACCCAAGGTGATTATTCTCCTTTTTGATGCTTGTAGGCTTGTAAATCCTCTTGACAACTAGATCAAGTATAACAAGTAAAGATCTAACCCAAAACTTAAACTTAACAACAAACCATAACAGGTAAAGTCAAGAATTTTACCTCAAAACTTTCTTGAATATTCTCTAAAAGCCTTGATCTTGCCCTAGAAGTGATTTGGAGGCTTAGATCAACACAAATTTAAGAGATCTAAGCATGGGAAGGGCGGCTTTGGTGAGGAAGAAGTGGGGAGAATTTGGCCTTCTTGGAGCAAACTTGGAGGGAAAGAAAAGTGTAATTTTTTATGGTGATCCTTTTACATGTATAGATCTTGAGTTTAAGGACTGAAAAGCAAACAAAATTTTTGTTTCTATACCCTTAAAGGAGATCTTCCATCAAATTGGACTTTGGTAAATAATAATATGACAACTTTTTGACTTTTGTGGCACTAGTACTAATAGGATTTACTTTAACAGCCTAATTATGCTTCTAAACTGCATTTTTTTGTTTTGTCAATAAATATGTTGTGGAGATATTATTCTTGTTAGTCTAAAAATATATCAGTACACTATGTACCCATATTGTATAATTTCCATCAATAGTAGTTCATCTATTTGTGTCGATATTAATTTTGTATCATTCTACTACATTGTACTTTGTACTTTCTAAGTGTCACTATAGTTGGACTATGGACACTAAAATCTATACCGGTTTAACTGATTGGTATATTAATATTTTATTTACTGTTTGGACTATGGCATGATATTTAATCTCATAAACCTATACTTACTCTATGGGCATATGTCACAAAAATTTAGATTTTATAATAATTCTTGTGACACTAATTTTGCTCCTAAAGCACTTAACAAATATTTAAGCATTTAGCTCATAAAAGTTTACATAAATTGCACACAACAATTTATAAAAATTACACATACAATACACATAGAATTTCACTGCATCTTGATCACAAAATTTCATTATAGAAAATATGAAAATTTTAAAAAAATCATTGTTTAAATCTTGGTTAAATTTTAGATTTAAACTAATAAATTTTTTGGATGTTACAATTTTATCAGAGTTAAATCAAGAAATAAAAATTTTCGTTATCAAACCATATTTCTATAAATAGGCGGCAGTTCCTTCCCTTTATACTTTAGTGGTGCTATACGGACGTATAAATAAGATTTAGAGTGTTGGTGCTCATAACGTGTTATGAATTTGGGATAAATATAGAAATATTATAGAATGAAATGGTGAATAGATAGTATAGCAGATAAATCAATATAGAGAATTTTCTTTCTATTTTCTCTTCTCTCAATATTTCTCATTCTCTCCACTCTTATTGCTTCTCCTATACACACTCTTCTTCACATACCATTGTAATGTTACAAGATGAAGGAATGCCTATTTATAGGCTAATTAATATAAAAAATGAACAAATTCACGTCCTCCATAATGTTTTATTTGGCGAACGTTATTGAGTGAATAATGAATTTAGATGAGTGGACATCTATAAGGTACAACTAATGATGAATTGAGGATGTGTGGACATCCACACTAATTGATTTACAGCAAATTTTCCTTTATTTAAGTGGCCATTCAACCATCGAGCGTGGTGGGCTAGAGGTTTAGGTGTACCGTGGTGCGCTTCGTGGTTAAAGGTTTGAGAACTAGTTTACCTCATTTGAGGTATTAAATGGGAAGGCTTGTTTCTTGCTAGCCTAGTACTTGATGAAACATGCCTTAGACCACATTCCCACATGCCCTTGCCGTTAAGAGATTCGTTAAGAGATTCGGTGGGGCCACAGTGATACGGTGATACGCTCTTTACTTGAAGAGTGGCTAATTCGTAGTAGGCTTAAAACATCCTTGCCGGCTTCTAGGGGCCTCTTTGGTCACGTCTTGGGAATATGCTAACGCTGGTCATTCCCCTACTCAAAACTTTTATTTAGCAAAAAAGAAAAAGAAAAAAGGTGAAAACTTGCCTTTCGAATAAACAACGAACTTGTAAGATTAAAGCTTAATACACATCCGCTGAACAGTCAACAAAATCACTAATTTTGATCAAGTTATAATCCTGTTTCATCTCTTCAACAATATTTAAGAATTACCTCATATCTCACTTCGTCAAGAATTCATATATACAAGATGTCGCTCTCTCCTCATTAAATGGAGTTTCTCCCCCAAAATTAGAATTTCTTTGAGCAATGCAAAACATCCATGAATAAAATAAGAATGAACATTTTCTAATGTGAGCTCTTCATATATGCAGGGAAAATTGCATGTCAAATACATATATTTACATACAGACATGAAAGCACTAACCTTAATTCCCCATATATTTACACCAGCCGTTGAGAACTGTTAAACATGGCTTTCAATTGTGATCTACTACTTCTTAACCTAAGTCATATGCGTAGGTGTTGAGAACTGTTGCATGTTGATGCAAACTTGGCTATACAAAAAATACAAGGAAGACATCAATGGCATGGTCATGGCATACATTTTATACATCCCTTTCCCTTTCGGCCGTTTCTAGTGCTGCTAATTCAGCTATCAACCGACCGTACTCATTTTCAACCTCTTCTATCTCATTCTCAAGTTGTTTCACCTGCAATTGCATTCACCAAAAAAAGAAGAATATAATTAGATTGGCCATAATAATAATAATAATAATAATAATTTCTTTGCCCTTTCTTGTTTTTATGCAGACAATTGATAAGATCATAGACTTAGAAGAGATAAACTGACATTGTATTGATAAATTTGGTAAAGAAATAAAAGAAAATACAGATAGGTCGCAAGTATTCGAGAGATTTGCACTCTCCCAACGAGCAAAGCTCAGAAACACACACTCACTAAGTGCCTCCTGACCTTCCCCTCTCCTCCCCTTTTATACTAACTTTCACATCAAACAGATCTAACTAACACAATAACAAACTCACGACCCGAATAACTATGGGGATCCTATCAACAATTTACTTCTAAACTTGCTTTCAACTCCGAACTAAGCAATGCCTATTCTTGAATTTGCGATGCTTAAAGACTGCCTTTTCAAAGAATAAAAATTTGCTTCAAAACATGTTTCAACAATTATAGTTAAAAAGCCATAAAAAATGGTGTGAAAAAAATGCTCCCAAGATCTCAGAAACATGTATTCTAGAACGACATTAAGCAACATGAAAAATGATGACTCGTTAGAAGCAGAAACTTCTAGAGCACACATGCAGAAATTTTATATCCCATTACTACATACCTTGAGCCCGAGTTCTTCTGTTTCCTTCTCGTATTCCAAGCATCTGGAGAAAAGAAAAGAAAAGAAAAAGCAACTTAATGAGGGCTTTTCCCTGGGACTTAATTATTCACGTGGCCAAATACTTCATCGAAAGAAACTAGACCGTTCAATATTATGCAGAAAAACAGAAAAGGTATGTACTCACTTGGAACGAAACTTTTGGTTCGCTTGCATCAGGGACTGGACCTCTTGATCTTTTAGCTGAGTTCCAGGATTATTTAGAAGCTACATAATTAAAAGCACAAAAAGAGGAAAAAAGATAATCTATTTGTTACTTAGAGCAGAAGAAAATATAATTAGACACACAACATGAACACCTTTCTACCTTAAAAAGAAAAATAGTAACAAAGAAAAGATAATTAGACACAGCAGAGTGCAAAATAGAGTACAACCATCTCCATTGTTCTCCTTGAAGCAAAACGCCACACATCACAGTTATAAAGGCCAGCAAAATGTGAAAAATAAAATGAAACTAAAAAGGAAAACTGACAACAAAAGTGCATATAAAGAGTTGTTTTTGCATGAAATTTCACAAGTTTCCTATACAGACCTCACGGGCCAGAAGTTGACTTTTATCAGATACATGTGCTCCTCGCACCGCCTGTCTTTTAGCCTTCGCAACATCGTCTAAGTTATAACGTTCCCTCTTCCTATGTAACACTGCACCCAAACAAATGCATCATATATTGTATCCTCTGTGCTATAAGTTTTAATAATGACCAAGATCGTTCAAACACTAGCCTTGTTCGTATCTGCTTTGTGAGTAAGACAGCAATTGTTCAGATCTATTGGGTGCCACCTTCATAGAACCGATAGCAGTTGGATCATGATTTGACATGATGGGTGCATCACCGTTTGAGTCCAGATAGGTCGATTGCGCCTTTGGTTTTCTATATACCTGATACCCAACTAGTCCGCAATGTAAATCCCTGTCAATGATGAATGTGAATCAATTTATCCCAAGTAACAACAAACTAAAAATGAATATGAGAAGGGAAAAAAAATTCCACCATTGGATGTAAAAATAGAAAAAGTTACGACATGATCGTCAACGTACAAAGCCAAATGGAAGAATAGAAGAGCAAATAGCGCACCAGTATTCCCATGTCATCTCCTTCAAGCGTGTTTCGAGTTTCTGAAAAAGGGAAGATTTCTCAAAGTCTTGTTTGTTATGTGTAGGTTCAACAAAATTTGCTTCCAGAATACCTATAGATGAAATAAACAAATGATTATTTATAATTTCTGCAACCTCAAAAACCGATAAATCTAAGAGAGTTAGCAGTTTCTTACCGACAACTCCCCTCCCCCTATTGGCGGAATAGCTGACAACCTGCCAAAATGGCTGCACAAAGGATGAAGGCCAAAGATATCTTAAAATGTGCAGTTGTCACTTGAAAATCCCTAGTTGTGTGTAAATTTGAAAATGCATTGTAAGCTTGCTAGGTATAGATTTGAAAGAGGGAAAAAAAAGGACCATAATAAAAATGGACGTCATATATTAAGTACAGACATAACCTAACGTTTCAAAACATTTCCCTATACTTATTTTTCCCAAAAAAAAGGTTCTCCGAGCTCTACATGTCGTATAAAAAATCAGGCCTCTGGACATTGCAGATTACTGATAAAAAAGAGTTTTTGTTCCCTCTCTCTCTTACTGGGCAACTCAGAGAAAATACAAAGGTCTAGAAGAGGTAAACACGGACTCAAGTGTGTGAAAAATATTCAAACATCGACAGCCACACTTGAAATAAAAGTTTACTTTTGAAAGGATCTTTTTTCATCACAATAAAAAAGTCTGGAAGTATATTTTTGCAAGGAGCTTGTAAAAGATATTGAAACACTTATCCAAACAGTGAAAAGTTTAAACTTCTAGCATTACTATTTTGTGGTATTAGGAGATGAAATTTATGAATGCTGCATAGAAAATAGTGCTGATAGTAAAAACCCAGAGACTCTGGTTGAAAATAGAAAATATATATAACAAATGGATCTAAAGAGAGAGTGTTGCCAATCTCAAAGCCATGACTTCCAAAGCAAAAAAATAAAATTCTCACTAGTATTAAACGATTTTTGTGGTACACATTGAAGCCGTGCATGGCAAGCAGTGGAGCTTCTTTGAGAAATCCAATAGTAGTAATAACTTGAGCCTGCATGGACAAACACTTCACGATTAAAAAAAAGAACAGAAACTTCAACAACCGCAAAGGATATTTCAATGGAAATAATTAATTACAACCCTGCAATAGAGATTGCATGTCCTTGTATGTAAATTTCTCTTCCCTGGTCACCAAAAAAGCTACCTTTTTAATCAAATGAAATGAGGAAATCTAGAACAGAAAAATAAGACAAACCTCAACGCCTCCCCCAGTTTGAGGTTTATACAAGATATATTCTATATGTTTAAGATCATCAGCAACATTGTGATGTTCAACAACTTCCCCTCGCAGAATGATTTTAAAAGTAGCTGGCATCCGCAAGTACAAGATAGACATGTAAACCTGAAAGCACAAGAAAACTGCACTTAGAACATCCAATTCCTTATTGCGTAAATTCATTTGGAAGTTTTTTTTTTTTATTTTCTAAGATAGGCTTACACGTAGAGAATATCGGAACTGATTGCCAATATGCTGCTCATTTACCTCCCTTATATCACGGCGTGTATCAATTTTTTTAGCATCCCCACTTATAAGAATATCCTGCAACCATCGAATCATAAAAGGTCAACATTTTGTTTTTTTGAAATTAAAGAACAAAGTCATCGTACACTCCGAAATAGGGGAGAAAAAAAAGGAATCATTTACCTTAGGATCTTTATTGAAGTCCAACTCCTCAGTCCCATCATCTGTAGACCATAAGTTGTAGATGATGACCTTTGTGCCGTGAGGACCAGCATCATCAAACTGGAATTTCAGGGAGGAAAAAAAACTGTCATATTTTAAAAACTAACATTTGAAGACCAAGATGAAACAAAGGGATGCTAGAAAAGGAGTGTCTTAAAAAGAATCAATGAAGATTTAATGTTATACATAGAACAAGGTTTTTTCAAAACAGCAAGTAAAACTGTGACCAACACCTTTAGGGACAAAGAGAACCAAAGTCACTTGAAAAAGAACCTTCCCATATGTATCTATTTCTTGATACATCTATTATGCATAATTTGGAGAGAAAAATATTAGAGGAAAAAAAAAGACTGTGTACGCAACTCTTCTTTCGGTATGATTTTTTTAAAGAAATAACAGCAAAGCATCAATAGTGCAACAAAAAGAAACAAACATTTTATCAGAGGAAAACAGCATGCGACAGCTTACCTGCTTCAGAAGCTCAGGTTCTGTGGGAAACGGAGACCACTCCAGTATCCTTGAAAGATTATCCATGAAATGTTGCTTGCCATTCAAGAAATCCAATTTTCCAGTTAATGTATTAAACTCATAATGAACCTGCAGTTAAATAAATTACAGAATCAAACACCACCACAGACCAAAACTCACAAGACAATGAAACCCACAAAAAATTCTTAAAGCCCTATGGTTTAATGGCGTATCCGATAGTTTCTGTTTTTGTATAAAAACATTATTCCTTTATACGTTAATATATGACTTCCAAGTATGATTATTCAATGATAGGATCACTGATGAGGTACCGTGGCATAACCCACATCAGACGTGATTGCAAATTTTCTGACATCTCTGACTAACCCTCTTTATCTATTCATCCTATAATACTTGGAAAAGAGATAAATAGAGAGCCCTTTAAAAGTGATTTGGAGAACTAACTCAAGGTTGCTTTTGAAAGTTGACTCATAATATATAATATGCTTCATTAAAATTCCATAAAGAGCGAAAAATATCAGTAATTAATTGTGGCATTCTTGATCTATTTGCTTCTTGAAAATTAAAATACAGTCCTTTTTAAAGTACGCTAAGTGAGATATATCATAAACCACTTAAATATTGATTTTGTATAAAATGAAAAAAAAAAATAACATTGAAGGTTGATGTTTTTATTTAAAAATAAAAAGGTCTGAATATATGCATATATGAAGCACAATTTACCAAATATAAAAACTAAAAACACTTTTAGCATTACGTCTATTAGTCAGTACATAGATGCATAATATTTCAATACGACAGGACGAAAGGCTCAAATGTTTCTTTCTGTCAAGCTCAAAATTTTTAGAAGCATAGTTCAAACTCTAAGGAATATTCTGCAACTTTCTGTTAATGCTTAAATCTTTTCTAATGATAAGTACCAAATTGGCCTTCTGAAATCTTAAATTTATTTGCAGTTTGCACAAATAAGGAATAGTTATGTAGATGAAAAGGAATACAGTAGAAGTAAGATAGATCTATTAATATTAAATTTGGAATGAAGCTCACCATAGGTACAAGTATTCTGTCCTGACCCGTTTTTCTCAAGAATGTATAAGAGAGAAGACCAATGCTTTGAGTCAATATCCTGCTCATAGGAACAGAGGTATAAGGCCTACACATATTCTATTAATAGGCATGCAAAATCCAAAACTCGAAATCGAGTTTAAAATTATTTTCGAGTACTATCAAGCTATAAGGCATGTAAATAATTCTTTCCTTTCAGAAAAACAAAATTACACTTTTAGAACTAATGAGTTAGACACCACCAAAACCATATCCATGACTTGTAAGCTATACGAATTTCTTACAGAAAAAAGAGGACAAGGAAGAAGACTTATAAAATCAATACTATCATTTACGTTATTTTATGAATTTGGATAGAAACACGACTACTCAAAAACCAATTTCTTTTGGAAGAACGTTTCAGCCATCCATAACTTAAGTAGTTGAGTATTATTTGAGTCCCATCATTTTCTCTCATTCAAGCAAAAATATTGATGTCACGAAAAGAAAAGTGGTTCACTCAAATTAAAAGGTAAAGAGATAGTTTGACAAATAGTAAGAATGGAGGTTGTAATGAGTTGGAAAAAACACCACTATTAGAGCCAAACCTCTCATCATAGTGGCGGCTAAAGACAATAACATCTGCACCAAGTCTCATTGTACTGGTCTTGAAGCCATTTCCATCTGGAAGAATTATCTATTAAGACACTTGAATAAGATAGTTGCAGAAGTTTAAAATAAATATAGAATACATACATCGTCCAATAGCCGTTTTTGCTTTCTTATCCGTATATCCAAAACTCATACAACGCCGCATTGCCTCTGGGCTCATCCCACCACCATCATCTAGTCATAAAGTATTAGGTTTCAAAGAAACAAGTTGGTTAACATACATTGCCGCTTCTAGCATAGAGATTTCCATGTATAAAAATTAAGGTGACTGCTGCAAATTACACTTTATTGGTAGAAGAAGCTGCAGACACACAATACCTTGAAATAACAACGCTGGACTTCCATCTCTTGGGTTTGAGATTTTATCAACAGCAACAAAAGTGGCCCCATTTTGGATCTATCCAAATTTTGAAATAAAAAGGAAAATAAGTGTACATTAAATGCAGAATTGGTTAGTCTATAAATATGGCTTTAGGATTGCAATTTCATATAAGCATTGTCCCTGAATAATATAGAAAATGTTCAGTTAACATTCTTTTTTTTTCGAATTATTTAATCCTAGCTTCTGCAGAGTCAAAATCCAATTTAGATGATTACATTCAAGAATGACAATCTTAATATGCAAACAATAATATGACTTTGACCTTTTCGATAATCATACTTGTATCCGCTTAACAGAAGGATTAATGAGCTGTCCATAGGTTGATCTACTTAAGTGGAGAATTGACTTAATTTATCTTTTATGACATCATCTCTGTGTGTGGTCTTTGAATGCCAATCTAAACACCCTTCAATACAAATTGCCACCTCCCAAGTTAGTAACATCATAGTTGACAAAAATTTAAAACATATTTTCTGCCGCAACTCTTAAGCTATGCTTGGGA
This sequence comes from Artocarpus heterophyllus, assembly GCA_025403435.1. Taxonomy (NCBI): domain Eukaryota; kingdom Viridiplantae; phylum Streptophyta; class Magnoliopsida; order Rosales; family Moraceae; genus Artocarpus; species Artocarpus heterophyllus. Next base: position 6,152,291 of record CM046346.1, on the reverse strand, counting down.
GGAGGAGAAGAAAATAGGCAGGGGAGGACCTTTCTCGTATTCTGTATGTGTATGCATTCCACTCTTCTACTTTCCACTTTTTCCTCCTACAAAACAACCTCCTAGGTCAAGCACTAAAGCTCCAATCTTACAAAATATTGACAAGCAAGAACCACCCGTGCAATTTACCCTGTACAAAATCTATTCCCTACCCAACTTTTTATACTGTCCATTTATCATACATTGTATACATAGAACAAAAAGAACCCAAAAATGGGAATGTTGTATAAAAAAGCTTTCCATAACCAGCCCCTCACCAAAAGTTTGATTAAAATTTTTACAGTGAGCAAATGAAGCTTACCTCATCAACTGCATTGTCAAGCAGTTCTGCAATGGCTGCAAACAAGAAGAAATTCCAAGTGAAGATGGCATAGAACATAAAGTACGTGAAATGGTTTATAAGGATGAAATCGACATGAACTCATTGACCATTCATATACTAAACCTACCACCAAAGGCCCACTTGTGTGAGGTAGCATTGGAATGAAGGAACATGGGGTGGACATGTAGATAGTTTTTGCCATCTGCTAGCAAAATTAAAAGTCAAACACGCACATAAAGCATTGAAATATCGTGTAAAACAAAAAATTTGATACTACATGTGACAAGCTTTAATCATTAGTTACAACAAAAGTATCAAATTGAATATATCATGACATGAATGAAATGCAATTAAAAGCTTCTCAACAATCCATTAGATTGTTTGTTAAGAGCCACCTAAGTAGATGGCCATATTTCTTAGAATAATTATCACAAATAGTCCCTGACCTTTGACTTAAATCAAAAGAACAACAAAAATTGTCAGATTTTTTCCCCCTGTTTCCTGTCTTGTCTTTTTAGAGATCTAACTAAGTGAAATCTGCTCCTGGTTTAGTGGGCACTAGAAAATTGTGGAATTTTACTTATAAGCTTATAAATGCACAAGAAAATTAATCAAACTCCTAAATTCCTTTAGAACTTGACAAAAGTCAGCACATAAGGTGCAAATGGCTCACTTTTCTTGAGGAAAAAGTTAAAAGATTATTTCCCTTACGGTAAAAAATTGGTCCTGTCAATTGGTTTTCTTCCCCCTTTGTCCTGTTTGGGTTTGTTTTATCTACAGTATTCTCAAAAGTAATTCATACCAAACAGCAACCGCGTTACAGCATAAAGGTATGGCGGGGCTAGGGTAAGGAATATGGATGGGGAAAATAAATGCAAAAAAAATTAAAAAAAAATCCTAAAAATAATTGCTTTAATAATGGGAGGATTGAAAGTGCTGAAAAATCACAATGTGGTAATATGGTAATCATACAAATATTTTAGATTGGAGACTTTGGCTTCCGCATTCCTCAGGTTCTTCTCCATGCTGATCATGCTTGCTTTCCTCATGTGAAAGAACGCCAAAGAGAAATCCCATCCAAGTCCTAAACAGCTCTCATAAAGTACACTTATCCAAACAATAACTCAAAAGCTAGCTTTCACGTCTCCGTTTCTATTGTGTATCTACGCTTTAAAGCAAAAGAAAAAGCTATCCCAACCAGATATCTTTTGCTCTTTATATACTTTCTTTGATACATAAAATAACTATACAAAAGACAATCAATCCTTAAATCTACTTATACTTCTACTCACCCTCCTCCTCTTCCTCCTTCTTGTGATCATCAATCAAGCTAAGCCACTATGTCGCATTAGAGAAACTTTCCACAAGATCCCTTAGGAGAAGGTTACACCATGGCTTATAAGTGGACCCCATTAAGTGACCCTATCCAGGTCAATACTTGAGGAAATCCCCTATCGTCCTTTCTCTCTTATCATTTATACTCAAATCGATCCGTCTTTCACTTATGCCAAACAAAACATAAATTTTTTCACATGTACATGTAAAACTATGATGAATTGTATCCACTGAAAAATCAATTTATTGCAACACTAATGTAGGTTTAGTGTAACTCAAAAATTAAAATGAGATTTGGGTCAAAGTCCAAGGAAGAGGGTCATGAGACTTAAATGAGCAAACTAGCAAGATATATAGTCTATAAATATTCAAGAAAGATAATAGGGACAATAACAAAAACTTTCCCAACGTTTAATCAAAATTCAAGATTCCACTTTGTATTTCAGAATTGACTGAGATTATCTCATGTGTATTCCTAATTACACAAAACCCAACCTTGTGTTTTTCTAATGACACAAAATCCACCCACAATGTTCGATTTAGTCAAGATTAACTATGCAAAAGACATTATCACCCTTAAATAAAAAATGATAGTTCTCTAAAATAGAAATCCTAATAAAGATATCATTCGATTTGAATTTTCTAAATTTTGATCATGTTTATGCTGAACTAAATTCTTGCCCTTACAAATCAAACACGCTATTTCCCTTATCCAGGCAAAAAGGTCTTCACCTTGTTAATTTTGACTAAATTTGGCATCAAAATAGATTTGTCTCATTAGAAACAAGGGTAAATCGTGTGCTTAGAAAAACACAATGGTTAATCTCGATACTTTTGAAATTACATGACAAAGCCTGCATTTCAATCAACAGAGGAAAGGCTTTTATTATTATCCGATATCCGAAGATAATGCGTTTCGTCCTAGAAAAATTTAAAAGTAGATAGAGGAATACTTTGATGTACGACTTTAGAACCAAAACCGTCATCGTAGTTCCCAGCTTTCCAAAACTGCCGGCAAAGTGGAGCCGAAGAAATGTCTATCGAAGAAAAGCTCATGTCATCCATTGGAGATTGCCCTTGATCCAATATACAAGTGTTACTTTGACCAGTACTTGAAGCATTTGTGCTCCTATTTTCTTGATCATCCTGTCTTGTAGATATAGTTTTGGAAATTTGATTCTTGGCTAGTTGGACCTTACAATTCGCCTTTTCTTGTGTCATACTCCCAATGAAATCTGGCTGTAACTTAACATCTTTTACAATCAACTCTTCAAGTTCATCATCACTAGATAAGTCCACGACATCTATTAATGTCATCCTGAGTGCTATAAAAGAAATTAATCACGCACACGTTTGAGAAAAAAATGTCAAATGAAAAATGGCATAGAGCAATTTAAAGAAAAGAAAACATCAACATGCATGCAAAATATAACAATTCATGACTTAAGAGATAAATCAACAAGGACATAAAAATATTTTCCACCGCCAATCCTCAAAATCTTGATATTGCTATTTACTATAATATGACAAGTATCACAAATTTTGCGTCAAGTCAATCCCACCTCAATGGGCAGGGTATAAGGGTAATCCACTTCGTGAGAGATCTAAGTCTTGCAAGTTGTCTTTCCTTCCTAAGTTTATCTAGATATGCCACCCTCTACCCTCATAATCTTTCTCTTTTTTCAACAAATAAAAGAGGAAGGAAAACATGGCAATCTAAAACCAATCTCTAACTTCGCTCTTGCATCATAAGATATCAAAAGCTTTGAGTTATCTCATCAATTACGTAGCTACATTTTTTTTTTATGGAAATCATTCTTCCCAAAGGATTTCTTTCCACAATATAGTCCTTCAAATAAAGGAAAATTCTTTAATGTTGATAAAACCACGCGAAACCACTTAATGAACTCAAGTTCAAAACGTAAGTCCTTGTCAAACCCTACATTCTTTGGAAATCCGTAGTCATAGTTACTAATTGGTGACCTTAAAATTGAAGGTTAAGACCATTTGCAGCAAACTACATGCTTCACCACTTGGATCCTAAAATCGTAAGAATGCATAATAGTAATAACCACCATCAATCTTTTATCCATTCCTAAGCCAAGCTACAATAAAAGATCTCACTCGACAGTTGTTGGCTGACTAAAATCTCCCCCAAACGTTCTTGTCCATAAAGAAAATAATGCTAGCATGGGGCATTAAAAAAAACTTGTTACTAGAAATCTTAAACACCAAATTGACCATCACAAATACCCATTAATTGACAACCAACACCTATCCAAGATTTTTTGTTCTTTAGACGTCAAAAGATAGAAAATCATCTCTTAACCCTACTGCAATGCGAGTGAGAGCAAGTTCACATCAATCATAATATATTTTCAAATTATGTAAACCCCATTATGCATGGAACATCCATTTCCCATGATCATCACTTTTACAGCAATCTCCATAGACATATAGCTACTTCCAACATGAAAACATATGGGCATCAAGAAACTCACATTTATTGGCGTTAATCCTAACAAAACTAGGTGTCACAGTCAAAACACACGATAGTCAGAGATTTTGGGGCCAATTTTGTGGGTTTTTTTTTTTTTTTTTTGGGGGGGAACAATTAACAACCATGCATTCAAGTTTCAATCACTCTAAGATTTAAATTTGTTCCCGGTTAACAACTTATCAAGAATTCATATTGACCCACTTTAAAATTCAGGTCTTAAATCTTCTTTTCAAAAGAGGAAAATACAAACTCAATCTTTCACTTTCCAACGCATTACCTTCGTAAACTCAAATCTTTACGATGAATGAAAAGTAAAAGAGGCAGCCTTTAAAAAGTTGAGTAGCCGGCGCTTGACATCGGAGCTTTCCAAGTTTGAAAGAGAGAGAGGAGACGCAAGTTTAAGCTGGGAAATGGCGTTAGCTGTGGTTCTATATAAATATACTTGTTAAGTTACACGTAATAAGTTAATAATATAATGGTTGTCCTTAGTGCAACGTTGACAATGAGAAAACAATATTAATATATAAAATACTTCGAATATTTCAAAGAAAAATGGTTATTTACACAAATAAAAAATATGTATTTGTTTTATTTTATTATTGACGTTTATTTTTTCAGGTCTAACTACTTATGATTTTTAAAATACATAAGTTTTAATAGAAGTAAAATATAATAGGTTAGGATCTTATAAAAGATAAACAAGTAAAAGAAATAAATAGAAAAAAATATAACTTAAAAAGGGAAAAAATATTTGGAATATGACACAATTTTTTAAATATATTTTTCTTTCTATTTTTTTCAAAACTTTTTTTATTATTTTATTATTTTATCTTTTAAGACCCCATATGTCATTTGTATTAGATTTTCTCTAAAAAGTCAGTTTATTAATTAAAGAGTAAAATTGAATATATAATTAGCCAAGTAAGTTTTTAATTTAGCTCTTTATTTTAGACAAACCGAAGTCACACACAAAAATTTGAACATGAAAAGAATGAAAGGAAACTAACTGCAATAGAAATCAAAATTGATTACAAACAAAGAAAACATTTCAACAAGAAAGATGAAATTGGAGTTTTAAGAATTTCATGAGAAAAAGTAAACAATCTAAAATAGAGAAAAAATAAAAGAAGACCAAAATAGGAAAAGGCAGGAGAATGTTGGACGTAAGACACTACAATAAAAAAAATGAGCCAAAAATAAATAAATAAATAAATAAATTTTTTAAAAAAGAAAAAAGGTAAAACCACTGAAATTAGAAAAAAAAAAAAAAAAAAAAGGTTAAGCACCCAATAAAAAACCATCCTTGGTCCTAATATATTTTTTATTACTAATTGTAACTTTCAATTTAAAGATAGAATACCATCGTACATTTAGAAAAAAAAATGTTTTTGGTGTTTTAATGTTTGGTTTGCCTTACATACTTTTTTTAATTGTTGGAGTCTGGATTTTGGTTTCAGTTTTTAAAAATGTTAGTAACTGTTATTAAATTTTACGATTAACATGATAGAATTTGCTTTGAGCTTTAATAATGATATTTTTTAGCTTTTAATTGGTAAATAGGTAAGGAATGAAAATAGCTCTTCAATAGGAGACAAAAAGAGAGTAGAATATAAAGATGAGAGAAGCATACCTACCTCGTCATGTTCCATTGTCATCCTTATTTATATGATACAATGCTAGAAAAATAGAGCTAAAAAATAAGGACAAAAAAGGTAAAACATGAAAGTAGTGGAATATAAAATAAAAAAAAAAAAGGAGAGAGAGAGAGATTTAAGTGGTTTTAAAGGTATCCAAACTTGTTTGGCATATTAGTTCAAAATTGGCTCGAACCAAGAATAATCTAAGGTTCTCACATACTATAGTGTAAAATAAAAAGCAACTATAATATAAAAAAACTCTTACATCATTTAAAAAAACTCTTACATATTACAATGTTTGAACCAATGTGTCAAACACCAAAGTAGGAAAATGAAATCAAAGAATAAAAATAAAGCAAAAGAAAGAAAGAGGATAAAAAGAAAAAATAATAAGAAAAATTAAGGGAGAAAAAAGGGTCAAAACCACCAAAACGGTGCACTTTGAACAACTACAAAAGGAATAGTGCATTCCTTATTCACACTTTTTATATGTCTAATGATACATGCTACTAAAATAAGGTTTGCATTGATTGATGTTGCTAAAAAAATAATTGTAAAAAATGTCACGTTATATCATCATACTATAATTTATAAACCAAATATATTCTCAAAGCTCAAATTAGATTTTCTAAAAATAAGATAGCTTTTGATTGCTACTAAGAGTATATTAGTCTTTGCAATTTAATTGTCATTTTTATTTATAACATTTAATTAGATAGTTTTCTTGAATGTGGCACAAATCAATCTACACTAAAAAAGTGTGGCATAAAACAAAAATATCACTTTTTCCTAACCTTTTTAAAATAAATGACTATAACTTTTCTAAATTAGACGAATGGTCATTTATCAATGATAAACTTGACGAATTTATATGATAAACTTAAGTTTATCACTGATAAACAACATTCGCCTAATTTAGAAAAGCTGTCATATATTTTAGAAATACTTTTGAAATGTAAATTTTAAGGAGGTCATTTACCTATATATCCTTAAATATTTTATTAACAATTTAAATGGAATACAATTATTTTAATTTGGACAAAATTTGCACCCATCAGCCTATCTTTAAATATTATGTGTTATTTATTAAAGAAAAATTTATAGAGAATGCCCATAATCATCGCGCCCTTTGCTTCCCGTACTCGAGTTTCGCGTCTGAGGCGGCTATAAATAGGGCTTCGTTCCCTGTCATTTTCACGTGCAATCAAGGCCACACTTCACAACTTTTGAGTTTTAACTACCAAGCTATAGTCACTAACCCGAGGACTTCATTTTCCCGAGCTTCCACAACCCAATCAGGTAATTTCCCGAGAGGCTTACGAAAAGATGAGTGACCTTTTCGATTCCCAAAACGTAGATATTTCATGGTTGGATAGCAGCACCGAGCCAGAGAGATCGACCTCCGAGGAAGTGGACATTGAAGGATTATCCTCGGGGCAGGCCGACTGGCCAAAATTCTAAGGCTCGACGCCGAGATGGCACCCAAACAGGAGTTCCTCAACTTGCTAGATGGGAGATGCCTTGTAAGGCCATGCAAGGGTGAAGATCCATACATCGGCGCTGCCACCGCTGGCACGTCTAGGATTACTGCCTAAGAATGCACTGGCCAGGAGGCGGGTGCCGATGAACCAAGCACCTCTGGTCGAGAAGGTGGAGACCTGGTCTAGGTCATGGGTCAGGTTACCATAGAGATCTCCGACGAGGAGTAAGCAGCCGAGCAAGTGGCTCTCGAGGAGAGCACGGCCGAGGAAGAGGAGGATGCGGAGAGACTCGTTGTGACCCGAGTCCAGGGAGTGACAGCTTATCGAAGATCCCGGCCTAGCCAAACGTGTGTAGCAAGTTACTCGAGCGCAATGACGGAGGCCCGACTCAAGGATCTGTGCCGGGAGTTCGGCATCCTCGACGACGTCGACCTTGTCGTGTCTGGGGAGAACGATTTGTCCTTGACTCCACCCGAGGGGTACATAACATTGTATGCGGAGTTCTTCAGGACCAGGCTGCACTTGCCATTTCACCCCTTCCTTGGTCGGGCACTCAATGACCTGAATGTCTGCTCTGCCCAGCTCAGCTCGAACAGCTACAAGTCACTGATCGGGATGTATGTGCTGTGGAGGTACCACCGGGCTACTGAGATGCCATGGGAAGCCTTTAAGTAGGTGTACAGAATGAAAAAGCTTCTCCAACAGTCTGGCAAGTACTACGTCACCGGCTTTAAGAAAGATTCCATCCTGCGCAACCCCGACTCAAACAAGCTTTGGAAGTTCGAGTGGTTCTACGCCGGGGGGAAGTACTTAGCCCGGGCCAGTAAGGTTGTCCCCGAGGACCAGCGTGTTCCGAGGACATTTGAGCTGGGGCACGTATAGTCCAAGAGGCCATGGGCACCGAGTAACATCATCAGGGCAATTGAAAACCTGCTCACCAAGCCAGAATCCACAAGGTAGCAGTCGTTACTGCTTAGGAAAGAGACTCTTTCCCGTTATGGCTAGTTTAGGGAGTCTAGCGGAACCAATCCCCCTTCCAACATTCCGCCTACCTGGTTGGCCAGGCAGGTGACAGTGGCGAGGCCGAACGCTGTCGATATCCCAGGGCCGAGCGCTACCGATATCCCAGGGCTATCATCATCTAGTAGCGAGGACTCGTCGAGTGGCTCCTTTGACGCAGGGCCACCTGTAGTAGACGAGGACCTCGAGGATGTTATATGGTTCCTATACCCGTCGGGCCAGCTCCGAATTGGTGGTGAGCTCCAATTTTATTTTTTTTTAGCTTTGTCGAGCTTGGCTTGACTTGGGGAGATTTTCTTGGTTCTTATTGCAAAAATGTCTTCCCGACCGACTTCCCGAGAGGAAAGTGAGCTCTTAGAGAGTCTTCGCCAATCTAAGGGGAAGACCATAGTCACGTCCAAATGGAAGAGGACTCCAAGACCAGAGCACCCATTGAGGTCTAAGCAGCCACCACGGACCGAGCAACCACCCTAGACAGTCCAAGTTGTTCCCCTGCCTCCACCAACGAGTACAAGGGCTTTGTTCAGCCAGCCCTAACTTCCTACTGTCACAACCGTCGTTCCACCATCTTTGGGCGATCCCCCGAGGAAGCGTCGAAATACCAGACGCCTTATCATTGACAACCTCGCTAAGGCCATTCTTGATGTATCGTTCTTGGAGAGCCTTCGAGGATAGAACTATGAAGACCTGTTCCGCGCTGCCTTCCATTCCACCGCCAAGGTACGCAAAACTTCTATCTCAAGCTCCTTTTAACTCTTCGATTTCATCGTGTTCTAATCTTCATCTTTTCAAGCATGCGTATTTTTGAAGATGGCTTATATGGTCGGGCGGAAAGAGCTCGACCTTGAGAAAGAGATGCACAACAAGACCATATTCGAGAAGGAGCTCGAGTCCAAAAACATCGAGCTTGATTAAATCAAGGAGTCTCTTTCTTAAGTCGAAGCCAAGGTCAACAAGGCAAAAGAAGAGGCCAAAAAAGCAAAGGTAGAGGCCGAGCAGGCGAGGAAGGCCACCGAAGGGGTAAGGAATGAGGCTGACCAGTCCTGGGATGAGGTTAATCACCTGAGGGAATAGCTGCGAGCCTCCTAGGTCGAGCACCAACAATTCATGCAGGAGGAACTACCCAGCCGCCTTGCCCAGGTCGTGGAAGAGTTCAAAGCATCTCCGAAGGACGCCGACTATTATTAGTTCGAGATAACACCATCGGGACTATATTATTAAGAAGCATCCCGAGACGGTTGACTTTGAATGGTCGCTCATCGTTGAGCTGGAGCAGAGGGAAGTGCAGCAACCTGAGCTGGAGGACATTGTAAAGGTGGACGGCGAGAACAGGGGAGATGGCGGGAACGATAATGAAGCCGGAGATGGGGCCCAGGCTTGATCTTTTGTTTTTCTATTCGGGCTAGGGAGGTTTTCGGTTATTTGTACCTCCCCACTACTTCCATTAATGAAATTTTATTTCTTTTCCCAAGTTCTTCGCTTCTCAAAATTTCCCTTTAATTTGGATCTTCAAATTTTCCCAAGTGCGATTGTTCTCGGATGAAATCTTAATTCCATTCTTTGAAAGCTTGTTGGGCTCCCAAGTTAAGAGATCCTCAGGAATGAAGTTCGAACCTCATTTCTCCTAGTTAGATGCTTCCTGGGAGAGGAACTGAGTTAAGAATTCTTCCAAGTTGAATATTCCTCAGGAGAAAACATTTTTGGAAATGGATTCTGAACTCGCGCTTATCCAATTATGTTCTCACCGAGTTTAGCGTCTCAGGAACGAAACTTCTGAACTCCTCTAAGTTGAATGTTCTTCGGGAGCAAACTGCCTCAGAAAAAGACGGTAAGCGTTTACCGAGTTTAGCCAAGCAAGGAAGGTCCGTTTCTCGGTTGGGCAGAACACAATGGCGTGTGGTAACTTGTACTCTGTCGCCCCTTAGACTTGCTTAAGTTTATTTAAACTTTTGCAAGTCTGATGTTGGTCGGGCATAGTCATGCTAAGGCGACTTTAGCCGGGTGGTCCATGCGATGACAGATTAATGGTTGGCACTATACCGACCAGCCCCCCAGTCCAGTTAGTCGGGATGACTCTCCCTCTTTAGGAGTTAGAGTCGGGTCCCCCAGACTAGAGTTATGGCACCCTTCTTCAGGGTTGGGTCTTCTTTAACATGCATTGCTCAATGGAACAATGTAGGAATTAAAGTTTTCATTAATGTATATATTTACATTCTAACCTTGTTTGGCAAGTCTAGTTACAAAAGACAGTGGCCAGAGGTCAAAAAATGTTTCTAGCTTTGGTTAGCAAAAGAATTTTTTTTTGAAGCTCGGTGTTCCAATGGTGACCGAGCAGGTTGCCCTCCATGTCAGATAGCCTGTAGGTGCCTGTACGGTTGGTCCCACCTTGGACCCCAGCCTGGGCTACTGAACTGTGACCTTTTTTAGCATTAAGTCTCTAACTTTGAAGCTCATTGGTTGTTGTAATACTGAGCAACGACTTGATTTCGAGCAGCATTACAGATCGTAGCACGGTTCCTCTTCTCCTCAAGTAGATCAAGCTCGGACATCATGACCTTGAAGTTTTGAATTTCTTCAATTGGCTTAACCCTGAAGCTCGGTAGCCCAACTTCTGTCGGGATGACAGCTTTAGTCGTATAGATGAGGGAGAATGGAGTTTCCTTAGTGGTAGTCTGGGCCATTGTTCGATAAGCTTAGAGCACCTTTAGGAGCTCATCGATCCACGCGCCTTTAAGGTCCTCGAGTTTATTTTTCCAGGTTGTCTTTGATCATCTTATTAATGGCTTCAACCTGCCCGTGCTCTGAGGGTAGCTCAGAGAGGAGAAGACCTTCTTATTGCTGAGCTGCTCGCATAGGCGGAGGAGACTTGAGGACTTGAATTGCTTAGCGTTGTCGATCACAATGGTATGCGGTATCTCAAACCGACAAATGATGTTTTTTCATATGAAGTTAGTGCATTTGGCCATAGTCCTATTGGCACATGGCTCTACCTCCACCTACTTCGTGAGGTAGTCAATGGCCACAATGCAATACTTAAATTGAGACTAGGCCTGAGGAAGGGGTCCAATAAGGTTGATGGCCCACTTGGAGAAAGGCTACGCCGATGTTAACGACGTGAACGGTTCGACGTAGTGTCCAAGCATGCTCGCAAACTGCTGACATTTAAGGCATTTTCGTGCAATGTCCTTGCAATCATGTTCCATGGTCGGTTAGTAGTACCCTTGCTGAAGACACTCTGGGCCAGGGATCGTCCCCCAGAGTGATTGCCACATAGCCCCTCATGGATCTCCTTTATTAAATATTGGGCTTCTTCGAGCCCTATGCACTTCAAACATGGTGTAGTCTAGCCCCGTCGATACAGCTTTCTGTCAATCATCAAATACTAGACTGAGCTGTTGTGAATCCGCTGTGCCTCTCCTCGGTCGTTGGGCAATTCGGCTTTGTTTAGGTATCGAATGATCGGGTCCATCCAGGTGGTCTTTTGCTCTTCGGCTACACTCGCCACTTCCTTGTTAATACTTGGCTCGGCTAATCTTTTGATGGGGACTGACGTGAGCTCGTTATCGCCTAAGCCTGAGGCCAGCCGAGCAAGTGCATCAGCCTTAGAATTTTTAGATCTCGGGATCTGCCTGAATGAGTAAGCTTTAAACTGCCCGAGCAATGCCTTGACCTCTTGTAAATACGCGGTCGTGGATATTGTTTGGGCTTGGAACACCCCAGTCACCTATTGGAAGATAAGCATGGAGTCATTGTGGATTGTTATGCGATCTACCTTGAGGTCTTTGGTGATTCTGAGTTCGGTCAGGAGTGCTTCGTACTCAGCCTCATTGTTAGAAGCCTTAAAGTCAAACCAAAGTGCGTAGATTGTCTTATATCTATCTGAGCTAGTTAGGACTAGCCCGACAGCTGAACCCTCAGCATAAGAGGATCCATCCACAAAGAGTTTCCACTCTGATTCTAGCCTGGAGGCATGATTACCTCTATTGCTGCTAGGGGTGTCTTGGTCTTCGACGGGGGCTTTCTCGGCAAGTGATGTGCTTTGCTCGGCATCGGTGAACTCGACAATGAAATCTGCAAGGGCTTAGGCCATAATGGCTGTCCTCAGGACAAAATGAATATCATATTGACCAAGTTTGACAGACCATTTGGCCATCCATCCTGATATTTTTGGACTCTAAAGGACTTACTAGAGGGGCAACTTCATTGGGACTCGGATAGTGTGGCCTTGAAAATACAGCTGTAATTTCAGAGCCAAAGTGACGAAGGCAAATGCGAGTTTTTTGAGCGAAGGGTACCTCTCCTCGGCACCCTGGAACCCGTGGCTTGTATAGTAGACGGGCTTCTGTACTCCGTCTTCTTCTCAAACGAGGACCGAGCTAACAGCCTTTTTCGACACAACGAGGTAGGCGTACAAGACTTCTCCTGGTAAAGGTTTGGATAGAAACAGGGGCGTGGTTAAATACCTCTTTAAATTTTGAAAGGCTTCCTCACACTCTCTGCTCCACTCAAACCTCCCCTTGAGTGCCTGAAAAAATGGGTAGTGCTTGTCGATAGACCGGGAGACAAACCTGGAGAGGGCTGCTACCATGCCAGTGAGCTTCTGCACCTCCTTAACTGTCCGAGGAGAATGCATGTCTATAACGGCTTGAGCTCTGGCTGGGTTAACCTTGATTCCTTTCTGGTTAACCATAAATCTGAGAAACTTGCCCGAGCTAACACCAAATGTGCATTAGTTTCATCCCATACTCCTGGAGAATGTCAAATCTCGCTCAAAGATTGGCCATGTAGTCTACTACTTGGACATATTTGACTAGCATGTCGTCCACGTAAACTTTCATGGTTTTGCCAATCAGTCAAGCAAACATTTTGTTGATTAAGCGTTGGTAGGTAGCCCCAGCGTTCTTGAGTCCAAAGACCATGACTACATAGCAGTAAAGCCCTTGGTCAGTGACGAAGGCACTTTTTATTTAATCTTCCTCGGCCATTTGAATTTGATTATAGTTGAAGTAAACATCCGTGAAGCTTAGCAGCTCATGCCCGATGGTTGCGTCTACGAGCTGATCTATCCAGTGTAGTGGAAAGTAGTCCTTGGGGTAGCCTTGTTTAGGTCGTTATAGTCTATACAAACCTGCCATTTTTCGTTCGCTTTCTTGACTAAGACCACATTTGCCAACCACTCTATATACTTTACTTCTCGGATGAATCCCGCTTTTAGAACTTTCTAGACTTCTTCATTAATGGCAGCATACCTTTCCGGGTTTAAGGCTATTCTCTTTTGAATAACCGGCTTACAGCCTGGTCCAACATTAAGCCGATGGCAGATAATGTTGCGATCAATGCCGGTCATATCCTCATGGGACCACATGAACACATCCAGATACTCCGTGAGGAGCTTCTTCAAGTCGGTCCGAGTCTCAGGTTTCAACTGAGAACCGAGTTGGACCATGCGGTCGGGATGTGCCGGGTCCAGGTTGAACGGCACTGCTCTTACCTCCTCTTCAGGCAGATGGGGGTCGAGGTCAGAGAGCATCTTAGGTGCTTGCTCGGCAGGGAACTGTATCTCGTCAACCTTGAAAATGGCCGAGACATTTAGTTGCCAAGCTGATGCAGCTTTCACAACATTAACATAGCAAGCTCGGGAATCCTTCTATTGTGACCTAATTACTCTAACCCCGTTGTCTGTTGGAAACTTCATGGCTGGGTGGTAAGTGGAAACCACAGCCTTCAGTGCATTTAGCATCAAATGGTCAATAATGATGTTATATTGCGAGGGCTTGTCGACGACGAGGAATTCAACTATGCATGTCACCCAAGCAGCGCCCTCACCGAAGGTGACCGGCAGGCTAACCTTCTCAATTGCTTGGACACATTTGCCAGTGAAGCCGTAAAGCGATGTCTGGACCAGGATGAGGGTAGCATTGCTGATTTTCAGCTTGTCGTGTGCTTGCTTAAACATGATATCAGCTAAGCTACCATTGTCAATTAGCACTCGCCAAACTACATTGTTGGCAATGTGGAGCTCACACACAAGGGCATCATTATGCGGGTGGATTAGCTTATGTACCTCCTTATCTGTAAAGGTGATCGAAATGTCTTACTAGCGACAGATTTTATTAACGTTCTCGGACATGTTGATGAGCTCCCCCATTGACCAGTCGAGCTTTTCGAGCATAAACGCGTCGCCCATTCTACGAGTCCCCGATAACTGGCCCTCCGAAGATCATATGAACAATATTTAGGGGTTTCGAGGCGTTCCCACCATCATTACGTGGGCAGCTCTACGCGTCTCGGGCCGGTTGGTCGTTTCTCCCAACTGTAGAGCCAGGAGTTAGAACTTGCTCTACGAATTCCTACAGGTGACCGTCTCGAACCAGCCTCTCGATTTGGTCCTTGAGCTGAATATAGTCTCGAGTGTTATGTCCCACATCTTTGTGAAAGTTGCATTACTTGCTTTGGTCTCGTTTCACCTTGCTGCCCTTGAGCTTAGGCAGATCGACCAACAGGTTCTTTCAACTCACCTGGGCAAGTACTTCGTCAATACTCGCGACCAGGGGTGTATAGCTTTGGAATTTTCCAGTCGGTACTTTCAGCTTCTTGATCTTCTTGTCCTTCTTTTGCTTCTTGTTCTGCTCGGTGCTTAGCTGCTCGGGCGCCATATTCTGCTTCTTCTCCTTCTTAGTGTCGTTGCTACTACCTTTTTCTCAGTGGCTCTTCATATATTCGGCCACATCGGCATACCTTTGTGCGTAGCCGAGCATATGAGAAAATGTGCTCGGCTGCTTTAAGGCCAATGACCAGGTCAGCTTTTCATCTTGAAGACCCCCTATGAAGGCATGCTTTAGGGTTTCGTCTTCGACGTGCTTAACCTCGAGCGCTACTCGGGTAAACCGATTAATGTAATCTCTGACGTTACCATCCCCCTACTTAACTGCATAGAGGTAAGTTATTTTTTTTTCTTCTTGTCTTTGTCATAGAGAGGGCAGCAAAGAAAGCATCAGGAGCTGGCAGAAAGAAATGATTAAGGCTGGTTCTAGGCGCCAAAACCATTGTTGAGCTGGTCCGATCAAGGTTAAGGAAAAGGCTTTACATATGGCTGTGTCGCTAGCGTTCTGCAGAAGCATGTGTCCTCGATACAATTCGACATGCTTGTCAACGTCGCAGTCCTATCATAGGCTTTGATTTGCGGGACTTTGAATTTTGGTGGCATAGGGGCTCGCATGATGGCGTCGATAAATGGTGGATCTAAGGCGCCAACATTATCCAAACTAAAGCGGTTGTTACAGATTTCATCGATTTGGCGCTGCAGCTCCTAAAGCTGGCGGCTATTAGTATCTTTGGACAGTTCCACCCTATAGGGTGCTCCGCCCTCAACCTTGTCACCAGCCCTAGGGTGACGACCCCATTGCGCTTCCCCTTGATGCCTGAGCCGATCAAAAACAGAAGCTCGGGAGCCTTGTGTTGATGGAGCCCGTGCCTCCTGTGGGCCAAGGCGGATTTCTCGGACAAGCCTATTGTTAGCCGAGACGCCATGTGTGGATCTTCTAGAGCGCTCGGAGTTAGCTTCACTGAGGTCGATGGCACGTTGTCCTACTCGACCCCCAACCTGGTCAGTTGGGGCTAGAGGAAGGGACACTGGAGCCGGCTAGCGCTGTGCTTGTTGTGCGAGCTACTGGGTGAGTATCCGAACGACATTTGTCAGTTCTCAGATAGGGTCTTAGGCAACTGGGTCATGCACTTGTTTGGCCATTGCCATGCTTCCCTGACCCCCAGAATGAGATCTTATAGCTCAGGAGCAGCCTCTAGGTCTGGGTGGATTTTGGTTCGGGTTTCGGGCTTCTCCTATCGGGCACCCTCATCCCGGGTATTGCCTCATGTCACCATCTTTAGATCACGAGTTGGGTTGCGGCTGATGATTTCAAGTGAAGGCGTAGGTGCCCTCCTTCTAGCATCAAAATGTTGATGCTTACGTAATGCAACGGTAGATCAACACAACGTGCGGCTGCGCACGATGGGCGGCTCTTCCTCGCACGACTTTGGCTGCTAGGATGTACCTGCAACAAGAGGAGGGATGCTTTAGAGGTGAAGACGAAACCAGTTAGGCAACAAACATGGGCTCTCCGACGCTTAAGGCAGGTGTTGCTCAGCAGAGAACGAGAGCTAGTTAACTGGGAAAGAGCACGCTTACTTGAACGCAATAAATGCGCTCTATTTATAGGTTGCCACTCGAACCGGGTGCTAGGTGGGTTTTGTCTACAACCCATGTGTCACATCAAGGCGTGTCAGAAGGCAGAAGACAAGTGTCGTACCCTCCGTCGGTGGATTAGTTCCCATCCAACACTGAGTTGTCTGCCATCTGTTGGCTAGTGATGACCAGTAACAGCCCACTTGCGAGTTTACAGAAACTCGACCCGAGTTGGTGTATGACCCGAGGTGGCAACCATTCATGTCACGGTCCAAAGGACCCTGAAAAGCGCCTCAGACAGATGATCAAGCTTATTGGGGTTGGTTATTTGCTCCTAGTAGCTCCTACAGAGTAGGTTTACCGACCACCTGGAGTAGGGCTCCTCGACGGTGGCGCCGAGCTCACCCCCAACAAATAGCATTATATTATAGAGCACAAAATAAAATAATACATTAAATATCCTATCTTTGTACTTTTTAACAACAAATATGACATTATACTGACATTTGTATTGAAGACGCTCTAATATGCATATATATAAAATGAGGTATCTCTTTTACTTTACCCAATTGAGATTAATACATAAATCATTAAATTAGTACTTTGGATGTATGATATTATGGATATCACTTTATTTTGTTCGTCTTAGCAATCTAGGGGTCACTTCACTTGAGCAAGCACATATAGGTGCATCATGCCATATAAAATATCATCCTTCGTCACTATCATACTACAAAGTGATAGAAAAATTTCTAATAGCTCGTTTGTTCAAACGTACAGTTCGAATATAAAACACTGTAACAATTCAAATTCTGTGAAAAAACACTATAACAAAACTAATTTATACTAACTTTTTTAGTTCAAACTAAGTTATCAAACAAGCTTTGGAAAATTCCTACATTTTCACACAATAAGAACACAAAGCTTTAACCAAAATAAAATCCCTCATGCCCCTCTTTTTTGCGGCTAAAAAAGCATATGCAAGAATTCATTAGTTTTATAGGACTTATCCTACACTCTAGTTTCGTTTGGCAAACCTACTTGAACTTAATATGTTCTCACTTTATAGTGTAAAGCAAAAGTTTGATACGCTATAAAATTCTCACATGCTACAATGTTTTGGTTCCAATAGTTTTAACGATGCTACCAAACATTCTCTCTATTGTTGCACTAATTCAAATTTTGGGATAAATGGAAAAGAGAGAACTCTATGTAAATTTTGCCCTACATTGGGAATCGAGGGAGTGAAAATTATTGGCCAGCCCTTCGTACGCCCACATGTGAGGAGCGCACGTTGTTCCGTCATCTATTTAACACCCATAAGCAAAATTGGCTGATTACACTAGTTAATCAAACTGGTTTGGTTCAGAGGGTGCGCGTTTAATTGTCAAAATTAGAAGTCTAGAGAACAAGTTTTACAACCACAAAAAATAAAAAGAAAAAGAAAAAGAAAACCCTAGAGAATAAATGTTTTAAAATTGGAGTTTTTTTTTTTAATAAAGAGTTTCAAATCTCTCATCCAATTTATTTCCTCGACTTTTCTCTCCTACCAAACAACCAATCAATCAAAAATCCCAAAATCTTTTCATGATTCCTCGCCCTTCTTCCTCCTTCCACCGACCTATGGGCAGTCCCATAAACCATACATACATTTTCACACATGCATATCCTAGTAGAACATAAACATAAACATATAAAATCTGAATACATAAAATAATTTTTCGTCCCTAATTCTGTCATGTATGACTCATAATTTCCCAATAAAAATTCAGATCAACGAAAACATTTCACACGTTGCAAGTTGGATATGGCTTATGCCTTAAAGCGTGATTTCAGGTTTTCTTTTCAATTTTTTACTATTTACAAAACATGATCCTCCCAAATTTTCTTTGATTCACACCCTCCTTTCATCTCTTTCTTTTTTCCTTCGGTTGTTAGAACAAAATTCAAAAGAGAACCAACTCTCATCATCTCAAATTCTACCTATTCTAAACTGAAACATTTTCTGGAATTGTTAAACTGTACAAAAATTCATGCATAATACATGAACAAGCTACTCCCAGCAGCACAAGCAATCAAGTCTTTTTGGGGATGCCATGCCAGATGCAATAACTTGGTGTCTAAGTTACAAGAGAAGTCATTACCTCCGGCGCTTGAATTTTCATTCCCTGAAAGACCACAATAGACATGAATTTTAGGTGGAAACAAGAGGAGAATACTAGCATATTCTTAAACAACAATATCCAAGGAAAGAGTGCCAAGGACGCTTGAGATTATCGGTGCGGGTCTCGCCAAGGAACCCACATGGGGCCCACACAGGTCCAGACCAACCAATTGGTGAGAACGGAGTCATGGACACCAATGTGCATTGCAAATGTCCTTAGCGTAACTCATATCCGAGGAGACAAAAAGAAGTTAATGGCGCCAACCATGCCGGTAAAATCCACGTGTTAGATTGCTCAAGGACGACCTTCTAGCCCTTGGAGCAGCTTGGAGAACTGGCTTCCTGTTACCGAGTTCAAAGAGCAAGGAAAAATTTGAGTTTGCAATAGCTATTACAGCATCTTATCTAACAATTCAGAAATGAAAATTTAAGTTCAAAAGATTGATGTTAGAGAAGCATTATTTAAAGTTCAGACCCATAATATACGAACATCAACTTGAGAAAAAATTCAAACAAACTACGGAACATAAATATAAAACATAGTGGCAGCTGATTAGGGCATCTCCAGATGACAAAAAGTTTGCAAGATTACTTTGCCAATGCATTTTTCTACAAAAACAATTCAGCAGAATTACATGAACTCCCATCTGCAAAAGCTTAAAAGTTTTCACTAGTCTGATGCCTGATTAGTCAAAAGTTCTTTCTAGGTTTCGACCAAAACAGCTAAATGAACATAATTGGCCAAGTTCCTGATTCAGGAAGTTTGCCTGCACAGGTGTTAAAACATTGCAGTAACTAACAAATAAGGTACTCATGAGAGTCATGTGCCCATTATCCGTCCTCTTGACAAAATTCAGATAGAGAAAACCACTTCTGCAACAGCAAAATTCCTATGGTAATGTACTACGTAAATCCAAATCTGAGGGCCAATTTGGGACAACAACAGGGTCCAAAATTGAAATAACCTTTATTATTATATACCTGGGTCCCATCAATTAGCTAAACTACTACTTTGGAAAACCATAACATAGAAGAAAAAGAAGCAGAAGCCCACCTGACAGGATGTTTGCTAGCCTCAATCGTGATTCCATCTTCACTTCCAACACCACGAGAGAAAATACGTAAATGATTGCTAATTCAAAATTGCAAACGTTTGTGTCAGAAAACATTTTTGGTCAAATCACAAATTGATTGCTAAAAACATCCCTCAAAATTTTAAGATACAACTGCAGTTAAAGTCAAAATGATAGACCTATAAGATCCAGTTGCAAAATGACGTCCATCTCCACTAAGACAGCAAGCAAATTTATCAAATATGCAGTCATTATCATACAACTCGCACAACTGCCAGAAAACATCGTAAGTGTCAGTAAGATATGTAAGCAGTGAGCTCGCATGAACAACTTAAAGATGCATAAGTTTGCCGCATAATCCAAGAACAAAATATCTTGGTACTGGATTGGAAATGTCACCAGCAATTGTTCCCAGAGGATAGGTTTAAGAAATTACATAAACAGTTAAGGGCTGGCAAAGTTTTAACTTTTCACCCAGACTCACAAGTAACAAATGTTACATTTTCATCAAGTTAGGGAAATTAACTCACTCACTTGAGATAGTTTAAAGCATAATGATAGAGAAAATTTTGCAGAGATTTGTTGATTATCATAAAGTCAAAAATAAGTAATCAAAGCGTTCCCGAGCAGGAAAGAGTAATGTTAGTTCCAATATATAATATGACCATCAAATCAAACCAACATATTTTTTTTAAGCTAAATGATGAGAGAATATGATGGCAAGAGATTACTAGCATATCCCAATTAAGTTGGCACCCACTAGCAATCTCATGCCACTAAATGCCCCACTCGAATTAATTAATAAAGAGAGAAAATTGCGATAGAATAAACTATCCAATCACAGGCCATAGGGCTTTCAAAGAAATTCTTGAAAAAGAAACCACCATAAAGGAAAAGTACACTTGGAAAGTAATCTTAAAGGTCACAATTTTTAAGGAAATAAAACCTTTAGAAATCAAACAGTGGTATATTTGCTAAAGATCTTCAATTCAGCATCAAGAACATATCACTGACCTTAGGACGTAAGTGCTCATGAATCTTATATATTGCAACTGGCGAAGAATCCATCTGCATGTCCCACAGCTAGATAAAAGAAATGAAAGTATCAATGAGATAACACTTGAAAACACATTACGACACCCAAAGAACACTTTCCCAATTTGAATGACAAATAAAACCGAGAAAGAAAATAATTCTTTTCTTCTAAATATTAACAAACGTAAGACTTACACTTATAGAGATTACAAGAAACCGTTTTCCTAACTTTTAGGAAACTAGATAATTAAGGAAATCTAAATAAGGAAACAATAACAAATCCCATAACTTAAGGTAACAAAAAATCAGCCAACTAATCATCATAGGAATTACGGGGAATTCCTTTTGACTTTCCCACAAATCAGCCAACTAATCATCACAGGAATTACGGGAATTCCTTTTGACTTTCCCACACTCCCCCTCAAGCTGGTGAATAGATGTCAGTCATTCCCAGCTTGCTAACACATGAATCAAAAATAGACTTCTGGAGAGCTTTAGTCAGAACATTTGCTTCTTGTGACTTGGTGGAGATATAGGATAGATCAATAGTCCCATTCTCTATCTCTGTCTTGATGAAGTTCCTGTCAATCCTCACATGCTTCATTCTATCATGTTGCACAGGATTATGAACCACACTAATGGCTGATTTACTATCACTCAACAACTTCATTGGCTTAGTTATCTGTATATTCAAATCTGCCATTAGCCTCTTTATCCAGATGAGTTCACAAGTTCCTTGTGCTATAGCCCTATACCCAGCTTCAGCACTGCTTCTAGATACAACAGATTGCTTCTTACTTCTCCAAGTCACCAAATTTCCCCACACCTTTGTGCAATATCTAGTTGTTGATTTGCTGTCATTTACAGCTCCAGCCCAATCTGCATCTGAGAAACCGACTACATCCCTGGCTCCAGTCTTTTTAAACATTAGACCTTTGCCTGGACACCCTTTCAAATACCTCAAGACTTGATTTACTGCTTCCATGTGTCTTTTTGTAGGAGCATGCATGAACTGGCTGATTATGCTCACGCTGAAGGCAATATCTGGTCTTGTGAGTGAGAGATAGATTAACTTCCCTACCAAACGCTGATAGCTCTCTTTATTCACTGGAGGATCATTTTCTGTTATCCTCTGTTTCCAGTTCCGTTCCAAAGGTGTGCTAGCAGGTTTGCATCCAAGCTTACCTGTTTCCCTGAGCAAATCAAGTATATATTTTCTTTGTGAAAGAAAGATCCCTTTATGACTCCTTGCAATTTCCATTCCGAGAAAGTACTTTAAGTCTCCTAGATCTTTCACCATGAATTCAGCCTGAAGCTTCTTCTTGAGATTTGCAATCTCTTCTTCATCATCACCGGTGATTACTATATCATCTACATATACAATCAACACGGCCTGCTTTCCTTCCATGTTTCCTTTTACGAACAAAGTATGATCCGCTTGTCCTTGTGTATAACCAACATCCTTCATTACTGTGCTAAACCGAGTAAACCATGCCCTTGGAGACTGTTTTAGACCATAGAGGGATTTTTTTAGCTTACATACCTTTTCTGAGCTACAGTCTGCTTCAAATCCTGGCGGTGCCCTCATATAAACTTCCTCCTCTAGTGTCCCATTAAGAAAAGCATTCTTAATGTCTAACTGATGCAGTCCCCAGTCTAAATTGGCTGCAATAGACAAAAGGATTCTTATTGAATTTAGCTTAGCTACTGGTGCAAAAGTTTCCTCATAATCTATGCCATAGGTTTGAGTGAATCCTTGCGCCACAAGCCTTGCCTTGTACCTTTCTACGGTCCCATCTGGTCTATACTTTACTGTAAAGACCCATTTGCTGCCAACTGTTCTCTTTCCTTCCGGTAATTGTACTTCATCCCAAGTATCATTTTCTTTTAGTGCCTTCATCTCTTCTTGCACAGCCTCTTTCCAGTTTGGATCTTGCAAAGCCTCATGAATATTTCTTGGGACTTGTATCTCATCAACTTTAGATACAAACGCCTTCATTTTCCCTGACAACTTAGAATAGGTAAGATAGTTGGAAATGGGATACCTTGGATTTTTAGTACACGTTCTTGTTCCCTTTCTCACAGCAATTGGAATATCAAGGTCGTTTGCTTGCTCCTCATTCTCAACACTTGGATTGTCCTCATTACATAACTCTTGACTATCCGTAACAATAGGATCTGGATCTGCCACCGGTTTAGTCTCCTGGGTTTGCCTCAGAGTTCGTGGTCTCCTGGAATAAACCAAGATTGGTTTCATGCCTGCATTGTCGGGATCTCCCTCTTTACCTAAGTCATCACTATTATTTGATTCAAGATGAGATGAAACAGATGAGGAAGACTGTTCAACAGCTAAGGGAAGACACTCTGACATTGACACAATAGGATCCCAATGTTTTTCTCCTTGAGTTGGATTCTCCCCCTGGAGAGAAACTTGGGAATAAAAGAATTGATCTTCAACAAACGAGACATCACATGAGACTAGAAAACGTTTTGTGAAGGGATGATAACACTTATAGCCTTTTTGTGTAGAAGAGTAACCAAGAAAGACACATTTGAGAGCCTTTGGATCAAGTTTGCCACGGTTTGGTTGATGATTGTGAGCAAAGACTACACATCCGAAGACACGAGGCTCAAGAGAATTGTGGACTCGAGACGAAGGAAAAACAGATAATAACTCACTAATAGGGATTCGATATCCTAGGATTTTGGTGGGAACTCGATTGATAAGGAATGCAGACGTAAGAATGGCTTCACCCCAAAAAGAATTAGGGACATGGCTTGCAAATATAATTGATCTAGTAAATTCTAATAGGTGACGATTTTTTCTCTCAGCAACCCCATTTTGTTGAGGAGTATAGGCACATGAACTTTGATGGAGTATTCCATATTCTTTAAGATAGTTGTTTAAATCATGAGAAAAATACTCTCGACCATTATCAGTTCGAAGAATGTGTATGGAAGACTGGAAGACGTTTTTTATGACCTTATGGAATTGCTTAAAGATTGTGGTCACCTCAGATTTTTCTTTCATTAGATAGACCCAACATACCCGGGTATGGTCATCAATAAAGGTGACAAACCATCGTTCCCCTGTTAGACTTGACACACGAGAGGGTCCCCATACATCACTATGAATTAAATAGAATGGTGTAGAAGGTTTATATGTGTGAGGTGGATGAGATGCACGTGTTTGCTTTGCGAGAATACAATGATCACAATGAAATGACGAAGGATCTTTATTAATAAATAAACGAGGGAACAAATGTTTCAAATAGACGAAACTAGGATGCCCTAGTCTATTGTGCCACAACTGAACATCAGAAAATAATGAAAAAACAGTAGATGACTTTTGGTTTGAAGAAGAACCGGTATCCGACACATAGTAGAGACCACTTCTCTCCTCAGCATTCCCAATCGTCCTCACCGATGACAAATCCTGAAATTTACAAGAAGAAGGAAAGAAGGTTACTGAACAATTCAGATCTCTAGTTATTCTACTAACTGACAGTAAATTGCATTTCAATTTTGGAACATAAAGAACAGAGTTTAATCTCAATCCGTTCACTTCAACATCTCCTCTTCCTGTTGCAGTACACAAGGATCCATCGGCTACTGTAATTCCAACCTGTTCTTGACATGGTTTATAGTTACTTAACCCTGTCTTTAAACCGGTCATATGATCAGAGGCGCCAGTGTCCACAATCCATGCATTCTGAGTTCCTTTGTGTGACAAGAACGAGAAAATACCTCTCTGAGTTGTTAAAGCTGTAGAACCTGAAGGAGTCATTACCCTTTTTGTAGATGGAGGTTTCACAAGTTTCCGAAGTGCTTCCATCTCCTCGGCAGTGAAGGCTTTCGGAGCTGCAGTAGTTGTCTCAGCAACATTGGCATTTTTGTTGTTTTTTCTCTGATTTCTTGGCTTCCAGTCAGGGGGTTTTCCATGCAGATTCCAGCATGTCTCCTTAGTGTGATATGGTTTTTTACAATGCTCACACCACAACTGCTGCTCTTTGCCAGGGAACACCTTTGGATTATCACGGTTTGTGGCCAACGCAGATCCTTGAACTGGGCTGTCAGCTATTGGACTCTATGATGGTGAGGATATAACCTTCTTTCTTGTTTCTTCACGCCTAACCTCAGCAAATGCTTCCTTTAGGGAAGGTAGAGGCTTTGTCCCAAGTATGCGTCCTCGAACCTCATCTAAATCTTGATTAAGACCATGTAAAAAATCAAAAATTCGATCCTTTTCCACCATTTTGCTGTACTGAATTCCATCCTCCGGATGCTTCCAAGAAACATGGTGAAACAGGTCGATTTCTTGCCATAACTCAGATAAGTTATTGAAATACTCAGTAACTGATGATGTACCTTGTCTGGTGTTTCGGATTTTTGAACGAATCTCAAAACTTTGTGAAATATCTTCCATATCCGAATACATCTCCTTCACAGCCTCCCAGATTTCTTTTGCTGTCTGATAGAACAGATACAGGCGTCCAATCTTTTGATCCATTGAGTTTATCAACCAGGCCATTACAATCGAATTCTCTGCTTCCCAAGCGTTGTAGTTGGCTGAATCCGATGCAGGTGGTGCTCCGGTTAAATATCCCATCTTTCCTCTGCCTCTAATCACAAGCAAGACAGATTGATACCATTCTCTGAAATTATTTCCATTGAGTTTGTGTGTGGTAATTTGAATTGAAGGATTTTCAGGATGATGGCTAGAGGTAATAGATACTGGAAGACTTGTAGGGTTTGGTGTTTCGGTTTTTTTTATGGTCGACATGGTAATTTATTTTGACTGATTTTACCCAGAAAGGCAGCCTAGCTCTGATGCCATAAAACCGAGAAAGAAAATAATTCTTTTCTTCTAAATATTAACAGACGTAAGACTTACACTTATAGAGATTACAAGAAACCGTTTTCCTAACTTTTAGGAAACTAGATAATTAAGGAAATCTAAATAAGGAAACAATAACAAATCCCATAACTTAAGGTAACAAAAAATCAGCCAACTAATCATCATAGGAATTACGGGGAATTCCTTTTGACTTTCCCACAAATCAGCCAACTAATCATCACAGGAATTACGGGAATTCCTTTTGACTTTCCCACAACAAATGAGGACATAAAGTTCAGGCAAAATTAACACATACAAGGGCAGTTAGGTCAAAGAAACTCTAAAGGCAATATTAGGAACAGAAACAAGTGGGAAAAGAAAAAGAAAGAATTCGTTAGTTGCCAATCTAGGATGACTGTAAACTTATTCAGGGAATACCCCGCTCAATGAAAAAAATTCTCTCCCCAAAATAACCCCCACCACAATGAAACAAGAACAAATGGTAATGAGGTCTACTTGAGGAACTACAATAAGTGTAAAAAAGTGGAATCATACACTTGGTCAAGAAAAATAAATTTAAACATCTTGGTTTTAAATGTCTAGCTGTAATATGCAGAGCCAGAAATATAAAAAATAAAAAAAAATAAACAAAAAAGAGTAAAAATTAATTAACAAAACCTTTAGATTCATGTAATCACGAGATAAGATGTACCGCCCATCCTTTGAGAATTTCAAATCAGAAATGGACACAACGATCTCTGTGAAAAATGATTTTAACCCACGTGAATCTCCATCTTGCAATCTGTACAAATCACCAAATTACAACTTTTATAACATCACCAAGAACAACAATAAAATCAGAGACAAGCCAGCACAGATCAAACTCAAACCCAGAAAGAACAGATATAAAAGTCAGACAAAACTGACATTATTGCGCTGTGATCACATAAAGCAGACTGCCGCATGTCAACTAGGCGTATATATCCTCTTGAGCTGCCGTATGCAAACAAATTACAATGAATTGGATTGAACTCAACTGATGTTATAACCTCTGTTAACAATTAAACAGCCCAGTTAGAAGATGATCCAAAGATAAGAGAAAATCAAGTGTGTCAGACATGGAACCAAAAAAAAAAGATGTGAAAGTTTAATCAATGGAACTCCAAAATACAAATTGACTTGGATGGACACAAGTACCAGAAAGATCCTCCATGTTTAGTGGCTTCATGTCAATAATGTTGAAGCACTGACCACTGACCTCAAGATTCCACAAGTTTATTCTAAGGTCATCTGCAGAAATAAATGTCTCACCGTCGCTGGACAGAGTAGGCAACCAGATATCCCCTTAGACCCAACATAATATCTACAGAATTTCAACCACTTGAGAACAAAATGAAGAATAAGCACAATAGGAAAAATGGTCACTAGCATTATTAGTCTTTGAACAATGAATATTGTGACACTTTAGTCCTTGAACTTCTGTTTTTTTGGCAATTTGGTCCCTAACGCTAAATTATGAAGGATTTAAAATTTAATAGAGATAATCATATTCTTATCACATAATCAGTGAAAATTTTACAGAAATAGGTACCTTAAATGCTAAATGTTCTAGTTTTCAATTGGTTTTAATAGTATTTAAGAGAACATATCACACTTAATGTAACTATTTCTGTAAAACTTCAAGGTATCATGCACGTGATTATGGATTACCTATATCAAATTACAGAAATTCATCCGTCACTTTAATGATGAAGGACCACAACTGCCCAAAACAAATAAAAGTTCATGGAGGAATTCATTCAAAGAAAAAAAGTTTAGGACCACAGTGTCATAATGCTCAAGGTTCAAAAACTAACAGTGCTAATGACCCTAAGAAAAAGATAACGTATGGTTTAATAGGAAGAATAAAGAAACAATGAGTGTGCTAATCTGCAAGCACCAAATGATAGAGACAGAGTCACAAACATACAAACACAGACCAAAAGAAAAAAAGAACATATTTTACCTATTGGTTGAGACAGAGTTGATATTAAAATCATGAGCATGAGCGTACACCTTCCGACATCTTGTGCGAGCAGTATCTTCCATATCCGCAATCTAGTTTATACAAAAGACTAGCATGATAACCTTTTATAATTTATATTGAGCAGGATCCGATGCAGTTTTCTATAAGAAGAAAAATTTTTAAAAATCCAATTCTACCAACCTCAACATGTCGCTCTTGTGATGGTGACATGCTCTCGGCCATACTGTCCATCCGTTCTAAATGAGAGCCATTAGGAACAGATGGCTTGGCCTGTTCAGTCATGAAACTACTTTCAGCCAAAAGTGCATTCTCTGAACTCACATATGGATAAGGGTCCATTTCTTTTACCCTTTTCACCTTACGGTCCTTTACCTGGCCTCAAAACCAAGAAATAAACAAATGTTCATTGTTTAAACAACAACACAAAATGAATAAAATGCTTCTAGAATCTGGCAAGCACGGTGATACTAACCAACCCCCGCAATTCATAAAAAAAGCGGCTACTGCCAATACTAACCAAGGTTTACATTTACATTCGAACGTAGTGATGTTAGGTTGGAAAGTTCAGAGAAGATATACACAATGAAATAAGCACTTTCCTATGTCACCAAATAATCTCCTTTTCCAGTCTTTTAAACTGTCTACCCTGAATTCCAGAGTCACTGAAATCCTTGGATAATTAGAAGATTTTCTGGTGACCAAACCAAACAACTTAGTAAATGGCACCCAGCAACTCCTCAAGTTCCTAACCAACCAAGGGTTTCTATTATCCACCCTCCAATGAGAGAGAGACATTATTCTTTCCAAGTTTACCGAATTGCAGAATTCTTTATTGGTAAGTTATATGTTCAGAAGTATCCAGACCTTCCACAGTTTAATTGTCTTGTTATTTGCGGAAAGGATAAAGAGCGATCCATTGGGCGTAGCACACCATCTCACTTCGTTGATCTTTTCTTCAATTTCCAGGCTCTTTAGACAGTCAAACTGTAAATTCCATACACAAGACACCAATATAACAACCAGCATAGTCAAACACAGATAAACTGCATCGCCAAAGGTGTACTTGTAATGCACAAAATGGGAGCAAACCTCAGGCTCATGACTTTGAAATTCGGTCTTGTACTTGAATTCAGGATTCCATGTGGAGTTAAAATCCAGTTGCTCCAACTCAGCACGAGATTGGTTCTGATTTGAAGGGTAAAAATCCAATAATCAATTAAAAAAAATATCACAAACCCAATTTTCATTCAATAATCTGATGCCAACAAAATACGGCCACCGGCCTAACAAAAACGTTTGCCTAAAATGAACGTGGAATATTCTTTTGTAACACACACAATTGTTTCAAGCGTGTTTGCATAGCACAGTTAAACATTGAAAGCCGTGTAACAAAAATTCTCACATGTTTTCCATCCTTTCTATCGAATATTACAATGCGGCCGCCTCGATCTCCGACAGCAAGGTAATCGCCACTTGCGTCGAACCCCATCGCAGATATGATGTCAACTAAAAACAGTGAGCCATTTCTTAGAAGAGTTCGAATCTTTCAGATATGTTCTTCGATAAATTATGCACTTTAACACAAATTAGTCTGTTTTGATACTACCCAAAAACAAGAACAAACAATGGTCACTTTCTATTAGCTCAAACTTTTCAAATAATAGCAAAATTAAAACGAATTTCTTCCTTTCAATGTCTAATTTGTTACATTTTTTTAGCCTTAATTCGAAAATTAGTTAGCTGGAGAATTAGTAAATTAAAAGGTCACAACTAGAAAAACGGAGCTGAAGTTCAGTAAACAGAACACATTAATTTAAGATTTTTCTACTTCTGTTCTCGAATTTTCTAAGGAACCAAACACCGGACGAGAAAGTAAAACCCCAGAGAGAGAAAATGCTAACCGTCCTGGACATCCTCGCCCGGAGCTTGCTCGCCGAAAACCTGAGAGAACTTCCACTCCGGGAGAGGGGATCGAGAGGCGGAGCTCAGAGTCATGAGAAGCTGGCGAACGACGACGTATAGTAAGTTTCGAATTTCATGAGCCAACCACCATTAGAGAAAATTATCGGAATTCTCTTCTTCACTCTGAGGTTTTCCACTCTTCTTTCTTCCCACCACTCGATTTTTTTCCGGGAAAATGCTTGGCACTTTTCGGATATGCGCCAAAAAAGAAAGAAACAGAAAGCAATTGAAGCTGGGCCTTTTTACCGGCCCAATACTTTTCTCCCCTTTGAAACAATGAGGGAAATAGGGTAGGGCTGTACAAAAACCGTCCTGTACCTGTCAACCGTCCGCGTCTGTGTCCGTCCATCTCGAAAAAAGTGAGTTTACGTTAGCAACACACTGACATACGGGTTGAACCCATCCACCAATATATTCGATAGGCGGGTTTGGTTTTAAGTTTTTGAGCGCGGGTTCAACCCGCACCCGCCCGCCTATATATTAAAAAAAAAAACTTATCATTTATTTGATTTTGTTCTTATTTTAGATATGATTGAACAATCCAACACTCCAAGCACGGGCTCGGGTGCCTCTTGACATGTTGGAAACTAGAAATTCTCCTATTATTTTGTGAAGTGATCAAAATTTAAATCAAGTAAGTTAGTAGAGAAAGCCCTAAAAGAAAAAGAACACTTGATTTTGTTCATCATTTCATTTGTAGCATTCTATTATTTTCGAACCCAATGAATAGGCTTTAATCTTTATGGACTCTTGACTTTGTTCATCACTTCATCTGTAGTTGAAGTTTCTTGTTGCAGTGAACGATTATATTTCTTAATTTGTACTTTTGAATATGATTGATCACTGTCTTTAAGCATCAAACTTGTTGGGAATGCTTTATGTATTATTATCTTATATTTTCTACAAATTTTCTTCAGTTTCTAAAAAAAAGTTTCAAAAAATTACATAGGGCAATAGCATAGGTCTAAACCGCCTCAACCCGCCCGCACCCACCCGCGACCACCCAAAACCAAACCGAAACCCGCCACCATGTGGTGGGCGGTTTATGGGTTGGTTAATCGCCAACCCGCCATCCAAAAAAACCGCACAGCACCCGCCCAAAAACCATCAAACCGCCCGCCGTTCACCCCTAAAATAAGGGGCCCTTTGGAAGTGGATTAAAAATTAGCAGCACATGTTTTTTAGGTTAAAAAAATTGATGGCATAAATTTTTTGAAATTTTTAAAAAGCTCCTAACCAAGCTTGTCCATCCCCGCTGTTTCTCTCTATTCAATCTTCCTAGGTGGAGTCACACCCGTCGTCGTCGAAGTAGCAAAGGGAGAAGTGTCGTTGCCAGAGTCTCACGGGGGCATAGCATTGTTGCCAGAGTCATACTGGAAGCAGTGTTATTTTGCTAGAGTCGCGTGGGGAGTAGGCATTGGAGTCGCATGAGGAGCATGCTCGAGAGTTGCACAAGGTCTCCAAAGTCACATAGGAAGCAACGTAATTACCAAAGTCGCGCGAGGTCGCCGAGTCGCATAAGGAGCAATGTTGTTGCCAGAGTCACAAGAGGAGTAGGCTTGTTGTGGTAGTAGTTGGATAGAAAAGAAGAGGAGAGAGGGCGAGAGGAGAAAGAAAGTATGTGCTGGGTTTTTTGCAGGAGATAAAAAAGATGAGGTTATTTTTGAAATTTTATCTAAGAGTAAATATGAACATACAAAAGTTTGATTATTTATTAAAGTTATTAAAATTTTAGCCTAATAATTTTCATTATAATACAAGGCATAAAATGTTAAATAACCCTAATTTGTAATACAAGTGAAGAATCTTGCAAAAGAATTTCATGTAAGAGAGACAAACTACTAACCAAAAATGATTTGATCAAGGCTTTTGTTGGGAACAAATTCGTATACTAGAAGGCTCTCTGGGACTTCAATACTACAATTCAAAAGCTTGACAAGATTCTTGTGTTCAATTCCACCAATGAGGTTCACTTCATTGAAGAACTCATCTACCCATTGGCAAGTATTAAAGAAAAGTTTTTTAATAGCAATAATTCTTCCATCTGGGAGAATCCCCTTGTATACAGAGCCAGCACCACCTTGACCTAGTTTCTTTGAGACGTCGAAAAAATTGATAGCCTTCTCGAGCATTTGGTATGTGAAAAACAATCTAGACTCGTGAAAGACCGTCAGAGTTTCACTGCAAATATCTAAAAAGGAGAGGGAGAAAAACCAAATTAGAGATAACTAAAAAAATGTTGATCGTTGTTGTTGTTATATTTTTATCAATTAAAGATTGACATATAAAATTGAGTCACTACTTATTGTCATTGGTTTCTTAATCAGTTTTAGATTGACAAGTAAAGCTAAGTCAGTCTTTATTTCTTAATATATCGGTCTCAAAATTAACATGTACATTTTGTGATTGGTTGAAAAACATGTAGCGATTATCACCTAGCTTACTTGCTTTCTTAGTGCATATTTGACATACCGTATTGTATTATATTGCATAAATTATATTGTATTGTATTAATGTTATACAATGCATTATTTGTTTTTTCATCTATTAACATATTCTATTATACTATGCAATGTTTGCTTACCACTGTATTGTATTGTATTGTATTAGTATTTAAACTTTAAAAATAGTAAATTTAGATTGTAGTTCTAGGGTCAAAATTCAAGACCAGGTTGGGGTCGAGATTTGGGATTGGGGTCGAGGTTGGAGATTCAAGATCAAGATCAGGATCGAGATTCGAAACCGAGATCGAGGTCGAGATATGGGGTCAGGGTTGGGAATGAGATTTGGGACCATAGAGAATCAAGGTCATGATTTCAGATCGCATCGATTGTTGTCGGAATTTACATGACGATCTTCATAAGATGAGCTCCTTGGTCGATGGAGAAAGCGACAGTGGTCGTTGGTGTGGGACAGCCGTTCAAGGTTGATAAAGACAGCGACTGAGGTCCTCGGTCCCAAGTCATTGTCGTCGTCGTCTAGCTGTGGCCGCACCGAAGAGAAGGCTTGAACTCAGTTCGGGGAACTAAAGAGAGAAAGAGAGGAGAGAGAATGAAAGAGAGGAGAGAGATGACTGATGGCAGGAGAAAGGGGAGAGAGAAAGGCGTAAAATAAAACATTAGGGTTTATAAAATTGAAGCTATTTTGGGCTTATTGTACTTTAAAAATCAAAATTTTTAATCAAGTTGCTATTTACTTTATATTTTCAAAATATCTCATATAATTTGCTAAGGAATTAAGAAAATCTGCCATGTGGTACAATTCTCTAATAATAATTGTAACGTGCTAACCTAATTGTTCATTCGTTGCGGACAATCCAACTTGAGCCCAAAGAACATTCCCACCAAACCCAACCAGCCCAGCCTAATGCACGGCTATGTGTTCCCACCCGGTACCCACCAAAAGAATGGGCTCCAAAGGGCCACTCCTTTTGTGACTAGCAAGCAAGCAATTCCGCCCCCTTGACTCATTTATATCCAGAGTTTGTGCCTTTCTTTTAGAATTCCGGTCTCAAGTCCACACGGCATTTTACCACATAATGACCAAAATCTTATAGTACATAAAAAATAGATTTTATGTCCCCTCCAACTAAGGAGGCCACTTCTCTGGATTTTCCTATGATCAAATGCAAAACTCATTGAACAATTTCTTAGCCAATTATTTAAGTGGGCCTACGTTGAAAAGACCGTTCACTCCCTGATCAAAATCCTACAATGCCACATTGTAACATTACTATCATTCATAATGCGTGGGAGAATTATTTTCATCCTACGAGTGAAAATTCCGTTACTTACAAAACAATAACTCAATCTCTTATATGAAATACTTTTTAAAATAAGATCTATTGTTATATAAATAGTAAGATTTTTATCCGATGGGCGTTCAGTTAAGAGTGCTCATCGCAGTGTGATGGTAACCAGTGAATGACAAATTAACATGAGTTGATACATTAATGGCTTAAAGGCAAAGTTTTTAAAGCAATATACAGATGAGTAAATAAAAGAATGGGATCTGATCACATTAGCCCACATGATCAAACGAAGCCATAATTATGTAGGGTCTGTATATATACATACATATATATATGTATGTATATACATACATATATTTATATATGTATAAACATATAAATATATGTATATATATATTATTCATGGCAGAATGGCCCATAAAGGGAGTGAGCTTCCATTATAGCAACTTGCATGTTCTCTGGAGGCTTCCAATGGCGCTTCCTTTGATTGATAAACCAGTTGTTTATCTGCTTCTGATCCAACCCCGTCAACTCAGACAATGAAATCTTGTCTGCTTCCTGTTTATAGACATATCAATAACAAAGTCACATAATCCATTTATATATGCCGATATGAACTAAATTCTGTAATTATTTATATACATACACACACATATACAGGTTTTGCTATGACTATTTAAATAAACGGTCCATCCAACGTAACATATAACAAGAAAAAGATATAATATATCAGCTATTAAACATAACACTAATATTAAAAAGGTACAATATAGTCAAATATTACTTTCCATGACTATTATGTTATGACCAAAAATCAATATGTATATATTTCATTGAAAATAAATAATTTATAAATACTAGTCTTAAATCTTCAAGGGTTTTGCTACGATCTTTTTAAATGAACATTTTAAATGAACAGTCCATCCAATGTAACCTATAGAAAGAAAAGACGTAATATAACAGCTATTAAACGTAAACACTAACATTAAAAAGGTACAACATAATTAATATTAAAGTATCATGTTATGACCAAAAATCAATTTGTATATATATCATTGAAAAATAAATAATTTAACAATACTAGTTTTAAATCTTCTTTTTCTTATTGTCATGTCAGCAATTATTATATACAAGTCATTATTATGATTATCAACAATGATATAACACGACTTGTAGTTATTAATGTACTTAATGAAGCAA
Organism: Artocarpus heterophyllus; assembly: GCA_025403435.1. Lineage (NCBI taxonomy): Eukaryota > Viridiplantae > Streptophyta > Magnoliopsida > Rosales > Moraceae > Artocarpus > Artocarpus heterophyllus. The sequence continues at coordinate 6,117,727 of CM046346.1, read as the reverse complement.
TCTTTTGTGTCGAGAAAAAAAAAATCAATATTATAGTGAAAACACTTCTTTCAGTGCTATATAAAAATTAATCTATAGATATAATCACCGTTGGGTATGGCCATTTGAAATGAAGGGTCCACCAATCAAGCAGAATTTGCCTTGCTTCTTTTGGTAGCTTTTCCGTCTTCTTCTTCTTAGAGAACTCATGCTTAAGCGTGCTAAAATAACCGCTGTATTTTTGCAAGAGCTTGTCCTTGAGCTCTCGATCTTCATTCGTGAACGACCGAGACATGATATCCGCCACCTCTATCTCCCCGCCGCTTACTTCTTCCTCCGAAGAACCACCAGCTTCATCTGGAGAAGTGCAAATTTGTACTTAATTAGTAAAGCAAACGAAATGTGTTTCAAATTAAGTACAAAGTTGTGAATGTCACACTTGGACTATATGGCGAAATATTGGTCATTAATAGGCAAACATAAACTAAAGCCTCGGCGGGAATAACATCCATCAACAACTCATTTAGACCACAATATCATTGCCTACCAATAATGCCCATATCCGAAAATAAAATGATAATAAAAACTATATAAAAATCAACCAGTGTTTTATATCTAAACCTATAAATACACGCATTCTTCGCAAGCTACTTTTTGAGCCTCAACTCTTGTATTTCTTTATAAGGCAAATTAAGTAATGCACAATTCAATAAATATAAATAGTATTTATACATAAATATCAGGGTGTTACTTCAATGCTTTATAGTTTATGAATTACTTGTCTTGCATCATAACACGTTAATGCATGGTGTGTAACATGTTATTTCTTTTTTATAACAATAATTTTGAAATTGTGTCAATAAAATAGGTGTTTAAAAGAATGGTTCAAACCAATAATATAGACTATTTTTGGTTTATAAAACAACACTATATAAGAATTTTATATTATAGGAAACTCTTGCTTTACAGTGTAACAGATGAAAGCTTTATCTTATTTACGATTAAATTGTGAAACTTGGAACCACAATCTCAAACACTTTGCATAAATGTATGTTATAATCATTGTCACACAAGACAAGTCCCATATAACAGTCCTACCTTAATTTTACACAAGGACCAAAGGCTTTGTTCGGTAACATAATTGGAACCAACTTTAATATAAAACTCTCATATGTTATAATATAACATTTTTATATGATACAGTATTTTGATCTTAACTTATAGCTTCAACCATATTACCAACCATTTTAAAGTCTTTGCCTTATGTGAAACAACGATTAAAATTGTTTAAGAACTCCAAACAAAGCTTGTTGCAGGGCAGTAAACACAATACATAGAAGCAGACAATCGCATTTTAAAAAAGAAAAAAAAGATAAAAAAAAGAGGAGAGTGAGAGAGAGAGAGAAGGAAAGGAAGATAGAAAAAGGGTACACTTGAACAGGCCAAGTTCTATCGTCACACGAAACCCCAGAAGGTCCATAAAAGATGTGATGGATCAGCAGGCATGCTTGCATGATCAGCACCTGCGGGACCCACCGTTGCCAGAACAAATGAGCGCGTACGCACATAACACACAGACGTTTAAGATGGACAGGTTTGAGTTTCGTCTGGTCGTATCCCAGTCACTGTGTGTTGTGTGGTGTTGTCATCTGTACGAACATCCAAACACGCACCAGAAAAAAACAACCCCCCGAGACGCACGTAAAGTCTCTTCCAACTTGAAAGCTTTTTCACTTTGATTTTTTTTTTTTTACTTTCTTCACAAATTGAAAAAAATATTATTTTTTTAAAAAATTAATTATCATAAATAATATATTTTAAAAATATTTATAAAAAATATAAATAATTTAAAATTTAAAATATAAATAATTTATTTATCTTGTTCTTATTTACACAATAATAAATTGATGATCTATGTATTTACAAATATATTATTTACTATAAATATTATGATATGAATTGCAATAGTTCTCTCATTCTCTCTTGTTTTTCTTTTGATTTATATTTTTGCAATTTCCAAGTGCTGGAAAAAATAACCTATCGTCCATCATCCAAATATGTTAAAAAAAAAAGATTTTAATCATATAAAACTATTTAAAGATACACACTATTTATAAGGGTAGAGAGAAATAGCCCATATTTTTTTGTACACGAACTCATAAAAATATAAAGATATTCATCTTTCTATACTTTATGTTTTAGGTATATTCAAAAACTATAATTTGATTTTTCATCTCAACAAGGCATGCTTTCAAACTAGACTTAATATACAAATTTATACCTTATCTCAATTAATAGTTCCTTTTGACTTTTAAACTAACCAAATTATACTCAAGTAAATATAAATATATATCAAAAATTAAAACCAAAAAACAAAAATACACAAAACATCTATTTTTAAGGTATTTTATACATTTTTAAAGTTAAAAACTATAATATATAATTTTTTTAAGTTCTCAAAATTCACTTAGAGCTCGTTTGGTTCAAATATTTGAATAAAGTATTTAAATAAAGATTTAAATTTTTATGAGAGAAAATACTATAACAAAATGATTCAAACCGTGATTCAAACCACGAAACAAACGGACCCTTATTTTCAAGTTTGAGGGTGTTTTGGGCATTTATTAGATCAAAACTAAAAATTAATAAAAAAATGTATAAATTTATCCATTAATTCTAATTTAAAAGAATATATACGATGAGATTAAAAACTAAAAGTATAATGTTTGAATAAACTTAAAATACAAAATATAAAAGGGTAAATAGTTAGCTCTAAAATATGTCTCAAATAATAATATTATTATACGACAATATCTCTGTTCGAAGCAAAAAAAATAGCCAATCAACAAGAATTTTTAATTTCAATTGCCAAATCTATAATAAATAGTTTGACCAGTTCTAATAGTCAAAATCGTGTCCTACAAAGTGTGTATCCTACCAAAGAAAACACCATGGACTTTTTAACAATGGATGCCTTACAACAATAGTGTTTTTTTTTTTGGTTTATTATCAGATCAACTAAATGACAGTACCTTTCTTTCAAAATAAATAATAAATAATAAAAAGGAGAAGATCTAATTGAAAGATAATAAGTATAATAATAAATAAATAAATAAAATTGTATAAATATAACTCTTATTTTTCTTCTTTTGCAATCTATCCTATCATGTTTAGAAATATGTACAAAAAAATTCTTGAGCTAAAAAAATTTTATTTCAATTTCATGAGTTGCATGCTTGACGGATGAGAAAATAAAAGAAAAAGAGAAAAATATTTTTAGACTAATTTATTTCTAAAAAAAATATGGAGAAAATTTTCTGATAAAATATTTTAAACATTTAAAATACATAGAAGTCAAGATTTGTTTTTAAAAATCTGTCTTGCCTCAAAGGCCTTCAACTCTTTTAGAATGTTTAAATATTCTTTCTAAACTATCACCGTATTTTTGTGTTTCAACTTCATTTTTCTCACACGCTAACCTTGAGAGATGGAATTAAAATAAAATTTCAAATCTAAAAATACATTCTAATTTTAAAATAGAGATAAATTGAGAAAAATAATGAGACATGATATGATTATGATTGTAGACTTCAATTTTTATACATGGCTTAAATGATATAATTAAACTAATCACTATTAATAATATGGTATAGAATACACATTAAAAAATGGTATAGAATATTACATAATTACAATGTAATTATAGATAGTTTCCAAATATTCTAAAAATTGTTAAATTTTAACTTAACATAAAATTTTTGCCATATCACGTAGTTTTTTCAAAAATAAAACTAGAATGTATAATTATGGACCATAATAATAAATGAGGTGCACATTTTTTTTCCCCTTTGAATTCTGATAATTCTGATATTGCTTGCTCCATTGGCCTCTAATTAAGTACCTTATGCACTTTATAATAATAATAATAATAATAATAATAAATTCTAATAGTGAAGAAATAATTTTACTCTACTAATAAAACAGGATGTTTTAACCATAAGATCAAGATTTTAAGTCTAATCTACCAACATTCACGTTACAAAATTTACAACATATAATACATAATTATTTTTAATCATAGATTCAACTGCTAAAATCCGATGACTAAAACACCTATACTCTACATGACTTTTTTCATTATAAGAATTAATAATAATTATTAAAATGATGATAACTAATAAATTGGGCCCTTGTTTTTTCTGAGTTTTAATATCGCTCACTGCACTGGACTCTACTTGGGCACTTAATATCACCAAGAAGACGTGGGTGGCTCAGAGCAAAATTATTAAACGGGGAGTGGTGAGTTCAGAAGCTATAAATAACGGCGAGAGAAAGAGAGACCGGTGACCAGACTCCAGACTGCTGTTTTTAACTCTAAAAGCTGGCTACAGCGAGAACATCGGGACTCCATTTGGTCAAAAACATGATTCATCAATTCACATGATAAAGTTTATTACCAAAAAAATGCATATGATAATTTTTTAAAAAACGAAATAAAGTGAAAAAGAATTATTTGCTCTCCGGGTTCATTTTTACGTGTAAAGAAGAGGAAAGTCAATCATTATTATCCACCAGTAGTGGCTATCTGATAGTCATACTATTACGTCGAATGTAGCCCAAAAATATTAATTTCCTGTAATTAACAGAAACCAGGAAAAATACTTATAATTAGGACCATGATACTGCTAGATAATTCAATTAAGCCATTAATTTTCTAGACTACTTGCCTTAGAAAAAAGGAGACAAAAAAACAACAGCGAAAATGTACGGAAACCGAAAGTAACCTCAATGTAATCAGATGTACCAATTGCTCCATTGTGATATAAAAGCCTGAGTACCAATTTTAAAATATATTTTATGGAACTACTAGTTTCGTTATGCCATATGGGTTAGGTATTATTGAATTTCACAAAATAACAGGCAACAGAACAAAATTGCGACAGGATTTAAAAAAAAAAAAACAACTGTTACTTTTGATAGAAAAATATTGAATAACCAAAAATATTGAATAACCCCCTATAACTCCTCTGTAGGATCAATGTTGGCCCACCAGGTGGAACCAACCTCTTGTAAGAGGGTGGGGTCGTAGCCCTGTGAGGACAAATAGCATCGCTATTTTTGATAAGCCCTCTCGGGAGAGAATTCGGTGGGAATTGGAGAACCCATTTGCATATTTAGACATTTCTTCACTGTTAAATCCTTGAATCACATAATTTTTAGAAGAACATTAACAAAAAAAAATAGCTTCAGATATATAACAAGAGCACCCTTTATACATTGAAATTCAAAACGTGTTGAGATAGGCCTCACGCTCACACCCTCTATTATATCACACAACCTGACTCACCCGAAGTTTAATACTTTCATGTAATCATGAGAAGCAACAAACCATCCACCACGAACATAGGAAAACAATACAAAAGATCACATTTTCACACATATTGGACAACAAGGAAACCTTAATCTAGTAGCGTAGAGCCTCGTATGCTCGCACCCTACTTTTAGGTCAGTAATACGCTATATTAATTCAGCTTGCTAACTATTTGGCTCAAAAAGTCCAAAATGATTGACATTACAATTAGGGCATTCTGAAATTAAGGCTATATTGTATCCTAATTTACATGTTTGCGTTAGACCCCTAGTGTGGTGAAAATATGCATGGATCACCCTAGAATTGAGTAAAGAATAGAAACAATACATAAACCTTTTTTGCTCATGAAAAAGAATAGAAACAATACATAAACCTTTTTTGCTCATGAAATGTTAATATTCAACAAGTACCACTCAACCGGTTACAACTTCAACAATATAAAGGAAAATTAACTATGTGACTCCCATTATCTATGTAACAATTGGATTCATAATGACAACAACCAGAAATCTAGGAAGTGAAAACCAGAGAAACACTAGTTTTAGCTTAAAAATGAAATTGGCATCACGTGGAAAACACAAAATAGAACATTAATAAGAAAACTAGAGCCTACAAGAAAACAAGAACACAAATCAATTGATGACATGAATTAGTGCTTGATTCTCTTGCAACATGCGAGTGCACCATAAGATCAAAAAGAATCTATAATGCATTCAGCCAAAACCACACAATAGGCAATGCGAAACACAATAAAGTCAAATCAATTTGTCAAGTTCATTTTGTTATATACAGATAAATCCAGCATTGAAAAGAAACCCTTTTGCGCTTGCGCTATATATATATATATATATATGTAGCATTTTACTTTGTTCCAAGTCCGGCAAAAGGCCAGAAGAAAACCTCATATAAGAGGGATATATAAAGTAGGGATAAATTAGCAAAACAGCACCATAACATCCACTTTATAAAGCTTCAAACCAAAACCACTTCATGATGCTGTTGTCTATAATAACCCCAATTAACAACCAAAGAGATAGCCCACGTGCATAAGCAATTTAAAGAACCTGCTCAAGCATATAAAATAATATATTTGACAGGAAAGCACCTGAACCCAAGTTGAGCTTTTATCTAACTAATTACCTCAATGCATTTAACTGTAATAACTATTAATTTATCTAACCAAGTGTATTAATCACTAGCTTTTTCACTTCTAAAGCACGAGTTTCAAAACCAAATCCATAATCTCCAAGCCCCACATTACTAGACACAAAGCATGATGGAAAAAACAGCTTTCTTTTAAAAATGATGCTAGAAATAGCTTGTTACCATACCATATGTGAAATCTTGTATGCCTGAACACAAAAGGGTATTACTAAAAATAATAATTTCGGCGACAAACCCCATCTGTACGAAGTACAAAAGACTATAGAGTTGGCCATTGTAAGAGGATACGCACAACCTCAAAAGTAGGAGATCAACCGTGAACAAAGAGTATCATGGTACAGCACGAGCAAACATAGTATATTTTGAAAATCAAACTCAAGTGTACTTCACCGATTTGCCATGATCTCTTTGTGTTCTTTTCGAGATTCTAGTGGAAAATCTATTTGCGTTGATGATAAGGATGATCAGGAAAGTGGATTAACCTTATTAGATTGGAGGTTGTTATATACTAATATAACTACATTTGAAATGACCTGGTTAGTGGCGTAAAAATTCCCAACAAGTTCTCTCGATAAGCAAAGAAACCACTTCTAAGTTTTAGGACTTTTTTTTTTTCTTAATCTAAATACTAATTTTATTCACGTGTGAATCCAGGTTAATTAATCCGCTACCTTGAGCCAAAGCGAATTTCTCTAATTTGGAGAAAATCTAATATCTTACATCTTGATTAATTATACTTGGGGGAAAATCTAATTATAAAAGATGTGATTACTTGATCAAGTACTATGTTCAAAGGATTTCTGACGGCAAATTAAAACATTCAAGCTTTCAAGTATTAGGTATTAATCAAGTACTACCTCTTATATATTCTAAATTCCGAACCAAACTCTCACGCTTCCAGGTCCAGGTATTAGTCCTTGGTGGATTTCAATCATCTAGCGATGAAGCCTTTGACTCTTGAAACATGATGATGTTCCAGCAACAACTCCATAACACATAATCCAATGATTCAAGACTAAGCAATCCAAAAATTGTTCACAACTTACGCATAAAAAGCAATCAAATTAAGTAGACAAAAAAAAAAAAAGAGACAAATACAAGTTTAAAATTTGAGTTCAAACTTTTGAGAGAAGATCTCCTCAAGTCGTGCTTTGCAGCCGTCAAATTTGTAGTTCGCAGCTATTGGGAGATCCAAGTTACTTAATTTTTTGCTCAGTTACTTGCAAATATATATTTGATTATAATCAATCATACATATCATTATTTGGTTATATGAACAGTAAATCTATTAATCTAATACTCGCGTTTATCCTAGCCCCTAAAGAAATTACTATTTTTTTTAAACATTCCTAAAAATTCTCTTCAAAATACGATCAGTGGGTCAATCCCGGTCGGTTTCCAAGAAAAGGGCCTCTTCACTTACCTAGGGTTTTGGTCGTTAGGTTTTTATAAATGGTTGTTTGTATTTGCCATTACTCACCAAAACTGTCCTTTTGTTGCTTAGCGAGAACAAATGTTATATACGCATTTGTTAATTATTCTTCATGGCACAGATTTTCTTTATCTTCAGAAACCATTTTTTTCCCCCTAAAAGAGAGTAATTAATTAATTAAATTAATCTGGGAACTATAACAACCACTGTGCTTCATGTGAATCTGACCACTTGATGGGGTTTCGAGCTCACTAATATTTCATCTGGGTTTTTCATATTTATTATTATTATTATTATTATTATTATTAAATCAAAACATAAAAACAACCATATTAGGAAAACAAAAGGACTCATATTAATCATAAAAACCGCCAAATATGAACATCAACAGCTTGGAGATTTATATAATATATATATATATATATGTGATATATAAGTATAGAGATAGAGAGAGAGATCAGAGACCAGAAACGTAGCTTGTTGAAGCAGTGGTAGTGGGGCTCTTGCAGAGAGAGTTGAGCTGTGATTGCATCTCGTTCAAGAATGTCGTCGCCTCATCGAACGGGCTTGAGAGATCCGATTTGTACTTCACCAACATATCGCAGTAAGTTTCCTATTTCATATTTCTTTTAATCAATTAAGCACTTAAAATGGAAAATTACATATACATATATATATATATATATATAGAGGTATAAATATGTATATGTATGTAGTGAACAAGAGGTGATCAGCTAGGGTTTTGAGTTCAGAGAAGATAACCATGAAGTCGTCGAGTTCGGGATCAGAACCAAAGACGGCGGTTCTTCTTCTGTTAATCAGCTGATCGCTTTCTCGCCGGATTCCTTCCAACTCGTTTGCTATCTCCGGTGGCGCTCCGACCTGATCAACAAAGCACAAACACCAAAGCTTTCAAAAGTAAAAACTAAATAAAACGATTTTTTATTAACAGATTTACGCAAGTAATTTAAAACCGTTACAATCCACGAACTTTTCTCTTTCTTTTTCTTTTTTTTCTTTTTGGAAAAAGAGGAAAATTTGGTAACTACTGTAACTGCACCGGTACAAAAGTGTGTTTGGCTGCTGAGAAATGGAGGAAAAGGAAAATTCGTGAGCAGTATCCTGTACTTTCTCTTTTGCATCATTCCGAAGTCTGTATTTTGTGCATAACAAGTTGGATTCACTAGACTTTCGGTCTCAGTATTACTTTCGTGCTCTGGAGGAAAAAAAATAAAAGAATTCCATTTTCCTTCTCATTTTCTAGGACAATCAGAGATCATCCTATTTTTCGGGAAAAAAAAAGTAGGAGGAGGAGAAGCGGAATTCGATTTCCGACCTTTCGGCAATCGATGTAAGCTTCTAGAAGCTTAGGGTAGAGAGGATGAGAGGCGATCTTTTCCCTGACTCCACCGGAGACCTTGTCGGCGAAGCTTCGTCCTCCGCCTCTCTGAGCTTCAGCCCCCGCCATGGAAGCCGAGTCCGACACCGCCGACGATGAGCCAGCAGGCGGGAAAATGGGGTCGGATCCGAACGCCATTTGCACCCGATCGTCATCAAACTCCACGAAGCTCATGTACTCCGCCGGAACCGCCGTCGCGGAGCCGAGGCCGTACAGGTCGTCTTCCATCGATTATGCTTCAAAAAAAGAAGAAGAAGAAGAAGAATGAAGAATCCGTAAAGTGTTTTTTAGAGGGCAGAGAAATAGAGATAGAGAAGAGTATATATTTATTTATGGTTTCGGAGAAGAGGATTTTGGAATGTGATTTTACAAGTAAAATCTGGAGGTAATAAATGAATAGATCAGTTTGTCTCTTGGGAAGTGTAAATTTTAGCGTACAAACAAGGAGAAACTGCAGCCTCTCAGAGACTGAAGAGGAAGACCACTGAAAGACCCCACTCTCCCTCTCTGCCTCTCTTTCTTTTATTTCCGCCGTGTTTCTCAATCACGGTTTGAGAAAAGTGACCTATACCATTATAATCAGTTAAATTTTGATATGTTACGATAATAATAAAAAAATCACTATAGTTTAAAATTTTTATATATTTATAATAAAAATAATTTAATTAATAGTTTTAATTATTTTATTAAATATATTTTTTAGTTTTAATCAAAAACTATTATTTAGTTAGTTGTTAATGCTAATAGTTTTTTCAGCTTCAACCTCTTTTGAGTTTTCTTTTTTTTTTTTTTCGAACTAATTAGTTTAATATTTTGATAAATTTATACAGCATTAATCCTTTTTTTAATCAATTGGTTTTAGTCGAACCAGCAAATAGTCCTTTTACTGCTCAACGAAGAGGAATCGGTCTACGCAAGAAGAGGAGCGTGGGTTGCTCGCGCGGATCATAATCTATCGATGGTCAAAGTTTAAGTGGGATATGTCAACGATGCTGAAAAAAGCTTTTGAAAGAAAGCAACCCCACAAACATCCTGCTCCTCCACTTCTCTTTCCTCTCCCAACGAAAATGCCCCGACTTTTGGTAATTGGATTTTTTGTTTTTGGCTGAGTCGTTAATTATTGGATTAAAATGTCTCAATGGGGAATCAAACAAATATTAAAATATAATTTTTGAAGGCGTGGATGGCACGCATTGGGGAGGAGAGAGTAGTAAAACCTTCATATTTGGTAAAAGAACGCCACGGCGAGAAGAAAAAAGTATGAAAGTAAGAATGTTTCAGGAACATACCTAGAATAAATTTTTATAAAGTGTTTGATACGATAACCATAGATTAAAAATATTTTTATTATAATATATAAAATTTTTATATTATAAAATTTTTTTATTATAATATATGAGGGTTTTATATTATTTATAACTAAAATAATAGTTTAGACTATTTTATACCGAATATCTTATTAGTTTAAAATATTATAGTATATAAAAAATTTATATTATAATAATTTTTTAGTTTTTATTATAACATATAAAATTTTATATTATTGTCTAACTAAAAAATTAGTTTTAATTATATTTACTAAACTCTTTCTAGATAAAAAAGAGAAGTAAACATTTCAAGAAAAAGGAAGGAGAAGAAGAACAATAATGAGAAGGAAGTGACCGCGTAGATACGCAAAGAAGTAAGCAGAGACTAGACTAAAAACATATGACCATGCGATGCCTGGAACGTCACCATCTTCTTTATGACGAAAACTCTAGCGAATCTGACTTCTAACTTGGCCAACCCTCTAGTTTGCCCGGGCATGCAATAATTCTTTGTTTCCGTTTGGTAGTTTTCTTCAAACTAACTAGGGATATATCTTCTATTTAACTTTTAAAGTATCGTTAAATAAGGGTATGTGTTCTATTTAATTTTTAAAGTATTGTTTTTTCTTATTAATTTTTAAAAAATTTTAATTGTATCTTATTTTATATGAAAAGTTATATTTGTGTCCTCACTAAAAAATTAAAATATATTATTGTACTTTTATTTTCTTAGAAAAATTATAATTTGTGACTTCACTTAATAATCAAAACATTTGACTATATTTGTGTGAAATAAAAATTAATTTTTTATATAGTGTCCTTTACTGATAAAAACTTATGGCTCTGGTACTGGTATAAAGCTCTCGACAGTTATAATAAAAAACAAAAATTAATATAATATAAAGCTCTCACATGCTATAAAACTTAAAATTTTTGTTGAAACTGAAGTGCTAAACGGCTTATTACTCTTTAAGACCTCTCTTACATGCTATAAAACTTAAAATTTTTGTTGAAACTGAAGTGTTAAACGGCCTATTACTCTTTAAGACCTCTTTTTATTATAAAGTGTTTAGGAACATAACTAAATTTACAAGTTAAAATAAAATAGTATAACATATAAAAGAAAACATTATAGAAAAGTTAGTTGAAACTGTTATAGTATTAACAACGTTTTTAAGCACCTTATTAAACTTGGATCTTTGTATGATTTGGGTTCCCTTTATAGTTTAGATCCCCAACTATTTGTTTTGGACAGATAAATCTAATCCCAATCATTTTATTCTTTTTTTTTTTTTTTTGCATTTTTAACAGTTAAAAGACATATGCATACTAATAGATTTTTTTTTTTCAGTCTCTATGTAGATATTCTCTTAAACTTTTTTAAAAATAGAATATGTTGTAATTTTTGCGGTGCAAAAGAATTTCTACTAGCTAAACATAGTAATAAATCTTAGATTTGTTAAATGATTGTGATATTGTGCATATGATCACATCAAAAAAAGAGAATTCTTTATTAATCAAGTTTAAAGTAACACTTGTTAGTAGTGTAAGTTCGTCATTCTTTTTTTTGATAATTCATCAATTTTTTAATAAATGTATTCTCTTTAACTATGATCTCATTGATCCTTTATAAAAGAATGATTTTAATAGACAAGTCCCACGTATACAAGTAGTAGTAATAATAATGATAAAAACTCTCTCCAATAAAAATTCTGTTAGGAGAGTATAAAGAGTGTGTTTGGTAACTAAGTTTTAATTGCTACAGTATAAAATAAAAGTATATTATAGTATGTTCTCACATGCTATAGCATTTAATTTTTAATTTTAAATCTTAATTTGGTTCCCAAACACCTCTCACGACTCCGCAACTGTGAAATTCAGTCCCTATTTTTTCATATAGTTGAGGGCTGGCGATGCAGCTAACTCTCTGCTCATGATCTGGTTAACCATTATTTAGAGGTAAACAGCCCCGTGTTGATAAATGACTATAACTCAACAGTAGCAACACATGATTATCCTCTGTTACTCAGGTATGAATGAGATCAAGATCCGCCTCTATTAAATTTACAAGGTTTTTTTTTTTTTTTTCTTGGGGATTTGGATGGAGATTTTTACCAGGAGAGTCATACCAGTAGGACACTATAAAATAATAATAATAATAATAATAATAAATCACCTTAGAATTAGGAATGTGAAGTTAAGAAAAGCATAATAATTAAATAATATTTGACGAATATTTGACGGATTGCAGCAAAGGAGCAATCAAATAAGTGAGGACACCTGTTTTCACTTAAATTTCAAAAAAAAAATTAACGTAAAATTTTTATGTATAATCAATTATACCTTTTATTATCTAACAGGGTGTTTGATATAGTAGTTAAAATTATTGGTTAGAACTGTAAACACTATATCATGTGAGAGCTTTATACCATAACAACTTTTTTGCTTTTATCGTAGCATGTGAGAGTTTTACATTGTTCTAACTGAAAAGTTAGTTAGAACCAAGTAATGTCAAATACCCTATAAGAAAATATATATCATATTCTTATTCAGTTAAATTAGTTCTCCCTATTTTTTGAAGCCTCCCTGCTGTAAATTTTTTTATTACACCACTGCAGGTGATTAAAAACTATGTTGATAAGGTATTTTTTTTCATATATTAGCAAGAATTCTCTTTTTTACCTACTAACAAACCATCTACCTAAATGCTAGGTTTGCTACGAAGAGTGCATATATATGTCTAGCATGGTTTCATCCAAGCAATTTATGGCTTTATAGGTCCAGAATTTATAAATGAAAGTGTCCGGATAAGTTCCAAGTTCCAACGAAAGTAACTAATATAACCTTGTACAAAGAAGACCAAGATTGTGCAATTTATTTTAGTGTTTTAAATAAGAGTTATAAACCTCGTTCAAACTTTCAAGGGGTTTGATAAATAAGTTTAAACTCATGAATTCGACGTCAAATAGGCAACATATAAAAGCTTTACATTGTAACATACGTTAATTTATTTTGTAATATAACACACAAAAGTTTTACACTATTTATGCTTCAAACTCATAAATTTAAACTCATTTATTATACGCATGCTTAATAATAATTTAAATATCATTTTCGTTGCATTAAACTTATTCAAAAACATTCCATAAAAGAAGGAAAAAAAACCCATTTCAAAACATAATTTCAATCATTAACTTAAAAAGATATAAACCCTAACTTTTACCTCCTTTTCTTTTAATGCCTAAACACACAAATAAAAGTTATGCCAAAACGATATGCAGTTTCGTATATATGTGGTTCAAGTGGAATGATACCAAACCTGCACATAGTTTTATGAGGACCAAATAGGCCATTTATTTCTATATAGAATTCAAATCAACGTTTATCATCATAGGGCTTTTTAGCCTTGTGCCATATCACAAACTTTAAAAAATATATATATTATGGAAAAGTGAAGCTTTTAGTATAATCTAACTTGAATTGCCGAATTAGAGGTTAGAAACATGATTGAGAAGAAACATTGGACGGATGGATTAGAATAAAACTTTGATTCTCCACGAGCTTATGTCCCCAAAAGCAATCATAATATGAGGACGCTCCTTCCTCCTTTCACATATTCTAATATAAAAAACAGAAATTATATACTAAGGGACTAAAAAAAAAATGAACATTCTCCTTTTTTTTTTTTTTCTTTTTTTTTTTTGTAAATGTAAGGATTCTAAGGATTTTTTCTCTACCCTTATGTACTAAGAACATGTTTATCAAATCGTAAAGGAATATAACAAAAAAGGTAACAAAACTGATAGATAAAGTTAAATAAGAGAATAAAAATCCTTTATTTCCTTCTCTAATATTTTATTAATCAGAATAATTGTAATCTTGTCAATATAATTATATAATATTCTTCAAGATAGTTACACAACTATTAAATTATAACATGTGATTTAGGTGTTGAAGTAAATTTGTCATTCATTTCCTTTAATAGAATGTGCCATCTATGTGCTTGTCAAATAATGACATTGATGCTTCCCGCCATACGTGTTTCTATTGTTTTATTTTTTAGTTATAATAATAGAAGTGGTTTATTCACCTTCTAGTGGTGTAAGTCTAGCTCGCAAGACTTTGTGCTTTGTGGTATAATGTTAGACCTTAGTACTTTTAGTCTCTCGATTGATCTTGATCAATTAGAGTCATCCACTGCCTACAGTGGTTTATTGGAAAAAACTTTTTGTGTGCTCAGTCAGCGATGTGCCTATTCTATTTCTTTTGTTAAAACTCGATACATGTGTTACCTATTGAGTGCTTCAATCGATAGTAGATTCGATCTGTATTTAGGGTTGAGTTGCTAATTGTACTGTAGTCCTTCATGTGGTGTTTGTATTTTTCTAATATGGAATGCAATTACCACATTCGAAAGAAAAAAGATGCAGAGATTACCATTCACTAATTTTTGCATTGTCTATTGTGTGAGGTTCACGAAACTCTTATCATTAATTTTATAAGTAAATACATTGATGCAAAGGAAATCACTTCTTGTTTTTCTTACAAAGTTAACGCATCATAAAATTATATGAGATAGTATAAATCTCTCTTATATATATATATTTTTAACAAAAATGAAAACATTACTCTTTATGTTTAAAAGTATCGAGATTCTCCGTATGTTTTTTTTTTTAAATAGATAAGATTTGTTTCTATTTTTCTTTTATCTTCATATTTGACCTAACATCCTTGTATTTTTTTAATCACATAAAATTCACTCATGATGTCAAATGTAGTCAAAATTAGTTGAGCGAAAACACACTATTGCCCTTCATAAAAAGAATTGATGGTCCTCTTTACTCTTTAGAGAGAAATCCTAAAGAGAATACGTTGATCTTCAATTTCTCTGACATGCAGAATAATAAACTTTGTTTTTGAAGCATTTGATTTTTGTTAATTGTTGAGGAGATTGGGCCATTAAAATCAAACTAGTGTTTGTTATTCTACATCGTAAAAGAGTCTTTTGCATCGTTTATTATTATTATTTTTGGCTAAATCATATATATTCGATCAGTTTTGTGTGGACTACAAAAGCAAAGGGGTAGATTTTGTCTGATTATAAAAACACAAGGGAAAATTTTGGTCCTCCTAAAAACACAAGGGGAATCACTCGTTTCATTTAAACAAAAGGGTGGTTTTTTTTTTTTTTTTGTTTTACCATCCAACGATTATAGTCACGTTAATAGTCTCTGCCATTAATTAAGTTGATGTTTCTCTAATGTTAATGCAATATTTGACTCAAAAACATATGAAAATAATATATTTATATGCGACTCTACCCAAAAAAATCACATAAACGAAGAAAAAGAGAAAAATTACTATTAGAGAAAATTATATGTTACGCTACATTTTTAAAAAATGTATTTATTCATATCATATTTAAAAAATTATGCTATATTATCACTCATATTTTATGTTTGGGTTATACTATACTTAAACATACGTCATGTTTATTAAAAAAAAGTCATTTATGAAAATTCCACGTCACTCTCCATGAAGGCCTGGGCACCTACTGGTGAACAAATTTGGGCCTATTAAAAGCCCGCAGCCTACCAAGTCAAGAATTCAAAAGAAGAGCTAAAGTTGGGCCCACACTCATAACTGCAAACGAAAAATAACGGCGACATTCGTCTTCTCCTTTCCTTCCACTCATTTGGAGACTCTTTTTTTCTTTTCTTTTCTTTCTTTCTTTATATTTGATTTATTTCCTTTCTTCTAAGATCCACATTTTTCCTCAACTGTTTCACGACCCAATTTGTATATCGTCATTTTTCCAATGTAAGTTAATAGATCTTTGCCTAACGGTTAAAAATTCTCTACTTGCACTACATTTTCTTGTCGTTCAAATTTCGTCCATAACATGTTCGACAAAATGCCCGAAAGTCTTTTTTTTTTTTTTTGTTTTAGAAGAACAATAAGCTATGGACGTGGCACATTGCTATCTCGACGGAAACGCCGACGCGGTAGAGTTTTGTCCTCACGACTCGAACCACCATGTTTTGGCAGCTTCCACATACACATTACATGAAGGAGATCAGCCCAGTAGAGCAGGGAGCATATCCCTCTTCACCATTGATGCTGAGGCGCGTCGCCTTGAGTTGTCGCATCGCGTCAGCACGGCGGGGATATTCGACATAAAGTGGAACCCCGTTGGAGGTAATTCTAGTCCTCTACTTGCTCACGCTGATGCAGATGGTTACTTGAGAATTCACGGGCTTCGTAGCAGTTCGGCTGGAGCAGAAGGTATGATATGGTCATGTCCAAGTTTCCATTTTTCTAAAAAGAAAACTATAGTTGCTGTTTAGATTAATTTTACAAAATGTCGCCAAATTATTATTTTCATGTCTACTTGCCCCCTGTCCAGGGGTAAAGTTGACATAAAAGCAACAGCTCAATGGCAAGATGACCTAAATTCAATTGTTTGGTGGCATTTATGAGATTACAATTAGTGTAGTATCATTAATTTCCGTTAGTATGGTAGATGGATTTTGACGGAATGGGCGTTCTGCACTTTTATATGGTTAGGGGGTGAAATGATTCATTTTCAAAGTTTAGGGCATGTTCAGCTAGGATATATAGTTTAGGGGACATTTATGAAATTAATCTTGTTGTTTATGTAACAGCTATTAGGGAGATATATTTTCGGTTTCTCCTTTTATCGCCATTAGTTTGTTATGGATTCTTGGTGCAGGGTTTCAAATGGAAGAGATAAGTGGTAAGAAAGTCAGTTCCTCAATGTGCCTTTATTTGGACTGGAGCCCATCAGCAACAAGCATCACTGTGGGGCTTTCGGATGGTTATGTAGCAATAACTTCTCTCACGGAGTCTGAACTTGAGGTACAAGAAGAGTGGAAAGCTCATGATTTTGAGCTTTGGACAACTTCCTTTGACACCCACCAGCCCCATCTGGTGTACACTGGCTCCGATGACTGCAAATTCAGTTGTTGGGATTTACGCGACGGTCCTTCCAAGCTCGCGTTTCAGAACTCCAAGGCCCACACGATGGGTGTTTGTTGCATTACCAAAAGCCCTTCTGACCCAAACACAGTGCTCACAGGTAGTTACGATGAAAACCTGAGGGTGTGGGATGTGAGGTCAATTTCAAGACCAGTAAATGAAACGTCACTCGGTTTAGGCGGCGGAGTTTGGAGAATCAAGCACCACCCATTCTTTCCGGGACTAGTGTTGGCTGCTTGTATGCACAATGGATTTGCAGTTGTCAAGATTAAAGGAAACGAAACCGAAGTAATTGAAAGATATAGTAAACATGAGTCACTTGCATATGGAGCTGACTGGTGTAGGGAAGAACCGGTCATTGGTGGCATTAGAAGGGGCTCTCTAGTGGCTACCTGCTCATTCTATGATAAGCTTCTTAGGGTGTGGATGCCAGAAAAAAGTAACATAGTTATGTGATTGTAATTTCGAGCACATGATTTTAAGACGGATTAAGAACAAGATCCAATGTTGTCCCTTTTTGGGATTCTTTTTTCCCATTTGATTTTTTTCGTTTATTTTTATTATGCATTGGTTTTGATGCCTGAACTTTGGGTCTTTTTGTATCCGTTGCTGCAAGAAAAATCAAGTTGTGCCTTTTTTTTGGGAATAAACAAATGTAAATTAATAAGTTTAGCTCAGACATGTAGCCGTAAAACAAGGGGCCATGCTTTGTTAATGCGTTTATTATTAAACTCATACAAGAATTTAAAGAAATTATCAAGAATGAATACTGTAGATATGTTTTTATCTTTGTTTAATGAGTTCTCTTATGTCAACAGACTATCAAGAATCTTGATGAAATTCCACCTCTGATTGAAAGAAGGGGAAAGAGGAAAAGAGGGAGGCCAGTATTGATGCTGAAGACAGGGGTTGCAATATTTCTGGTATTATGCTGGTCATGCTCCTTTTAATGTGTATGAAAAATATAAGACCAATATTTTCTGTTAAAGCTTTATATGCTCCTTGAATTTGCATAAAATGCTTATAGGCTTATAGCCTTTTGTCATGTCATGTTTATCACTGTTCTGGCATCAATATTAACTGCTTGTGCAACTTGCTAACTGCCTTATGATAACCAAATTGGTGAACTATATATGTGTGTATATGTGTGTGTGTTTGGTTTAATTGTATTTATGTATGTATAGTCTTTCATTAAGAGAGGTCAAAAACCAACGTTTGAAATAAGTTTGAACTTTCAAGGGCCATTTGGTTATGCTTTTCAAAACAGGTGAAAATGTTTTTACTTTGAAAAATGAGAATTTTTTGAGAATTATACTGAGAGTATTTTTAAAATTTTTACCCCAAAAAACATGCGAAAACATTTTTAAAAATTTTGAGAACATAACCAAACGCCGCCTCAATGTTGGGAAAGAATTGCAAGTAAGAAAAAGCTCTTGCTGAGTGGTCAAAGTTTACAGTTTCCATAAAAAGAATCTTTCCTTTTTACACAGTTTTTTTTTAAATAATAATAATAAAAATTAAAGTCGTTAGTAAATCAAACACAAAGGTGACCACCCTATTTTCTAGAGAGAAGGTCCACTTGTATAAATGGCAGTGTGGAAGCAATACCCGTTGTTTTATCAAATTTATAACAAGAAATAAATGCAGGCTTGGATTATGTCCTTGTCCTGTATCATCTTTGCCCTAGTTTGTGTAATAATAAACAACTACACACATATAATGTATATATATATATATACATATATATTTTTGGGTTTAAAGTAGCATCTTTTCTAATTATGAAACTTGTAGGAAGAGGTGATCAGCGTTACATATTTCTTTTGGGTGTCACCAAAATAGTTGTTCCAAACGCTGATAGAATGTTTGCTAAAGGCGTTAACAAGGGTCTTATCTGTCTACGAGGAGCGTATCACTTTAACCCTACCGAATTTGCTACCGGTCAAAATATACGAGTGTGTGGCTCTTGAATCACAAATCTAATATTGGACTAAAAGGAACAACCTTTAACATTTAAGACCCTCAAAAAAACCACCCAATACTCAGATCATTGATCCTAGTGATCGATCTTGCAACAATAATCTGTTATCACTAGGCCACTACACTCGGTGGTGGTGGTTTAAACTAGTATCCAGGACACACACATACACACCACCACCACCACCAACAACAACAACCAAAGACCTAAAGTTGGCGTTATTATGGGCTAAATTAGCTTGACACTGACAACGTCCCCTGTGTATTGGACCTAACATAACTTCTTAATAGGTTGGTTCTCCTCACTTTTCACACTGAATGCTACTAATCATATAAGAATTCCAATGCCTTGGAGCTTGTGGTCCACCTTTGAAAGTTTTCAGGCTAAACACATCACCGGGCTTCTTTTTGTTTTTTTTCTGTAATTGAGAAAAAAATGCCATAAAAAATAGAGGATTACATGTCTAAATAACTTTGGACGGGTGAATCTCTAACGAAATATATATATTATCTTAACAAAGTAGGTTGTCTGTATATTCATGGTTAAATCCTTGTTCACAAAACGAGTTGTCTCATCATTCCACTAGATGGTCGCTGGATTTGTAATTTGAATTGTCAACATAATATCTAGTTTATACAATATATACCGCATGTTATAGAGGTTGTTTTCATGTACATAATATTATAGCTTGTATACTTCACTAGAGAATTATTCTTGCACTTTGTCCTTTTTTTTTTTCCTTCTCTCTCTGTTGGCTTATGCTTTTTTCTCTTTTGCCCGATAATAACTCCAGGGAAAGATAACGTTTATGAGGTTGAGCTTTCAAGACTATTTATCGCCAACTATACTGCAAACATGCTTACAAAAGTTTCACAATCATTTCCTCCTTTTCTTCCCCCTTTTTTTTATTATTTTTTGTCTTTGGTATAACTTTTCCACCATTGTGGGACCTCAAGCACCACAAGAGAGAGAACAATATTGTCTCTGTTCTTTTTTCCCTCAAAAAAATAAAAAAAATTCTTTTCCCTTTGCAATAATAAATGATGAAACCGTTGGCCCCTTTTGCAATGATACAAAGTGGGAATGATTTAGAAATAATTACATTTTGAATCTTTTACTTTTTAGAAAACAAATTTCCTCAGCATTTGAAAAACCAAATTATAATTGAGATTTTGACAGTATATTCTCTGTTTATTTTTTTCCTTGGTGATTGAATGATTGAAAGAGGAATAAAACCCCAGATTTAATTTGCTAAGTCATCCCTCAAAAAGAAAAAAAAAAAAAAACAAGCTAAGTCACTTAGTGGCATTGGACTTACTCCCAAGTGGTTTGGTAGACTGGAGATGGCAGCCTCTCAGGTTTGAATAACATGAGGAAGCATTTGCAGATATTTTTAGGTCACCGGCTCAATGCTCCTTAGCTTAAGGCTAAGTTGATACACTTCATCTTTCGATTTAAGTAGCTATAACTCAATGCAAACATTTCTCAACGCATGTGGTGTCCTTTTGGTCATGCCCCAAAGAGTAGCTACAACTCATCGCGCCTTTCGTCACTTTTTCTACCAAAAATTGGCAAAGTCATTTAATTCAAACGTAACAACAAAATTATGATACCAAAATTACTATCTCTTGATTCAACTCCATATCTTCGTACTGGATATGGTTTTATTTATGCAGTTCGAAACTTAAAAGATAAGGTAAAAAAACTATAGACATTGATGAATTATTAGAGAAAGCAGAATGTCCTAGACAGAGAGGCATTAGGTGTATCTCATATTTCGGGCAAAAAAAATTATATATTAGCTGGACCGCAAGACCAGTGGGGTCGTTTGATATAGTCATCTCAAACTCAAAGCCTCAAAACTGTGCCCTAAAACATGGTTTTGTGCCCTTTAGAACCTGCCCATGCACGTGGAACTCTTTCTTCTATTTTTACTGTTTTTTGTAATTTAACTGTACATCGGATAAATTGCACTCATTTACCCTAAAATTATCCTTTTTGCAAGTTGTACTTTAAACTTCCTAATTTAACATTTAGGATCCTAAATTTTACAACTATTGACAATGTGGTCTGATTAATAACATACGTCAATTAATGAACGACATTCAAAATTTTAAAATTTAAAAAATTTAAGATCCAACTTGTTCACTAACAAAAAGTTAAGGGTTTATTTGTAAAAAAATCTTGAATAATTTTCGTCTACTAATTGGTGTCGGTTAGTTGTTAGACGACAATTATAACAAATTTTAAAATTTAGAGTGTTCTTTGCCAAACACTAAAATTCAATTGCACTAATGCAATTAACCCCTTTGAATTTATAGTTTCATGTCCCTTTTCTTTTTCCCGTTGGAAAATTAATTTCAGGCCTGAAAACAAGTCGCGTTCAGAAAAGAAAGAAGAGAATCATGGTGGGGACCTTCCTCTAACATAGGTCATGAGTGGTGCAATAAACATTTTTGGGTACGTTATTTATTTATTGGTCTATCTAAAATCATGTCATTGCCCAAAAAGACTTGAACGGAAAAGGAAAAAAAGAGCAAATATGCGCACCTTTTAAGAAACCTAATTGTTCAAAAGATGAATGCTTGTTGGGACAGGGCCTATTAAAGTAAAGATGGTAATTTTGCCATACGTCTGACTTATTTAACATAATATCAAGATTCTAAAAAGTGTGAAAACATTTTCACATCCCAATCTTCTACTATGAAGAGCAAGAAAGTCAAGAAAAAAAGGGGAAAAAAAAAAAAAACCAGGCACGTACATGGTTCATCCACTCCTAGGCAACTCATAAATCTTAAGCTTTTTCGTATTGATGTACTAATTAAAAAGATAATTGGGCTCTACACGCAAGAAGTAAAATTTCATTCCACATTCACAGCACCAAAAAAAAAAAAAAAATTCCAAAATTTGTATGTTTGACGTGGAGATTTTTTAAAATACCATAAACAAAGCATCACAACAGTGGAGGAGCCAATTTTTATCTAATAATTTGAGCCCTGTCAATGCCTTCACTGCCAAGACAAAACTGGTTTCTCTCGCCAGTGATTCATCCTTCCTGTCTCTTTCTGTCTTCTTTGAAATATTATAAAATCTCTCTCTCTCTCTCTCTCTCTCTCTCTTATCTTCCCATGAAGGTACTTCCACTGCATTTACCAGTCTCATGTGCACTATCTCCAACAGAAACTTCCATCAACCACTAAACACACAAAACTCATCACTTTTTAAGCTCCTCTCTTATCTCCAACTTCTCCTCTAATCTCTGAACTCTCAAAATCATATCAAAAATATTGTTTTACACAAAACCCAGAAGAAAAAATGTCTCTGATGATTTGGTTATAGCAATCTCAAGACCAAAGAAAAAAAACCTACTTTAAGGGCTTATCTGAAATGGGTTTGCTTGAAGTAAAAGCTTCATGGAGGGTGGTTCATATTCTTCTTCTTTTCTGTGCCTTTTCACTCTTGTGCTTCAAAGCACACTGTGAAGATGGTTCAGTCAAGTTCTTGAAGACTCCTAATGCATTCTCGCATAGGAGCTCAGCAACATTCATATTTGAGCTCAACACTTGCTCTAATTGTAGTTTCACTTGCAGGGTATAAATATATGCCACTAAACTCTAGTACAAACTTCAAGTTTTTTTTTTGGGAAACAAAGTTTGATTCTTGTATATGTATCTATGCATGCAGCTAGATGATGGGATGGCCTCAAAATGTGAAACTAGAAAGGTTTCATACTCAAGATTGGAAGATGGGAAACACACATTTGAGGTTTGTTACAATGGGCTTCAGGGACTGGCATGTGCTAGCTATAACTGGACAATCGGTTAAGAACCTTTCTTTTCTTTATCCTTTCTGAGTAATTTTCTCTGATTCATTATGCTGATTTTCTTAACTTTTTGCAATTTTGCTCTGCTTCAGCTTGAGTAGTAACATGAACTTGGCCTAACTTCTCTTAAACTAAAATTATTGTTCTAGCTGACTTTAGCATTAACTAGGAAAGAGAGATTTCTGGACCTCAATTTTTTTGAAAGAGTAATGAAATTTTTGCCAAATGTTTGTGTTTTATCCTTAAATCCCACTTTCTACTAAATTCCCATGTAATCAAATTCTTTTGGACGCTTCTGATTGCTTCAAAGTTTTGCCCCCAAAAGTAGGGGATTGTACATTAAATGAACATATTAATTAAGGTTCAGATGCATGTGCAGTAAATTTCAACTTTATCATACACATCAGGTGCCAATGCTAATGTGTACTATGTCTTACATTTCTTTTGCAGATACAGTTCCCCCAACAGCATATATCACTGCTTCTAATCCTTTTACCAATGCTTTAAATTTTTCTGTAAATATATCATTCAGTGAGCCTTGTATTGGTGAAGGAGGTTTTAGATGTTTCTCTGCAAATGCCTGCAACGTGAGTAGGTGGCCAACTGACATTTAATTCCCTTCTTAATATATATATATATATTTCCTGTTCTGTTCATATGGTTTTTGAAACTGCTTCTTAATGTGCAAAGCAACCTTAAAAACAAAATAGTAATAATACAAAGGTTCAATCGTATTTTTAGTTTTCCACATTAATTCCTAACTTTTAAAACATCTCAGAACGAGTAGCCAATCTATGAAATTATCTCAAATTAGTCTTTCCGTTCATTCGACTGTTAAGTTCTCAATAAAAAAAATTTAAGCGAGGATCATGTATGGTTCAGTGGGAGTTAATTATAAAACTTTACATGTTACGGTGTGTCAGTTAAGAAGGAAGTCATTCTTCTTTTTATTGAGATTTTAACAGTTGGATGGATGATGGGACCAATACGGAACAATTCGGTAGATTGGTGGCTCGTGATTTTTAATTTTCATGTATCATGGGGAATATCTTTTCCCAGTGAGAATTTCTGCTCAATTGTTTGAATAAATCTGAAAAACCAATGCAAAAACTGATTAGAGAATAACATGAAACTAAAATCTGATATTATGTATTTTCTTTCCTGCAGCTGCTAGTCTATGGTCCCGGCCAAGTCATACCGACTTCTCTACATGTTCTGCAGCAAAACCTGAAATATTCTCTTGCTGTGAGCTTATCATCTCAAATTCAATACGGAAGAGTTGTCCTTGTGATGGATAAAAACTTCTGCACTGACAATGCTGGAAACAGATTTGAAAGAACAGAAAATTCAAGTTTCTATGTACATTTTGGTAAGTGGGTGTATGTCCATTCTTCATGTTGTATGCACAAAATATATTCTTGTCTTACTTATTACCATCATTTGTTTTTTAGCATTATATCTCATAAGATTTCCTGCATTTTTTTGGAGATAGATAGCATTTGTGATTTATTATTCCTAGAAAAATGTGAAGCCATTTTCTGAAAATCACAATTCATGATTGGAGTCAATGTTCGTAACTGTGTTATGGTGTTAATTTTGCAGATAGAAGAAATGTATTTGTGGACATACGGATTCATATTCCGGAAAGGCTACTTCAACTTAGTGGTCAAACTAGAACAGTATTGGCAACCAATGACTACAATCACCTCAAAGTGTATCTATATTTCTCCCAACCAGTCCTTAATTCGTCTGCAGAAATTCTAAGTTCTTTGAACATAAGTCAGGGATCGCTTGTTCCCATTAGCGGAAAGAACGTTCGGAACCGCAGATTCGGCTTTATGGTAAGTTGTTTCATAGTTTTGAATGCACTTAATTTTGCGGAGAATTCTATGGTTAGGTATGGAAAAAAAAAAAAAAACTACTATTATGACACAGTTTTGAACAGATCACTTAAGAATCAAATTAGACTGAGAAAAGTATGATAGTTCAACGATACTTGATAAAAATCTTGTGGTTCAAAATTGTTGTGGTAGCAGAGAATTCTCTTAATTCTGCATGCTGATCCTTGTATCTCTTAGGCATATGTCTCCTTTTCCTTATATAATTTGCTTGTTCAATTATATAACCTACAGGTTGAAAATCTATCTAACGTTTCCATAGTCACATTGAGCCTCAACTCAAATCTTATAATAGCCAGACAAGGGACTCCGGTTTCTCCAATTTCGCCTGTAACTTTCCTTTATGGTAAGAGCTACTTTTTATTTCAGAAGCAACATAAAAGAAAAAAAAAGCATTTTTTATTTTTTGGTTGCTTCCCATTTTGTATTTGGTCATTTTATTCTGATATGTACTTTGGATATGAACTTAAGATTCCCATAGGCCTGCTGTGAAGTTGAGCACCACATCTGATGCGAGGACAAGAGAAAACAACATTCCCATATCAATAATATTCATGAAACCCGTATTTGGTTTCAACTCTTCTTTTGTATCTGTCTCAGGAGGGAATGTCCAAAGGCAAGTATAAACATTCTGCCTATGTAAATATTTGTGTGTTTAATACACATACAAACTTCTTCGAATGATTCAAATGCAAGATCTCAATTTTGAGATGGGCGTAGAATTATCGCGAGGCTAAGCTTGCAACTTTAGGTTATTGAGAGAATAATGCCATGCATACCAACTCTAATATCAACTTTTGGGGTACCAACTTACGTGCCATGTGAGTTGTTATTCTTGTATTAATAGTTGTTTAAATAACTGTCACATCAATTAAAATTGAAAGATTGCATCTGCCAATAAAAAAATGACAACTCACCGCTATGTGAGTTGGTACTCAAAACTTGGGAAATGGATTTTGTTTCCCCAGCGCTAGTCTTTCATATATGAAGAATATGGTTCTGAAGTGGACTTTTTAATAATTTTTCTGAATTCTTATTACAATGTGTTCTTTGCTACAGTTTTCATCAAATAACTAGGAGCACATATACCATTGACATACAAGCAAGTGATGATATAGTATCTGTCAATGTTCCTGAAAATGTTACCGGGGATGTTGCTGGAAACAAAAATCTGGCATCCAATGTTCTGCAAGTGAGGCACTGTAAGGATTTATTTTTTAACTTGAAATGTTCAACAAAAATTATTTGCATAGTGGTGGGGGGCTTTCTTTATATACATATGTATGCATGTGTATATATATATATATATATATATTTCTTATAAATGACACAAGTTTAAACATATTTGCAGATTCAGTACCTTTGATATCTACTGTGGTGTCTGCACTTGTAGCCGCTTTGTTTTTGGCGACGTCTCTTGCTGCTGGGATTCTCACTTTTTCAACTGCAAGCCTTCAAACTTATTGGACATTTAGAGGACCATCTTCTTTGACAACTGATCCTGCAAGAAGTCTTTTCGTATGATACTTAACCTATCTGAGAAAATTTCTCACAAGTATTTTTTTTAATTTATTTATTTTTGAACTTGAGATGCAGGGATTTGAACCCTACACATGCAGCCACTTTTCACCACTAATTATTAGTGGTACCTTTAACTTGCTAATTCCAATTGTAAAAATTGACAATTCACAACTACTTCTTAACTACAATTATGTATGAAACTAATTCTTATTCCTTTTTTATTTATTGTCCAGAGAATTGCTTGCTACATTCAGGTTTTTGCACTGTCTAGATGGTTGGCAGTAATGTTGCCAGTTGAGTACTATGAATTTGCTAGAGACATTCAATGGAGTATTCCCTATTTTGATCTCCCATGGGAAAATGGGCACAGCAACACAGTAATTGTGGGCTCCAGTCCTTATCCCAGCTCAAGTTCTTATAGCTCTAAGATCTTTTTTTCAGAAAGTTTCCAAAGCCTGCAAATGAAAGAAGAGAATCCAAATATGACTGGTCCAGTATATGGTCTGCCGCTTGATCCAATGGAATACAGATTATATTTTGAGGTCTTAAATGTTAACGTCTCAAATAGCTAGTTGGTTTCTGTTATAAGTGTTAAGTTGGGATTTGATGCTGATGAGTGCATTGTGTTATTGCAGAACCCAAATACTAAACCAGAAGCTGAAGTACTTTTGGACTCTCAAAACTCAAATGGGTATGTTGATAGGAAGGACAAAAATCACTAAGTTATACACGTGCTTGACTTAGCTGTTACAAATTAGACGTCCTGATTTTATACTACCAAGAGAAATTACATCAAAGAAAAAAACAAAAACAAGATTTATAATGGTTTACCCTCAATATAAGGGTTATATCCACTTTTAGCTGCTGTAAAAATTCAATGAACAGAAAATAACAGAAAAATCACACTACATGCCTTGCTTAGACTCTCTATTTTTCTTCAACCTCTCTAGTAATAACCCTAAAAAACAGCGCCAAGAAAACTAAGGCAACTGGATTTACAAATGTGAGATCAATAATTAGACTCTACAACTTAACATATGTAATTTGAGGCAGATGAAGTAATTATGCAATCAAATATATAAATCAAGTGAATTCAATAGCCAAATTTCCTTCATGTTCTAACAACAACTAACTTTGTGTTCCGAAATATTACACTAAGGCTATGTTTACCAGACCATAAAGGAATGTAAATGAAAAGGAAATGGAATTGGAAAAGAGGTAAAATATTGGAAGTGAGTATTATTCATTCCTTTCCTAGTATTTACTTGCTTATTTGATAGGGTAATGGTAAACAATCCCATTTCCTTTCTAGTGTTTATTTGCTTAAGAATAGGGATCTAATTCAATATAATTACTAAAATATCCTTTTTACATAACTAATATCTATTAAATAATAACATTTAAATTTAGACATCTAAGTAAATATAGTATTCATTCTCTTTGATAGGGAATCAATACTAAAGAATATGAGAGAATTGGTATTCCCTTTCCTCATTCCCTATATTGTGTGGGGGCTCACAAACTTTTATTACTGATTATGTAAGTAAACACATCATTTTAAAAGAAAGAGAATTACTCTTTACTTTCTTTTTTCCTTTGATGCAAAGTAAATATGCCCTAAAATTATTCATAAAGGTTTTTTGTTTTCCTTTCTTTTCTGTAGGTGGAAAATTTTTGAAAGAAGCACGTTCTGGTTAGCTTTGATTGGTGGCAGTTTAGTATCGGTGCATATTTTGATCCTTTTCTTTATGAGGTTGAGGAAGAAAAGTTATGAGAATCAGAAGGGCTATAAAGCTCTCACTTTCCCAAGATTTGAGATTTTTCTTATCATTTTGGCACTTCCTTGTCTCTCAGAGGTTTCTGCAGCCCTAGTTAAAGGTATCTTGGATGTTATTTCCTTTCTTTTCACTTAAACTAAACTGCTATTTGCACTGCTTGACTTTTTTCCTCCTTTAAGTTAAAATACTGAAGTTTAGAGTGATTTGTATTGGTGCACCCTAAGTTTTGTCATTTACAAATTAGACCCCAAACTTTTGATTTTAGCTTTTGCGACCTTAAAATTTAGAATGCCTTGTGATCTAATTGAATCAATAATAAGAGTCCCAAAAGCCAAAAATTTTAAAAGTTCAAAGTTCAATTTGCCAAACATAAAAAAGCTCCAGTTGCATTTTTGTGCAAAAATCACGAAGCATTCTGTCTATTAGCTATTGGACCACAATTCCCATTCGCTAAAATTAAAAGGTTGAGTCCAAGTTGCAAAATACCAATAAATTTATGCTGCATCAATGCAAATAAACACCAAGTTTTATAGCAAGTGCTAAAGTGGCAAAAATCAAAGCATTCGCCATTTGGTGTGTAAACTTAAAAATTCGTATCTTTTAGATCACACGAGTTTCATTTATGTAATGATTAGTCTTCTTTTCATGATTTTGATTTGTGTAATCATGAATAGATAGTCATTAACATATCCCTTTTTTTATCTTGCTTTCTTGATTGAAGGAAAGGGTACATCAGAGGCTATAGTTGGCATTCTGTTGTTAATTGTAGTGTCACTTCTGCTGCTAGCCTTGTTCCTTTTCCTCTCATTTGGAATCACTTTTGGGAAGCTACTTCAGTACAAGGAAGTCCATAGAGAAGGTCAAACATTCCATTGGTACCAAGAACTCGTCCGGGTCACACTTGGTCCTGGCAAAAGAGGCCAGTGGACATGGAAAAGCCAAACAAACTCCTCAAACTATTTGATCATCTTAGGCCCTCTATTTGAAGACCTAAGAGGCCCTCCAAAGTACATGCTCTCACAGATTTCTAGTGGCACCCCCCAAAAGCAAGGCGACCGCATCATTGCCTCCGATGACGAGACAGAAGATGCTGAAGCTCCTTTCATTCAGAAACTGTTTGGTATACTGAGAATATACTACACGCTGCTCGAATCTATCAAGCGGGTTTGCCTTGGAATCATGGCCGGTCTCTACATGGAGAATTGGTCCTCCAAAACTCCATCGTTGGCCCTATTGTGCATCACCTCTTTTCAGCTCTTCTTCCTTGTTCTCAAGAAGCCGTTCATTAAGAAAAAGGTTCAACTCGTCGAGATAGTTTCTCTTTCGTGCCAAGTAGGCCTATTCGCCACATGTCTAACACTTTTGGAGAAGGAATTCTCATCTGGGGGTGAGACTAATGTTGGGATCTTCATGGTTACACTATTCTTGGTTGGATTTTTAGCACACATAGTCAATGAGTGGTATGCTCTATATAGACAAACAATGCTTTTGGACCCTGCAGGCAAGTCTTTTTTAAAAGGCTTTAAGATAGCTTCAATTGGGTGTATAATCTTATTCATACCACAGAAATGGAGCAAAAAACTAGAGAGCAGATACTCACAGCCTAGGCAGGGACAAACTCAGAGTGCTAATCAATCTTCCGAGGGGTACAAAAGCTCGAGCCAAAGCTCGGGGTCAACCGAAAAACCGTGGCTGAAACAGTTGAGAGAGCTGGCAAAGGCTAGTTTTAGTAAAGAAAGCAGTGGTGGAGGAGCTCCAACTGATCCTTCAAGCAGTAGAACTGGATGGAGTGGGATTTGGGGGACCAAAAGGAGTGGAAGCCCACGTAAGAGCACATCTTCTGATTCAAAATCAAAGCCAAAGCAAAAAGGGACGTTGTACAAAGATTTAGAAGCTATTTTTGCTCCAAGTAGTGGAGAATCGAAGCCATAGACAAGATTAGACAAAAAACTGCTTTTTGGAAACCTCTATGGAGAATCGAAAAATGGGAGATTGTTTGATTGGTGGGGTTGGCTTGTATGCACAAGATTGGGGTTTACATTGAAAAAGTAAAAATTTTTTATGATTATCTTCAATGTGATATTTTACTTATTTTATTTCATATGGTAAAATTCTACAAGTTTTTTTTTTTTTTTTTTTTTGACACAGACATTGGAACATGTTGGGACAATGTTCTAAAGTAGATGAAATATGTTTGATTTCGTAAAAGAGCGGTTTTATTTCCCTTGAACGTGTAAGGCTATTTGATTCGGAATGGAGCGGACCATAATTGACCTCAACCAACCAAAAAAAAAAAACGTAAAAGGACAGGAAAATGAAAAAACGACAATAAGAATTAAAACGACCACAACAAAATGAGAGAATCCAAATTAAAGAGAAAACAAAAATTGAAAATCGGCATTACATCGACAAACAACGAGAATAAAATGAGAGACAAGAAAAAAGAGAAACGACACAAAACAAAAACAACGATAAAATCATTAGAACGACAACGACAAGGAGCAGGTTCATAAAAACGACAAACACTCAAAAAACGAAAATAGCGAAAGAAAATATATATCCAAGAGAGAGACAAGAATAAAACGGCAGGGCACAGAAACAGCAAAAACATTTCTTTTTGGAAATGTTTGTGCACGTATTTTGAGGTAAAAAAATAAAAAAACACTCTCAGCATAATTTTTAAAAAATTCTTATATTTTAAAACAAAACTATTTTCTCTTATTTTGAAAAAATACAAAACGTGATCATTTCAAAATTTTGAAACAAGAATAGAGGTCTAAATGAAAGTATCAAACTACATGGTTTGGAACTTTTCTTTTACTGTTTATGGAGAATTCTAGGATCTTTTCTGTTTCTTACAATTATTATATAAAAATTAAGAGAAAATTCTGACCTCAATTAACTCGTTGTGATTATGATAACTTATGGATGACAAATTGATTCAAAAGACAAATGTTACTTATTGTGTAAATTTATTTTTTGTGTCTAGAAGTGACTAAATAAACCTAAAATTAGAACATTAACAAAAAACAAAGAGACTACAAAAAACAAAAAATAAAAACGAAAACGACAATACAATGCATAAACGGTATAAGATAAAACGACATACCTCCACAAGCGCCGACAGAAAAGAAACGATGGAAAACATCATCGAAACTATGATAACATGATTTACATCACAAACAAAACATAAATAAACGACAACAAGGAAAAAGTGGAATGACTGGAAAACGACAAACATCATAACCACAAATGAAGACAACATACATTGATAAAAGGGTCAAAAGACAAACGCCAACCCTATGTGAAATGACCAAAAAAAGGACATATCAATAACAAATAAAAGACAAAAACGACGAGAGAACATATAAAAACGACGAAAACATGTGAAACAACTTTAATCACAATGTGAACGACAGATTTTGAAAAACAAAACCCAAAGAAACGACGAAAAAAATTGAAACGGCAACGACATAAAACAATAAATAATAAATGACGACAAAAAATTGGAAAGCGACATAAAGAGTAAACCACGAGAAATAGAATATTCATAATACACTTCTGAGTAGTTTTGTTTATTATTCTAACCATCTCATTGGAATACTCATTTAGGTCATCTCAGAGCACAAATTCCTCAAAGTTTGTCCAAGTTTTAAATTTCTTACCCAGGTCATTTAAAAGATGACAAATATATATATTTTTAAATATTTTTGAACAATCAAAACAAGGATGCCTTTTAAAAACGACAATAAAGTCACAAACGCCAACATGAAAATGAGGGGCCCTGAGAAATGACAAACAACTCGCAAACAATGCAATTTGCGAAACAAAAAATTGGAAAAGCTCTAAAAAAAACAGGGGGAAAAACTTTAAACGACAACAACAAAAGACGAAAAATAACGAAAACGACAGGATTAAAGCAAGAATATCTTATGTAGGATACGCTTTGGAAGCCATAAATCTGGACAAACCAAGAAACAAAGTAAAATAAAATAAATTAAACAATTTGCATCATAAGACGACAGAAACATCCGAAATTGGTAAAACAAGAAAGCACACAACAAATTAACAATGAAAACAAAAGAACGACACAGAATTTAGAAAGAAAATAGGAAAAAAAAAATTTCCTTTCGGCTAAAATTTAAGTTTCCACCCCATCATCGAACTATTCTATTTGTCACATTTTGGCACTTAAAATTACAAATTATGTCGTTATTTATTTTTTTTGAAAGAGGAAATTTCATTAAACTCAATCAAGAGTTACATAGGTAATACAAATGATAGAAGACCTCGTAATACATGAGATAAAGATGCTCGGTGAGAGAAGCATATGCTACATACCCGATAGCAAGAAAGTACCTCGGCAGACTAAAATCGAACAAAAGTAAAACTCTTTTCGATGAATCTCCTATAATTGATGCATTCTCCCAATTGACTGAAGGGTAGAACCTACTAGTAAGGATGTTCACTGATTGACATCTACATATTAGGGATCAATCTGTAATCCAATCTGTATGAGATTGAAAATTTTCCAATCCGATCCAGCAACAATGGATTCTACATATTAGAATCCGTGGATTCATAGATTGAGGTTTAAATTAAATAGAAAACTAAGAATAAATATTTGAACTAATAACTTTAACTAATTAAAAAATTAAAATTAAAAATTTAAATATTTGAACTATAAATGAAAATCTTATAAAAATAAGCTCTTTCTTTAAACATAAATCTTAAACTGGATTCTTCTTTTAATTCCAAAAAAAAAAAAAAAAGTCAAAGCCTTTTGGAAAAATGCATTTTAGGCTCTCATTGCATTAAATCTCAAAGGTGTAGTTGATGGGAACCTTTAGGCAGCTTTATATAGAATGTGGAGAAAGTAAAACCCTAGTGACGAAAAAAAAGTTAATCTTGTCCCAGCCGTCTGGTGTCTCTTTGCGACCTTTAGGTGAGAGGTTTAAGTATTATACATATACATATACATATATATATATATATATATATATAGGATTGTACGAATTAGGAGATACTTAATCCGTAACCCATATACACACACATATATATATCGGATCGCACGGATTGGAAGATACTCAATTTGTAACCCACTTCCTACGTATTGGATTAGGAAAATTTTAATCTAAAACCTCCATATAAAGCCACCCAAACTCATAATATCATTATTTATCAAATAACACATATGAACAAAAACTTTAAATGTTCGTTTGACAAAAGTAGTTCCAACCATTTTTTATGATTTTAACTTTTTTTGCTATAATGTTTTCTCTTATAAAATTTAAACTAAATGATGGTTCAAATCATTCTCTCAAACATAATTCAATAAAATCAATCATGTAATCATCATATACCTAGTTTAGAAAGCATACGTTATACAAATTGCACCTGTAGAATAAATTTGATAAATATGACCCCTCACATGTCTCATTGGAAGATATGTTCTTAATTTTAAATGTTATTTAGGCGTAATTTGCTCAAAAGAGGACTTTATTAACCATGCACGTGAGTATCTTATGAAAGTTCATGCCTCACTGGTCAAAATTATTATCAACTCTTTTTATTTTATGAAAAAAATTACAAGATGACCAAATTATTGTTATTTAAAAGAAATTCAATACAATATTCAGAATATCTTAAAAATATCTTTAATTGTAAGATAATTATTTTAATGATATTATATTTTGTATTATAATGATATCATTTTAAGATATTTGTAAAATATTTACAAACTGAAATGTATTTTAATTCAATAAATATAATTAGGTTATTTGTCTCGTTAACTTTATATATTTTTTTTTATTTTTTTATAATTAGAGAATTTGAACCAGGTTTTTTGTTTGAAAAATGTTTTATGGTATCACTAATATTAAGTACCATCACTAATAAAAGATAAGCCTAACATGTGAGTTACATATTATAGGACCCACCTTTTATTAGTAAAACAATGTTATTTATTTTACAGAAAATCATATAAAATGCATCCTTATCAACAATCCTTATTAAAAATGACCTTATCTTTTTCACTTTTCAAAATTAACCCTGTAAAGTTTATTTTCTTTTAAATTCAATTTATTACTTTACTTTTCCATCCCTAACTAAAAACTAAATCAGATTCCTAAAACTTACCTTCTCTCGTTCTGCCACACCCCGAAGTACGGGAGATAACGTGACGGATTATTTAAATTAATTAAAGGAGAATTTAATTAAAAATCAGGAGTTTAGGGGCTAAATTAAGTAATAAAATATGAGAGTTTCAAAACAATATTTTATAAAAGAATTCATATACATTAAGCAATTGAAATCATTAAACGAATAATAAAACAATAGAGATCCGCGAGTATGGGTCCCACAGGCCCACAACTTATGCGCACACATAGTACTGACAATATAATAATACAACTACAGTCCAGGTGCAATGAAAGTTAACAACATTACATGCCTTGTTTAATTTATACAAACAATCTAATAAATTCTTCTACTGCTCCTGAGTTCGGTCCGTTGAATCCTCTTCGAACTTAAATGAGAAACCACCTAGAGGGGGGAAATTTAAAAACAAGAAAAATGTGTGCGAAAGGCTCAGTAGGATTATATTTTATTAAATAATTTAATTTAAAGAAACATTTCACCATTCAGGAATTATTTAAAAGAAACCTTGAATAAATAATTAAATAAATTTAAATAAAACCATTCTTACCTAGAATAGTTTATTAGGTCGACCAGAAACATCATTTTTATTTTCCCTAGGCAAACCATAAGGATATCACCATCGTAGTGGCCCAGCTGAGTTTCAGGACCTGCCCCCAAGGTCGATCGCTACACGACCCGATCTCTGATATGGC
The DNA here is from genome assembly GCA_025403435.1 of Artocarpus heterophyllus. Classification (NCBI taxonomy): domain Eukaryota; kingdom Viridiplantae; phylum Streptophyta; class Magnoliopsida; order Rosales; family Moraceae; genus Artocarpus; species Artocarpus heterophyllus. Next base: position 6,082,230 of record CM046346.1, on the reverse strand, counting down.
ATCATGCCTATGTGTTTATTTTCATCATCATTCAAAACCCATTTACCGAGTATTGTCATTTACATTCATTATGAAGTTCATTTCAGTTCACGGTATATTAAAATATAACCGATAAATTCATTTTCAAACAACCGTTGAAAACATTTTAATAGAAATCCTATTCAAAGCCAAATCATTTTGAAACTAGGCTACCAAGGAATGGGGTAGAAGTCCTACCTCGATACTCGTGCCGGTGTCCCACACTGTAATCCCTATCTGCTATACGTTAGCTCCGCGGAACCACGAACGATCCTAGATACACACTAAGTCGATCAATATCTAATTCGAGACATTCTATGTTACTAAACCATTTCATGATGTCCTAGTGTGCCATTTGTATCTTTAAAATCATTCTATAAGGTTGAAATTTAAATCGGGGTTCAAAACAGTGAAAACGGGTGAAAATCACAAAATTTTCCTAGGCTTTGCTGGCCTGCCGGACTCCCTGCTTCGGCCGGCTGAACTGTGCAGTTTGGCCTGCCGGAAACCAAGTCCAGTCGGCCAGACATTTCCCAGGTTCGGCCTGTCGGACAGATGAACTCCGGCCTGCCGAACTGGGAAAACCCAGAAATTCCAGCCACGGGTTTTCGATCTCCCAAAATCCAAATCTTGATTTTAACCTGTTTTTCTCAAATCTCAGGCATGGAAAACAATCATAGATGATAGAAAAACATACGAGAACACTTTTAAACTCATTTAAACAAGATTTAAACTCAAAAATCTCAAAAATCCAAAAATGGAAAAATGAGGAGAAAAATGAAAAATCTTGAATCCAATCCGTTTTTCTTCAATCTAAGCTTAGATTCTAGTTGTTCTAAGTTCATTTAGCTCAAATCAAAGGTTTTCTAAGCTCAAACGAACTTAAATTTAAAAAATGCACAAAATTGAAAATTTTGGAAAAAGTTTTGAAATTTCAAAACTAACCTCGAATTGAAGCTTCAATCCGCGTTCTCGATTGCCAAATCACGTTCTCGAGCTTCCTCCTTGCTAACCCGAAGCTTGGATTCGAATTTTGATTCAAAAATTTCAAAGAAATTTGAGAGGGAAAGAGAGAAACCGAGAGAGAGAGTGGGAGAGAGACCACGGGAGAGAGAGAGAGAGAGGAGAGAGAGTGAGATCAGGGAGAGTGAAGAGAGAGGAGGGGAAAAAGGAAATAAATAGAGAAAATTTGTAGGCGGTTTTTGTAATGACCAGAAAAATCAAGAAATTAATAAGTATGATTAATTGAGGATTTTTCCATCATTACTAAGCTAAGAACTTGAGAAGGTATAAGTTTAGCGTTTATTAATATGCAAATTTAAAGGTCTTAATAGTTGTAAGACCTTAAAAATAAATAATGTTGTGAATGCACAAATTTATGTGCTTTATTTATGAAACATGTAACAATGTAATGATATGATAGTACATTAAAATAATTAAAAATAATTATTTAATGTGCTAAATTAAAAGTTTATGATTTATTGATTTCATGTACGAGCCAAATAAATGATTTTTATAAGAATCTCAATCAGAATGTTTAAATTGGGATTACTTGACAAAAAGTGAATTTTCAACTTACTATGATGATGTGGAGAATTCCTATATGATGTCAGTTCAGTAAAAGAAACCCAGATCAAAAGTGATCATGAGCTCCATACCATAAATTGAAATGGTGAGCACCAAGTTCAAGTATGCAAGATTTATGACATGTTTTACTAAGATTGATCTCGAAATTTATAGAGATCATAAAGTAAGATAAGAATTTTAAGAAAATTATAAAGATCATTGGAAGTTCAAGAATTCCAATATTTTGAATATGTATGGTTAACTATTATACACATTAATAATTACGTAAAGTTTATTATTATTATTGTAAAGACAATAATAATAATAATAATTGTCATAGTAATGGTAAAGAAGAAAAAGGGCGTTGATGGGGTCCACAAATGTTAATCTATTTCTAAGTTGTGGAACCATAAATAGCTCTTTACGAGAAATAGTTCAGGTTATATCCGTAAAACACGAAATTGTGCTAAGTTGAGAATTTTAAATTTAATTGACTTTTAGATAGTCAATTTAATTTACAAAACTTTCACAAAATTACAACTATTATTTTCATAATAAAATTTGAAGTTTACAACATGAAAATTTCTAATGAGAAATATATGTTATTACATTTTAAAGTTTTTAAAAGTTAAAAATAATAAAAATACTTATATTGAGCAAAGTTTTAAACATATAACATTTTCTTAGAATACATACATATGTATATATACACACATGTATAAATATGGATACAGTTACAAAAAAATAGTTAATCATCGATTTTGAAGACAAATGTTTCAAAGTTTACGGTCTCAAAATTAAATCACAAAATCCATATAGTATGGATAAATTTATGAAAATGATTTTTTTATGTCAGTATGAATATTTTAGTAACATAATAATACAACAAGAAAATTGAAAATTTATGTGATTATCTTTAAAGTGCAAATAAGTTACAGTTATTAAGGGTACAATTATGTTTACAGAAATTTAAAGTTACGGATCAAAATTTAATCTACCCGGTACTGCACGATTTAGACTGTGTGGACCACATGAGGGCCTATAAATACATGATACAATAAGAAAAAAAAAAAAAATTTCCAGCCACTCTCTCTCTCTACTTTCTCTCTCTACTCTCTCTCTCTCTCTCCTCAAACTTAGTCTAAGAATCCGGCCTCCATTTTCGACACCTCCCACACCAATGGGAAGCTCTCGTCGAGCTAAGTCCAACGGTGTGTCCGAACATCCCAAAACACTGCCGGAGGAGGCCACACTCGCCGGTTGAAGCCGCGGAAACACAGTACTTTTCTGACGTGATTTCTTCGCCGTCCGAGCACCGATCGACACGATCTTGGTGTCTATAGACTCAGCTCAATGAGTAGAACAAAATGCAGCAGGTGATGGCCTTCGATTTTGGCCGGAGAAGCCTCGTCGGAGTCGCTTCTTGCCGCCGTTGCACCACCCTCGATCTCGCCGCCTCCGGCGACGGTGATCGACACCGCCCCTGCCATCATGTTCAGAACACTTTGTTTAGCAAAAGCCCCGGTCCAATTTCACGCCACAACCGCTGCCGGTCGGAGTCCCAAGTAGCCGCCGTCAAGCCGTCGTGGAGCTCGTCGATCTTGCAGCTTCCGACCACCGTCGAGGTCAATTGACCTCACCGTCGTGTTCAGAAGACCAAGGCGAGCATGACGCCTCAATCAATTTCGCCATACCGTCACTGGCCGTCGGACATCGAGGACGCCGTCGTGGGAGGGATCAGGTTTGTCCATTCCGACGGTGGTGACACACACCGCCGGTGCCAATCGACTCAGAGGCCGACGAGGACCATGACCGAACTCCCAATTGCCTAATTCCCACAGCGGGATGCAGGAGATTCGAGGAGCTGCCGTCTCCGCCGTGAGTCCCTCCAATTCTGCCAGGTGCGACGGTGTTGAGGAGCACCAAATGAGGGAAAATGCTCAGGCAGCCACGGAGAAGGAAACGCCCAGGTCAATTTGGGCCCAGCATCGGCGGAGATCCACCGCTCGAGCCACCACTTTGAGCCAAGAATTTTGAGCTAAATCCGTGTTGATCGAAGTCAAATTGAGTAAAATTGAGCACACCATTGTACTCAGCAGGTCAAGAACTAGTAAAACCCAAAGTGGCACCATCGTCCGACCACCGGAGCCGCCGCACGCGCCCCACACGCCGCCGCGGGTGGCCGGCCTCCGACGAACCTTGGGTCTCGAGTTCCCGACCTCCGATCGAAGATCCGAGACCGCCTCCCGACTTGTTTCGACGTTCTGAATGCAATGGTGACCTCCGTTCGAGCAAATTCTACTCCGGTGAAAATCGTCTGGTACCGACAGCACGCGGATCAAGGCGACTCAGACTATAGTAACGGAGTCCAGAATGATGTTTTCAACAATAATAAATCTCCATGGATCATTCCTAGCCATCCCCAGTGGTCCGAGGAGCACTGCTGAGGATGCAGCGTAGACTGTGGATACAGCGAGATGCAACTGGACCCGTACAGCTCGGAGTCTAGGTAAGTAGGAATCTCGCCTACAGTATGAATAGTTTTAAAAATAAATTAATTTTAAATATTTTCATAAAATTTATGAAAATGCATGATCAGTGATTTATTACACTGTTATATGTTATGATGCGATATGTTATGTTATGACATGGTGTGAAATGCTATGATGCTGATGATATGATTAATGTGTGATGTATGCAATATATAAATTATATTGTTTAATCACCTTCAAGTGAAGTATGATAATGATTTACGATTTATCTATGATTATGAGTTACGATTCATGAATTACGAAATTGTGATGTCATGTAGTGATAAGTCATACTGCATACACACAATAAGACAAGTGAAACTTATGAGACAAGTTAAGGGTGTCGTACCAACCTCCCGACCCACGGGGACGCTCCATGTTAAAGAAATGAATGATCTTGGTGTCGTTGGGACCTCGCGAACCCTAACTTCCCAAGACTTGCGCGCAACCGGTACGATCACTCGGGCCCCAAGTAAGAAGATAAGGTACAGCTTAATAATTGAGCATAAGTCAAGTTGATAAGCAAGCATAAAATGCTCATGCATATTTTTATTAAAACGATTTTTAATTATGTTTTGCGAGGTTAATTTCCTACTTGTTGAGCGAAAGCTCATTTAAGTATGTTCATACTGTAGGTAAGAAAAACCTGTCAGCGACACTTGATGGGCAGTGGTGAGCGGCGGACGAATGGTGAAGATGGGAATGGATACCGCTCATGCAATGTAATATTTCCGCATTATCATTTTATGAATTTATGCATGTTTTATTTTACGAAATTTCTTATGATTACACTTTACGAAAATTATGTGCATATGAATAAGTAAATAATTTACGAAATTATGTTTTAAAAACCGAGCTTGTGATTACGCAACCTTGGTCCAGAGGATTTCAAAGTTTAAAGATGTTGCAATAAACGATGCAACAAATGCACGAAATTTATAGGAAAGAAAATTATAAGTTTATCTGGAATTACAAAGGATTAATGGAGTTTTACATTAAGTTAAGAAATGAAGTTATGGATATGTTTTTATGAAGTTATTATGAAAGTCTTAAAGGAAAGCTTTAAGAAATTAGTAACTTAAGCTTAAAAGTTTAAGTCGTAAGAAATTATGTTTTGTTAAGTTTAAAAAGGTTAACTTTTAAGAGAATACAATGTTATTTTTAAGATGTTAAAATTATAAGTAAAATATATAAATAATTGCTAATAAAGTTTTAAAGAGTATTTAAATGAGATTTTATTTTAATATTTAATTTAAAATTGTCTTGAGAATAGTTGTAGTTAAGTTGAGAAATGATTATTATATCTTTTAAGGTTATATGTTAAGAATTCTTTATCAATAAGAATTCGTTTGTTATTAAGATTTGAAAAATAGTTATTTCTTCCTCTAAGGTTTCATGTTAAGGATTCCTTAGCAAGAATCCATTTAAAAAAAAAAAAAATTTATCACGAATTTCTCTACCTTAATTGTAAGTAAGTATAAGTTTATTATGATGTTTAAGTTAAGTGACGGCCACGTAAGGGCGGGTCGTTACAGTTTTACTGTGCGAAAACCAAATGCCACCCACGGTTTTATAAAACGGAATATTTTTAACATTTTACAAATTGTTGTGTTTTAAAACTCAAAACATCATTTTAAAACAATAAGAAATCATTTGAATTCATCAAATTAACAAAACAACCAAAAATTCAAAATCCAACCAAATAATCAAATTAATGTTGAAACATTAATTATGGCACACTAATTCTTCATTTTACATTACAATAACATTAAATAAATTTCAGGGCGTTATACGTTTCGCCTCTCTCTAGACCTCCCTCTCCTCTTGTTCTTCACCTCCTTTCACTCTCTCTCTCTTCGCCCTAACTTTCTCTTGCCTGCACCCTTCTCTTCTCTACCTCTTCTTCTCTCCATCGATCCGTCAGTACAGATTCGGAGTACATGCATTGGTGACTGGCGACGATGCACATGTGAGGGAGACCTTCGACGATGTGAAGAAGAGGGGTGATCTTCGACGATGTAAAGTAGATGACGATCGGTGGCGGCGAATAGATGATGGTGATATGTGGCTGCCAAGAGGTTACGGCAATCGGCGGCGGTGAATAGGTGATTGGATTCATGGCGGCGAACTGGCGATGGTGATTTGCGGTGGCGAACTGGTAATGGCGATTGGCGTCGGCGAATGGGTGATGGGGGTCTCTGGTGACGAACAGGGGACGACGATTTGCAGCGGTGAACGAGAGATGGTGATCTGTGCCGATATGGAGTACGATGTCGTGGTAGTGATGGTGATCGAGATCTCCTAGATGCGCTTATCTAACGGGAGGGACTGATCCTAGAGAGTAAAAAGTTATTGATGTTGTTGCTATGAGCATTTTTTTTGGTTTGTCTCTAATGTAAAGTTTTGAAACATGATTTTTTTGACATTAACTCTAGCTTTCTTGGTGTAATTTATATAATTTCTTGATTACATTCTTTTGTTGTTGTTGTTATGCTTTTTTTTTTTGTGAGTGTTTTGTTTTTTCTGTTTTTGATTTATATGAATATGAATATACATCACAAGAGAAGTTATGAGGTTACTGGAGAGTTCTTTATGTTGTTGTTGTTTTTTGATGGCTGAGAACGAGTTGAACCAGCTAGGGCATTTCTCTGTTTGGATATTTGCTTTTTTTTGTTATCCATTTTTCTGTTTTATTTTTGGTTTTAATCTTTGTTTGAAGATTGTTTTTGGTTGAAATGAATAGGATCTGCCGTTTGGAATTTGGCAGTTCCGCTTGTAGATACGGCGGTTCTGCTTTCATTTCTGTTTGTAGATCTGGTGGTTTGACTTTAGAAGTTGACAGGTTTTGGCTAGTTCAAGGATGGAACCTATCGATAGAACTTGAGAGGTTTCAAGATGAAATTTTTTAGGTTCAAAAAAAAAATTATTGAAATCTAGTAGGTTCTAAGTTAAAACCTGACAGATTATACTCTGATATTTACGCCGACAATCGGAGACGGTTAGCATTTATTAGTTTCAAGTTGAAACTTGACAAGTTACAATCTAGCATCCCGTTTAGGCGACCAAAGACAGGTTTCACGACAAAATCTGGCGTGTTTCAAGACAAAATCTGACAGTAACTTGCGGTACCAAGACGGAACCTAACATATGCTATTTTAAGAAAAAAAGTAACATAGTTTTTTAATAAATCATATATTTTTTTAAAGAAACAGAACCTTTATCTTGAAAATGTGCTTAAAGACACTCTTATAAGTTTCTCTTATTTTTATGGGACTACAACGTCATTCTTTTACAAAAAAAAGTCTATCTGTAAAACTCAAGAGGGTCCTACAAATGACACCCGCATCTTGTGGGAGGGTAGAGCGATTATACAGCATTTTTCCTTCTGTTTTCATCACAATACATCGTCGTCCTGTCTGGTGCCACTAAGCAGCTTTCTGTTTCCTACACCTGTGCTCCTCTGTCTCCACAGAGAAGCACCCATTAAGGACCTTGCAACACCTGGTCTAACATCTCTCTCTTTCTCTCTCTAAATTCAAGTAATAAGAATTATTATATATATTCAAAAAAGAAAAAAAAATGTGGTCGGTGCTGGGCATAAACAGAGAGGAAGGAAGAGCTTGAAACGGCGCTCAACAAGGTCAAGCAGATTGTCTCCTCCAACCCCGTCGTGGTCTTCAGGGTCTCTCTCTCCAGTAATACCCCAAAAGCTAATTATTATTATTATTATTCAGTTTGTAAGAATTACCCAGATCATCAAATACTATATTCTTCTTAATCTTTAAAACAGGAGAAAAAAGTCTTGAAATTTTGCTTGTGAAGAGGTTTTTCTTTCGATTTTAGTTGTCAAAATCTTTTTTTTTTGACTTGTGACGTGACTGGTGATTTTTATTTTTATTTTCAATTATGAATTATTGGCAGTAAAACATATTGTGGGTACTGTACGACGGTGAAGACTTTGTTTACAAAACTTGGAGCAGCTTTCAAAGTCATTGAACTGGACGGAGAAAGTATGTATTCTAAACTATGTCGTTGTCGTTTTTTTTTGTCGTTTGCTGTCTCTTATCAGACATTTTTTTGTCTTCCTCGTAAAACTCAAGGTGAGTTTTGGGCACTTGTAAGACGGTTGTCTTGAAAACAGTGGGAGGTAATTTTAAATTTGAGTGAATTTTGAGGTCAAACCGGTAAATCACAGGTTAAAATAGGTTTGAGTTTTTAATTATCAAACATTAATCAAAAGTAAATTTTGGATTCAAACTAGGTAAACTCTCCAACCAAAGCAAACAGGCTCATAGTCTCCCAACATGATATCTTGTTTCAATATTAAAAATTTAGACAGGTGAGCTTTTTAATAGAACTTGGGAATTTTCACTTGTGTCTATCAAGTGCATACGAGCAACAACTAACGTAGGAAAATGTTTTTTAGGGTGTTTGGAAGAGTGGTGGGAACCGATGGTGGGAACCACTTTTACTGTAGCATGTGAGAGTTTTATACTGTAGTATATTTTTTTATTGTTACTGTAGCATATGAGAGCTTTACACTGTTTATAACTGAGATTGTGGTGGGAACTAAGTGGTTCCCACCACTACCAAACACCCCTTTTGTTTGCATCGGTGGAGGTGACATGCAACCAGCTCTAGCAGAGTGGACAGGGAGGACTGTGCCTAGTGTGTTCATAGCACGAAAAAACATTGGTGGCTGTGATTGTAAGCCAATTTTTCATATAAGAAGCTATAGAACATTCCATGCTTTTTATTTTTTATTTTAAAACAAACTTATTTAATCTAATAGAATTATAACCCGTTATTAATAAAATAATAATATTTAGTATAAAAAGTATATTATATACTTGATTGGAGTCTATAGTTTTATGAATAACGAGATTTCAACTCCACGAGGATAAAAATAAATTTCTTTTTTTTTTTGGCCTCTCATAAAAAGAGAAAGAAAGAAAAAGAGCATTCCAAGTCTTATTTAATGTACCAAAAAAGAACATTCCATTTTTTTGTCAATGTACCAAAAAAACTGTAACATCCCGATAATAGGGGTGGGATCATTAAGTTAGATAAGATTAATTAAACAGAGTAAATAAACAAAAAGTAAATGAATGTAAATTAGATTGCTCAGTCGAAATCTCATCGGCAGTCACCATCATGTGAATGGTTACCACGAAGGTGGGTAGGTAAATAAACTATAAATCATAATATTAATACAAGACTATCGAAAAATCATTATTTATAGTTTAAATTAGGCTATGGAACTAACATAGACGACGTCGACATCGAGACAAGTTAAATAGTACACGTGTCATATAACAGTTTTAGAGAAAAATACCATTTCTACTCATGCTCCTTGCTCTTCAACCTAGGGGGAAAGGTTTTAAAAACAATAAAACGTAAGCGCAAGACTCAGTAGGATAATCAGTTAAAAACATATAGTTTAAAATAACAGTCACAGTTGAAAACATTATTCACAAAACATACTTACTAAAATGAATTTCAAAACCATGGCAAAAATCAATAAATACTTACTTGTAAGAAACTTAATAAAACATCTTTGTGCAGGTTTTGGGAATTCGAAAAGAATATCAAAATACAATTCCTTAAATGCACAAAAATAAGTTCAACATCAAACAGAAATCATTCTTAAAAATTCATTTAAAAATTAAACTTTGGCGAAAATAATTTATAAAGGAGCTACCAAAGAAGGGATAGAAAATATACTACCTTAATTTGAAATTCAATTCGTAAGCTCCAAACAAAATTCAACGTAAGCTCCACCAATGTTCAAAATCTTAAAAATTGCATTTAAAGTTAGATATTTCATTTATCAAATATCATTATGTTAATTTAATTATCAGTGTGCACGTTTGACTCAAAATAATCATGACACAAATCTTAATTATTTTAAAACATTTCTAAATTATTAAACATTAAAAACTAGGAGTAAAAGTACAATTTCATGATGCTCAGTCGGCCTGTTAAACTGTAGCAGTTCGGCATGCTGAAATTATAAATCTGGCCTGCCGAACTTTGAGTTTGGCCTGCCGATCTACCGCGATCTAAAAAATTCTAGGTCTTGGGTTTTGACCAATTCGAGTTCAAAAACTCAATCAAACATGTTTTTCTTAGTTTTCAAAGCATGGGTAACATCAAAACATGATAGAATAACAAAATGGAACACATTTAAACACTTTTTAACAAATTTTCATGTGAATCAAATGTTTAATACGAAAAATAGAAAAAATGTAAAAACTAGTTTAAATCTTGTTTTTGTTCAAACCAAGCCCAGATTCATGGTGATTTGGGTTCCATAAACTCAGATTAAATGTTATTTAAACTCAAACATGTTCGGATTGCAAAATACATGAAAGATTTAAAAACAAAAATCCAAAAACGTTAAAGAAAAGGGGCTAACCTTTAATTAGACGTTTTTGAAGAAAAACTTGATGGATTGAACTCGTTTCTTGGCTTCAAATCAACGGTAATGGAGCTTGAGATTGAAGATTTTCAAAGAAAAAGAGAGAGAGCGTCAGGAGTGAAGTGGGAAAGAGAGAAAGAAGAAAGTGGGAGAGAGAGGGAAAGAAAAATAAAAAGGGTTAAATATAACAAAGGCAATAAAATTTTTAAATGACTGAAATTAACAACAAAATCACATTGGTACACTTAATAATTAAACTTAATATAATTAATTTTTCTTTAAAATTCCTGGATGTTACAAAAACCAATTCCTTTTGTATCATGCCATCCAAAAAATCCAATTTTTTATGTATCATTCAGTCTAATTTCAGCCCTTGGATGGCAAAGAAAATAAACCAACGCATGAGTCATTGAAGCTTTTCAGTTAAAGGTTGAATTAGTTTTTTAATGTTTTAATTTGTAAGTGCCTACTTTAAAATGTTGCAGCATACAACACAAAATTGTGTTAAATCATAGATTAAAACGTTGAAAAAGTTAATCTAATAACTAACCCCAAAATTCCTACCAATAGATAAAAAAGAGAAAAATGAGGGTTTTAACCCTGAGAATCCCCTTTTTTTTTTAACGGCTGAGATCGTATCTTTGATTGTACAGCCGCCGAAATTTGAGCTTGCTTGCCCAGTTTTTCTGGGATGTGCAATAATTTTCATGCTTGCTTTTTGTTACTAAACTTTGTTCTGCAAAATACCCACTAATCTTTTTGTCTTGTGGAATGATTGCAGCGGTTTTGGAGCTGCACAAATCAGGTCAGCTTGTAACCCTTCTCAGAAATGCTGGGGCCATTGCCAACAACTCTGCTCGGCAAAAATTAACAGTGTAGATGTTCTAGTGTTGTGTATTTGAGTTATATGAAAAATACCCATAATCAGTTTTCTACTTTTCCTCTGTTTGCTGCATGTTTTGGTTGAGACTTTTGAGGATAAGGTGGAGACTTTTTGGTGGGACAGTTTCAGCAAGTCTCCTCGGCGAGTCTGACAAGTCTGAGAGTGTTCTTAGTGTAAGTCGAATCCAGATTATAAAGCCTGAGATTATCATCATTAGTGCCACCCCGATCAAAAGCTAAAGGATTTTATTCAATTCTATGGAAAAAATAAGCCAAGTTTCACTCAAAATATCTCACAATTTATTGATTGGACGTGGATAATAAAAAGTTGTCACCACACTACCCCATTGGTAATGGTCTGGTTTACCCTCGAAGCTATCATGGTATGATCCAAATAGAACTTTGTTAAATATAAGGGATGTTTGGGAGGGATTCTTAGAAGTTGTTTTTAGCTTATTGAGTTCAAAAACTGCTTTTAGAACTGTTTGGATAATTTGTTATGAATGTTTTTGTTTTCTAAAAGTGCTTCCTGTTAAAAGCTACAAAATATGACTTTTAAAAGAGTATCAAACCTATATTAGAGTATTAATAATACATTATAAGCTTAAACATAACTATTTTTTGTAACTTGAAAAAAAAAATAATTATTTGAACCTATTAAAGCTTTTTTAAGAATATGATTTTCAAATACTTACTAAAGTTACATGAAATTTTGTGCATCTCCTGTTCCTTTTACAAGGATAACTAATTTCTTTCCATATTGATGACAAAATCAACACGGTCACTTTCTTTACTTGAAATCTATGATACAAAATCTATTAGAAAGTGAATGATTATAAGTGTCAGATCAAACCATCCAAGTTTATTTGGAGGAATGAGCAACTCATGAAACCTCTCCCACAAAGGAAACTTTTTCCCAAAATTTCATAATAAACTCCTTACCCATTTTTAACACGATCTTTCTCCAACGGATTCCAATTGATGTTAAAGTTTTACCAGAAAGCTGAAGAAAAGGAAGAAAAAGAAGAAGAGGAAATTCATTCTTCTTGATTGTTTAAAAAAGAGAAAAAATTAGAGACTTATAATGTGGACGCTGGTACAAGAGGACAAAAGCTATTGTAAACAATTCCAGCTCTCCATCTTAGATAAGGGGCAAAAAGGTAAAAATAAAACTCACAAAATGAAGAATAAGAAACTTATTTAATCTCAGAATGTTAAGCCAAATATATTGTAATAGATGGTGGGCTTATTTAAACCGTTGAATTTGGTCAAAATCTCTTTTTTTAAAGATCTAGTGACTGAATGACGGATCCTTTCTTTTTCAATACCTAGCAAGAAATTTCTTTACTATACTTCACCCATATATTTCAAAATTACCCTAGTCCTCTTGTTGGAGTTTACGTGGCAGGCCCATGACTGTTGTCACACCAACTTGTCAAGCACTCACAATACATGGGAATCACATATAGATAATCTTGATCCAGATTTTCTCATAATTTCTTTATAGTACTCATGGCAAAGAAGTTTTCAAATAGACACGTCCTATGAAAAAATGATTTCCCTTTTTGACAATCCATTATAAGTCTCTCCCATTAACAAAGGTTTATCTGCAAATTAACAAGGCAAATATAGTATACAACATTAAAAAGAAGAAAAACCCAAATGAAAGAAGAAGAAAAAGAAATTCTATTTAAGTCACACTAAGGTCCTTTCCATGGAATCTTGATCCATTTTGAGGTTGAAAATACATGATGAAGTGGTAACAGGACTTTCCTTATCTTGTGATGAGTGAACAAATGCCAAAGGATCCACTTTCCAATACTCACCAACATTAATTCTCCATTTTTCTCCAACCAAGCCCCAACTCTTCTTCTTCGTCTCTTCTCTAATCTTATTCTCTTGATCAAATCCAGAAATGGCAATATCCAAGTTTGAGATTGCCACTTTTCTCCTCCATTTGCACCACATTCTCAGCATGGCATAAATCATCATCAAGCATATGACTGTCGATGTCAGCACAATGGCCATTATTATCCCTATCACCGCCGCATTGGAAAGGCGCTGCATTTTTGCTTGCCCCTCAGATTCCAAACACGTCGCTAATGGCGGGCCACAGAGTTCCTGATCATTTCCCATGAAGGAGCTGAGTGGGAATCTAGAAAAGGTTGTGGGGATTATCCCTCCCAGATGATTGCTTGACAGGTTCAACAAGTGCAGGCTTGTCAATTTCCCGAGCGAGGAAGGGATTTCGCCTCGGAGCTGATTTGAGGACAGGTTTAGCCCCTCCAACTTCATTAAGTTCCCCAGAGATGATGGAATCTCACCGGATAAGCGGTTTTTCACTCAGGTCCAACATTACTTGTAACTCAAGCAACCCTCCTAACTCATCCGGTATAGAACCCGTCAAGACATTCTCTGAGAGCCTAAGCACGAAGAGCTTCTTGCATTGCTCGATTGTTGCTGGGATTGGCCCTGAGAAGCTGTTTCTTTGCAGGTTAAGGACATTGAGAGAAGTGAGGTTTCCTATCTCTTGTGGGATATTACCGGAGAGGCTGTTGCTGTGCAGGGAAAGTTTGATAAGTTTCGAGCAGTTTCCGAGCTCCGCAGGCACTTTTCCATAGAAGTTATTGGACGAAAAGTCCAGCTCGCCAAGCTGTTGTAATCCGCCCAACCACAGCGGGATTGTGCCTGTGAACCGGTTATTGTTGAGCAAAAAATGCTCAAGCTTTGTACAATTTGATAGCGGATTTGGCACTTCTCCTGTCAAGTTATTGTATGAGAGGTCAAGAAAATTGAGCTCCGTGAGTCGGGAGAACTCCAAAGGAATGCTGCCATTAAGGTGATTATGCCCAAGGCGGAGGCGGTGGAAATTTCTTGATGCGGCTAGTGTAGGTGGAAGAGGGCCTGAGAAGCTGTTGTTTGTCAAGTCCAAAGCAGTTAGAGAGTTTGAGCCGGTGAGAGGAAAAATGCTTCCAGTGAACCTGTTGTGAGAAAAGTTGATGATTTTGAGGTTTTTGAGGAGTGAAAGAGACGAGGGAAGAGGGCCTTCGAATGAGTTATTGTAGAGAGTGATTGTGCCCAGCTCCGAAAGGAATCCGAATGTCGGAGGCAACAAACCCAATAGCTTGTTATCTGCCAGGACCAAGAACTGAAGCCTTCGGCAGTACCCCAAGCTCGGCGGAATGGGACCCGACAAGTCATTTTGCCTGAGTTGAAGCAGAACAAGATTCTTAAGCTTCCCAATTGTGTCAGGAATGGACCCTGTCAAATGGTTCCCAAAGAAATCGATTTCTGTTAGGCTTGAGCAGTTTGTTAGCTCTCTCGGGATTTGTCCTGCAACCTGGTTATCATAAAGGTAAAGGACTCTTAGCCTCTGCAGCTTCCCAATCTCCACTGGGATTCTGCCTTTGAACATATTTCCAAACAGGTAAAGATTTTCCAAGTTGCTTAAGTTTCCGATTTCAGGAGGTAGAGACCCGGTAAAGCTGTTATTGTTAAGCTCCAAATCAGTTAAGTTGGCTAATTTTTCCAAGGAAGGTGGTAATTCTCCTTCAAATCTGTTGTCTGAAAGGTCCAATTGTTGGAGTAATGAGCAGCTTAGTATCTCCACAGGGAACTTCCCAGAGAAATCGTTTCGAGCCAGAATAAGCTGTTGAAGACTCGAAGAATCCCCTCCGAAGCAGAAGTTGCTCGGAATTGTGCCGGTCAATGCATTGTCGGATAGAACTAAAGATGTGAGATTCTTTAGATGAGTGTTGAGAAGTGAAATGGTTCCTGAAAGCCTATTTCTTGACAAGTCAAGCACCTCAAGCTGAGACAACTTGTTAAGCTCCGAAGGAATTTCACCGCTCAATCTGTTTCCCAACAAATTCAAGTACTTCAAATTCTGAAGGCCACTTAATGAGGCAGGAATTGACCCAGAAAGTGTGTTGTTTGCGAGGTTGAGAACCTCCAAGGATTTAATAAATCCCATTGAAGATGGGATATCACCTTCAAGCCTGTTGTTTGATGCTGCAAAGTTCTGAAGCCTCTCGCATCCGCGAATCTCTTCGGGTATTAGGCCACTCAGGCTGTTGTTCTGCAGGTCAAGGGATGTCAGATACTTCAAGTTACCAATCTCAACTGGTATGCTTCCATTCAGTTGACAGTAGGCAAGACCCAATAGTCTCAGCTCGCTCAAGTTGCCGATACTTGGAGTGATTTCTCCCGACAACATGTTGTTTCCGATTCTAAGAACTTGCAAGCTCTTCAAAAGGCCTATCTCCGGGGGTAACTTCCCAGAGAGATAGTTTGAGTGTAGGAAAAGCAGTCTAAGATTCTGAAGCTTCCCAAGCTCAGGAGGAATCGCACCAGTGAGGATATTGGACGAAAGATCGACCGTTTGAAGCGAAGAAAGATGCCAAAGATCGTTTGGAATCAAACCCGATAGTCCTGACCAAGACAGATTCAACCCCACAACTTGATCGTAGGAACATGTTAGACCAAACCAACTGCACACATTAGCTTCTACAGACCAGCTTTCCATGACTCCATTAGGATCATCAAGTTCTGATTTGATTTTTAGAAGCCAATAAGAATCAGTGGAGTTTTCTCCATAAGCATCAACAAAAACAGCACCAAGAACTACTGCATAAAACAAAATGAAACAAGACATTTGGATGCTGGTAGCCATATTCCCACTGTGTGGAGAAAACGACAGGATTAAGACAAAGTATATTCACAATATTTAGTATTGATACTTGGGAAACAGAGACTGAGTTCCACAAAAAGAACACAGACAAGGAAAAAGAAAAACACAAGAAGGGAAGATCAAGTTCCAATATGATAAGAAGAGAGGAAAAGGGTTTTATGTAGGAAAGAAATGGTGGGATGATTAGTTTTTTCCTTGGGGTTTATGTAGGTCACTTGAAACAAAGTAATCAGTCTATATAATTAGACTTTAAACTATACTTTTCCATTTTTTTATAATTTTTTTTTGAAGTAAGCTAAAATAAAAGGTGTGGTTGTTAAACTCCTCTTTTTTTTTTTTTGGGTTAAAGGAAAATATGGAATAAAATAGCATGCCTAAGTAGATTGTGAGTGTGGGGAAGTGATGGTGATAAGATATAGTGTCACGGGCAATATAGCCGAAAGAAAGAAAGAAGAAGAACAAAAAGCTTAACAAAAATACCCATGAAGTGGGCTCTCTCTAGGCTCTATGATGAGTTCAAAAAAAAAAAATGATAATAAAAAATTTGGATTTCTAGATAGTTTCTTTTTTCCTTCCTATGTAAAATGAAAATTCCACATCATATACAGAAGAATCTTGAGAGGATCCACTAAGGGGAAATAAATTCCAAAAAAACAATCAGCAGGTTTGACTTTCTTATAGATGTGCTCAAATTGGCTTTCATGGATTGTCAACTAAATGGGTGTAGTAATCCCATTATATTAATGAGAAGCCACAAAAAGGTTTCACATCAACCGAAAGGACAAAAACATTGATGAACCTTGCTACTGTTCTCTCTCTCCCTCTCTCTCTCTCTCTCTCTTTTTTTTATTTTTTTTTTTTTTTTTTTTTATGTGACCAAGATCAATGGTCCTTTGCTAGTGGAGGTTGAAAATGGAAAAAAAAAAAAAACTTGCGGCTTGAGAGGCCTTCTCGAATTTCATGTTTGAATTGCCATGGTAGATCAAATTAGATTCACCCTTTTATGAATAGGATTATTTTTTGAAAAAATTAGGTAGATGGTGGATTTTAGCCAGGCCTTTTAACTAATGACTAAATTCTTTTTTGTTAAGAAAAAAAAACTTGCTGGTATTTACAGTGGTGAATCAATGTATACCAATGTTTTCTCACTCCCTCATTGGATTATAAAAAATAAAAAATTTATAACCGATAAATTGGTAAAGTATTGATATAAATTAGCTAATCACTAACTGATATTGGTCTATTGATAGTTAACAGCCAAATTCATCAGTGATAAGTTAATCATGTAATTGACCACTATGAAAAATGGCCTTTTCCCTAATTTAACAAAAATTAGGTTATCAATACTAAAAAAAAAACCCTTAAAATGATCATTCACTTTGAAACCCTAATTTTGAGTTTAATTTTTTATATAGCACAATAAGGAAAAGAAATGTAATTCATGCATAACACTAATTTTGATTATTTTTTTATGTTGCGCTCATGTGAGATTATTCTAATAATTATGGTATTTAGCGTATATGCAATACTTTTTTCTTTTATAGAGCTATAAAAAAAACCTTTATTCATTCATGAATTTCAAGGAGTTAATTAAACAATTGAAACGTGGAATTTTCCTCCCTCCTCTCAAACCTAAAAGCACCTAATACCAAATTAAATACAAGAAGAAAACATAGAAGCTAAGCAACTACTATTTTGATCAGTATTCACAGTGGTATGACCAGCTTCAAATATTGTGTTGAAAACAGGAATAGAGCCAAAAAAAAAAAAAAAAAAATCCCATGTGAGGTTTGGTTTGAAGGATCCAAAAACTGTTGTGTTGGCCTAATGAGGTTTGTTAAAAAAGGGTGTAAAGAGATAGAGATGATTCTTAGTATATTGAAGGATTCTTGCTTATAGAGAAACCAAACAAAAGAGGACAAATAGTTTGCTTCAAAATTAGTTTTCTTTGATAGAGAACTCTTTATTGGGGGGATTCCTATCACATATGGCTTTCACATTTTCAACTTTGCTTGGTTTTTGAGGATTTAAGTAGAGACAATCAATATAGATTGAAAGCCAACAAGTTTATCCCCACTAAAACCCTAAGAAAAAGATATATATAAAGCAAAACATGCTTGCACAATTTGATAATAGCCCAAAAGCTAATTCACTTTTTCGCTTTTCCTAGGAATTTCAACTTGCTCAATTTCTTGTAGACGAGTGTAAAATTCTCATTTGAAGAGCTTTTGTATTGTATTTTATTTCAATGTGTTTTGATTGGAAACATTAAATTTAGTCAAAGTCACAATATAAACACTACAAGATTTTAATCTAATTCAAGATAAAACGAACCGTTAATGATATATAATTTTCCTTTAAAATAAAAAGGAGATTCTAGGGGATGCTCCCCACGAAATCTCATAAGACTAATGATCACATTCGTAGAATTTAGATCAGACAGTGATAGAATTTCTTCGGCTATATAGTTATACCCACTTCATAGATAAGCATTGTCTTCTTTAATTGTAAAATTAAAGTAAATAACCCCCTATCGTTGGGCACTCCCACCGTATAATTTTCCTTTAAAGAAATACTGTCTTTTTCTAAAAGTTTCATTATTAAACAAGAATTTAGTCAAACACCCAATTGACACCAACTAAGTACAATGATAAACATTCTCTTGTTAGTTTCTGACAGTAAATGAGACGTCTTATCTTCTTTTAAAAGATCAATGAGTAATTATATGAGAATAATCTGTCCTCAACCTAATCTGAGTTTATGGTCTTATTCTACCCTTTGAAGAAAGGAGAAAGAATGTTAATATATCACTACCAACTCTGAAATTAAAAAAGGAAATGAGAAATTGCCTAAATTTTGTATATTCTTGTCACGACACTCGGAGACAAGGGGCAATAAAGCAAAGATATACATCCAAGGGAGAAGGTACATTAATGAACATGTATCATACAAATTGACAATTTTATTTATTCAAAACAAGCTCCATAAAAAATACAAATAATTCTCGTTAAAAAAATTTATAAAGCGTTGACGAGCTTGTTGAAATTCCAAAAAAAAAAAAAGAATATAGTAATTTATAAATTTAATTTATGTCTTTATAATGAATAGTTCAAGGAGCTTTGAAGATCAAACAAGCACTTGAGAGAAGAAATCATGGTGTGCTGATCTGGGCCAATAGTATTTGGCCAAACAAATGTTACATTATCAGTTTTCGTTGGTTAGTTTGACTTCATTACCTTAATGTTTCTTTTTGATTGTTAGACCATTTTTTATCTATTTGTAGAGGATGTTGACTTTGTCTACGATCTTGTAGTTGGTGGTCTCTTGAGCAATTACCAACGTAGATACACAACTTCCATAATTTCTTTTTTTTTTTTTGAGATTTTTACCGCTACTAATTTTTATTTTTAAACTGTTAGATTTGTATTAGAAACTGTCTATTATATATATATATATTTACATATATAACCAACGGATAGAAATATGTATATGTATATATATATTTTAGCGTCTGACGCAGGTTTCACCTCAAGCCTCCATAGGACCCACTTTGTGGGGCCTCCGGACTTACGGCTTTTATTGGTAAACCGTTCCCGTGTCATCCCCTTAGGGTTTTCTTTTGCATCCCTCGGGTTTGAGGCTCATACCTCCCTTAAGAGATTCTTATTTTCATTTCGAGTACCAATTGAGTTATTAGCTCAATTGGTACTCGAGATGGAAATAAGAACCTCTTAAGGGAGGTTCCCGTACGTCTGAGGGCCCTGCAAGGTGGGTTTTATGGAGGCTTGAGGTGGGGCTCGCGCCGGACGTCACAATAAAACGTATCAATTGAGCTACTAACTCAATTGGTACTTGAGACCTCTTAAGGGAGGTTTGAGGTACGGATGAGTGGGACAGCACGAGAATGGTTTACCAATAAGAGCAGTAAGTCTAAGGGCCCCGCAAGGTGGGTTCTATGGAGGCTTGAGGTGGGGCTCGCACTGGACGCCATAGTAAAACGTACCAATTGAGTTACTCGAGATGGAAATAATAACCTCTTAAGGGAGGAAGAAAACCCGCTGAAGGGCTAGAGGGCCTCAATTGGTACGGCAAGGGCTAGAGGGCTAGAGGGAATAATAAAGATGAGTGGGACGGCACGGGAATGGTTTACCAATAAGAGCCGTAAGTCCGGCGGACGCCACATATGTAACCAACGGTTAGAAACATACACTATTAGTATAAGTTTTTTCATAAACTTGCTTGCCAGAAAATAACGCATCAAGTCATCTATAGTAGAAGCAATCGAAATTTGACTTCCATACACGGCTGTTTTTATACCTCCTCCATTAACGCCTATATTGCCGTCACTTTTTTTTTTTGTGGTCATGTTGGTAGTTATGTGTCATGTGATAGCCACGTGACCTTTAGTTGAGTGGGAAAAAGGTAACAATGGGCAAACAAAATCCCCAACATCTTCTTGTTCCTGTGAATGCTGCTTGACTAGATTTGCAACACCTAACGAGCAAGTTGTTAACCCATGAGCTGCTCAGCACGTAACAACCTTGATTAATAGGGCGTTTGACATATTGGTTCAAATCAATTGGTTTGAACCAATAACAGTATAAAATTCTCACATGCTATAGTAACAAAAAACAGCTATAGTGTAAAACTCTTATGTGATATATTGTTTGAACCAATTTTAACAGTTCAAACTTGTTTTCCATATTATGAATTTCAAAATTTCCACATGCCATTTCATGCATGGAGGCAAACTGAAATTCTCAAAATACCCTTGCCGTCAAGCCCGCCCTTAGTCTGCTTAGACAGGTCTTGCTTGTATTTAGGAAACGATGGGTCCAAATAAAAAAATCTACGCTGGAAATAATTTATTGAAACATCCCAACAAAGTCATTGCTTTCCAACATGGTTTCACAATCTGTGGCAGAAAACAATTCATGTACAACAGGTATTCACTTGCAAAAAAGCACATGGAAATGGAAGCAGAGGAAAAAAAAAAAAAAAGAAGAAAAAAAAAAGAAAAAAAAACTTTGCTTTCCTGCATTGAGCTTAGTATGTTCTCCGTATACAAAAATCCTGGACAACATTTGTAACTAACTTTAAGCAAGTCAAAATGCTTCACCACCCATTTGCTTTTAAAACTGATACCCAAAACATGAACTAAAACTACAACAGAATTGGGACTGTAAAAGATCAATTGCACTAGATTTACCAATTCTTGTGTAATGTTTTGTGCTTTATTGAGCAGAAACAGCATTTGAAGGGAAAAATCTCATGAGGAAGCTTGAAAGAGACCAAATGCAGATAACCCCAAGACACTGAAGGACATTCAAAAGCGTTCCAAGGGAGCTGTTTATTGCCAAGTTATGCGATGTCATCTCAGCACCTCTAACCGTAAACGACAGTGCTGTTACCAGTTGGGCTGCTCTATTCAGTTGGTGCAATCTATACACCTGTCAAGCATTGATAGAAACTCTATGATTTACAGTTCTCGAATGGACGCAATTTGAGATGTTGAAAAAGATAGAACTGTCCTTACTTGAAAGAGTATCGGGATAACAGGCCATGACGGTGACTTCGTATATCTTGCATACTGCTCGAATGCGAATTGGACAACTATACCGACTAGGTATGGTGCAAGAGTGGCAGAAGCCGCAGGACCAGTCCAAGGCCAGACCAAGCCCATTGTCACCATGGGAATTATAAGACTAAGTACCAGAGCAGCAACGGACAAGATTCGCTGTCCCAGTTGAGGGGTCGTGGAGTTACTCGTACTTACACTAGAACCTAGTACAGCAGGCCTCCTTAAAAGGTCAATCAGAAGAAGAAACACAGCAACACCACAGTAGAAAAGCAATTCCGTGAAGAACAATATGAGGAAATCTGATAATTGAACCAAAAAATCTGAACTATTAATCTGATGAGATTTTAGAACTAAGACGCAGCGTAACAAAGTGAGACCAAAAAAAACGCAAGCATTCTCACCTGTCAACAAAGAATCCTCAAATACAGCTGAGAGCACTCTCCGCAAATAAAGAGAGGGAAATATAAAAGAGGCTACAAGTATCGCTGGACCGATAAACCACAAAAGCTTGTTACGATTCCCCTCAGCGCTAGCCATGTGAGCTTCATCCTCTCTTTTGTATGGATGGTTATAAAAAGAGATTATACCAGGTTTTCCTCCAGCACCCTCATAATGAAAATTTGAACTGCTAGCAGCTGCTGGTAAATCTTTGGTGTTGGGATGGCTACTTTCTTGCTCTGAAGCAACTAATGTTATCTCATCACATAGGGTCTGGTTTTCAGAAACTGCAAAGAGAGCACCGTGCCACTTCGGGGACCTCACCCTTGAGTACAGAATTCCTTGGATGAATTTGCATGACCTGTATACTGATAGCAACAAAAGAAGTACACAAGACAAATACACAGAATTTATCAGTCGGGATCTTGTGACGAAGTAAAGGAAGCAATAATACGAAGTTTGCTAGACCATAACTGAACAAGTTACTTGATGTGTGTTTACAGATCAAGTCAGAGCTCAGAAGTACTTGTTCTATATAATAGAAGTCATGAGACTTCTAATTTCCCATTTATTCCTTGATACCCACTAAACGTATTAAGTACCATCTGTAGACATAAGTTGGACTCCTAAGTTAACTTTTGCATTTTGTGAATTTGGCAATAAATACAAGAAATCACCTCTCGCATATCTGCGCAGGCAAGCCTCATGTTGTGGATTGTTGTATGATCTTTGTGACAAGCTCAGCTGGACATATAAAAAGAGTTACATGAGATTAAGTCTATGATGGACCTCCTCAACAAGAGCCCAGTTTTAGTATTCCAGGATCATGATTGAAAAGGCATTAACTTGCAAGATGAAAATTGAAAATTCTGGACCAGAAAATCATTTGTGAATTGCTTTATTGTATTAGGGAGCCTCTGAGTTATCAACTAAGCAGAAGGGGAGTGCAGCATGTAATTGTATACCCTACAGTGCATCACTAAGCTGTTGAAGCTCATAGTACAAAATACCAGCGTAAAAACAATTGCCTTGTTATGTATCAGAGAATAAATATGAAATTTGAATTGCCATCTTCAATAACACCTCAATACAAGCATTTGCAGTCAACAGAATACTAGATTTCACCATCATTTTCACGTTATTTGATCCAAGACTCTGGATTACTAGCAAGATTCACTATTATCTTCAATAAAAGGAAGAAAGATTTGGGATGAGTTGGGTGGATCTTTTGAGAAGTGCAGATGTGTTTGTCGCTTCTTCCCTTATTTTTTCCTTCATCTGGTTCAATAAGAAAGGGAGAAAGATTTGGAACTTTGCTAGTTTGGGCCTGCGTTGGGCAAGCTGGTTAGAACGAAATAAGAGGGTTTATCTTATTTGTTCCGAAAGTCAACTTTGGGGACAACTTAAGTTTTGGGTTGCTTTATGGTCGTTTGAGGATCAAGATTTTTGTAATTTCAATTTGTCAGATTTGGTTAGGGATTCAAATCTTCTAATGTAGTCCTTTTTTCTTTTGCTTTAGTTGGAGGCCTCCCCACCCGACCCCTGTCCTCTGTTGGTGTTCATTGTACTCCATGATTTTTCTAATGACATTTTGTTTCTTCATTCTTTATTTTTATTTTTTTAAAAAAAGATGAACTATCATTCTCAATTTTCAATCCTTATCATAAACATTTGGTAAACGATATGGGAAGCCAGCCAGCCAAAACTTAAGCAAGAAGGGTGCACTCATAAACAACTTAGTTTGTTTCATTCGCCCTTCTCTTAAAAGTACACTTTGACAAAATGTCCCCAAAAGGATATTTTCTAAACTATGTTATATCTTCATGGATTCCGACTTTCCTATCTTCAAATTCTATCACTAAGACACTGATAATTCTATTATAAAGCCATATTCTTTTTCCAACATTCAGCATTGTAGATGTTGAGAATTGAGAAATTCCGCTTAATCCTCTTCGAATTAAAAATTTAAAAAAAACAAGGGGCTAATAAATGTGCTATGTAAAATATTTTTAAAAACCAAAGTACTGGTAAAGAAAG
This sequence comes from Artocarpus heterophyllus, assembly GCA_025403435.1. Lineage (NCBI taxonomy): Eukaryota > Viridiplantae > Streptophyta > Magnoliopsida > Rosales > Moraceae > Artocarpus > Artocarpus heterophyllus. Next base: position 6,058,066 of record CM046346.1, on the reverse strand, counting down.
AAGCTATATTCACACAAGATCATGTACAAGAATTACACAATTACATCAAACAAAGCTACAGACATTTCACTTCACTTGAGCTATAATTAGAAAAAAAAAAAAAAGTACAGGTTTGATCCACTAAAGCCATCAAAATTGTTCATTTTTTTTTTCTTTTTTCGTTTTCCCCTTATGGCGATATTCATAACTCACTAAGCAATATGTAAAGACTAGACTTAAATTCTCACGAGTCAAAATCCCTAAATTACACGTCTTGAATCAAATTTCAAACAAAATTAACAGCATTTTTCTCCTTTCTTTTTTCCTGAGTAACAAACAGAAAGCTGAATCATACCTTAAAAGGACTCCTGGTCGGAGAAGGAGAATAAAGAGCAACCGATAATAAACAAGAGAACGAGGAACCAACTCTTGCAGCCATTTTACCGAGAGCCAAAAAAAAAAAAAAAAAAGCAACCAAAATCCCAGTCTTTCACAAACTCTAAAACCTCATAGTGGTGATTGATTCTGGCAAACCGATTAGAATAGAAGGAAAATTAAAGATAACCCGATGAGGAACTCAATAAATAAAGGAATGAAACGGTGGGAAATGAAAGAACTCGGAGATTCTAAGGTGGGAATTTTCAGAAGTATGTGTTTTCTGAGGAGAAGAGTTGACACAGAGAGAGAAACGGCGAGGTCATACGTAGGTTGGAGAGAGAGAGAATGAATTGTTTGGACATAATATTATATTCTATTTCTCCCTCTTTTAGTGGCCTTTTTACTGTTGTTCAGCTGCACTTTCACTTTTTTTTTTGGCCCCAAAACTTGCACAGATATTTTTGTTTGGAAATTTTTATTGGAGGACCTCAAACAATGTCCATTGATGAGGTCATAATTCTTAATTGTTATTCAAAACTGTGCTCTGCATGTATTTTTTTGTTTAATTATGATTTTGATAATATAGGCACATTATTAATAAGACTATTTTTTCATTTGCTGTCCTTGTTTCGTTTTGTCCCTCAATTTTTAAATGTATTACTTTATCTCTTTAAATTTGTTCCATTAGTAAATATTCTTTTCTCTCCAATTTCGTTAGTTTTTATATTTTTTGAGAATATTTTTATATTTTATCCACATATCATATCACTTATATTATTTTGTCCCCTCATTCCCCTTCCCCGACTTTCAAAGTATTACTATGTCCCTTAATAAATTGATTTGTTTTTCTTCAAACTTTACAAGACTTTCACATTAAGACAATCCATATAATCATAATTTGCATGAATATTTTTTACTACATGCCATTCAAATACAAATATAAAGAAACTTTTAAGGGCATGCTTTACAAGAAATTGTATTCTTAAAAAAAAAAAATTCAAGAGCTTTATTCTTTTAATGAATTTGTAGTTTTTTTTTTTTTTCTACTTAAGCTCTTTTATTGGTTAGAATAGCCTACGGCAAAAAATAATGCTTGTTTCTTAAATTTTTTTCCTTAAACTCTTTTTTATGTTTGGGTTTTTTCCCCAAGTTAGGGAAAAAAAATTGACTTGTAAAGTAAAACAAAATTAGACAGAAAGAGGTTATCTACTAACAACAAAATTGAGGGGAATAATATCACATTTTGAAAATCCGGAGGCAAAATAACATAAATGACATAGTTTGAAGGGAAAATATAAAAATATTCTACAAAAAACTATCCAAAAACTAATAGAGTTAGATAGAAGGAAATACTTGTTTACAGAACAAAGTTTAAGAGGATTACGCGGTACATTTTAAAAGTCGAGGGGTAAGATGACATAAGTGACATAGTTCGGGGGTAAAAGTGAGAATAATCCATATCAATACTAAGTCTTAATATAACAAAATTATTTTTTGACAAAATTTTAACATCAGAATTATATTAATTTATCACAATTTGAAAAAAAAAATGATGGATAAAAATTACTTTGTCGCAGATATTTCTTTCATGTGCCACCAAAAATATTCTCTCCGTTTTTCCAGATAATTTTACATTACCTCGCTCTTTTTTCTGTTTTATTTTTTTTCTTGATTTGTTTGTTTTCCTCCAAAATTTCATTTTTATTGTCATTCCATTGTTTTTCTTATGAAGCCAAGCCTTGCCCCTTGGGTATTGTTCTGCTTCAGACATGCTACGAGTCTGCAGCTTCAGAATTTCCATGGTAATTTCCACTCGAGATAAAAGGGGAAATAAAGGAAGGAAAATGATGGGGAAAAAGGATAAAGGGGATTCAACAACTACAGAATAAATTTGTTAGCTTTGCAAGGACGCCATATGAAAAAAAAGCAGCATCTTGAACTTCTAAAAAAGGAATGCAAAAGATTCTAAATCACATAACAAGAAATTGAAAATAATTCCAATGGACACTACATGGTAATAGGTAGACAATGAAATCATGAACTTATGAGACTTTGGAACATCAAAAACTCTATTGCTGACTCAAATTCCAATTGTTCCATCTCATTAAGGACCATCAACAATAGAAGCTAAGTACAATAGAAACAAATCGATTCCAAGCTCAATCAAAATTAAAATTATAGCTTTATGAAAAAAATCACAGGAATCAGATAACTCTGCATAATCAGGTCCCACAACTAGCTCAAGATACAGAGAACCCCATTGCAAAAACGGGTCGGCTACCTTTCTCTGATAAATGTCAAACTTTCCTCAAACGTCACCATCAGAAGCGACTCAATTTTTTTGGCCCCTATCTGACTCAAGAACTCTCTTAGTAGACCCTCCAAAATCTAAATGAGATTAGCCCTCTTTAAGAACCTTATTGTTCTGCAATAATACGGCCATATTGACTCCACAAAGTCAAGGTACCTCTCCACCAGCCATACTAGCAATTCTTTCAGCTTTGTTTTGGAAAACTCCTTGTAGTTCAGGTTTTTGATGTTAACTACAGGTTGCCAAAAGCGAGAATGCAGCTCCTCCTTCAGCTTTCCTTGTACGATGTAACTGTAGTACATCGGTAAGTTTATAATGACCATTGCCGTCTGCTTGAAGGTGAAGACGTAGAGTGCAAATAACCACCGAAGCATCTTTATGTAGAGAGCTGCAATAATGGGTCCAACAATCCACAAGGGAGTCAACTCCTTTGAAACTTCAGCCCCATATACAACATTAACTGCCAGGTAGAAAGGAATGCTGCAGATTAAGAAGACGAATTATAAGCATAAAAAATGAATAGATAAGTGTCACAATCTTTGCGTCTAGCGTTTATAGACATGATGTATTAAAAACAAGGACTTCCCAAATTGGTACACGAGGCAAAAGGCTACAAATATGCAATACGCGATGCTGAAGTAGATTAAATTAACAGTAATAGAGAGAATTAAGAATACTTGTATACCATATTTTAAACCCAGGCAGGCGTTCAGCATGCCACCATGCCCAACCCACTGGAAACAAGGCTCTAGAACGATTAAAGATCTAGGCTTTATTAAATTCGCGACACACTACTGGCTCCCTATACCTATTTTCCTTTTAATATGCCGCTCTTTATCAATTTTCCTAGGGATTAAATAATGGAAGCACCAATAATCAGAAGACAAAAACAGAACTAAATACGTTTTACATGAGAAACTTGACTAAATTAAGCAGCACATATCTTCCATTTCTTGGAAACTATGGGGAGGGAAATAAAGCAAAAGTAGTGGACCATTCTTTAGCCTTTAAATCTGACATAGGAGTTCTCCTCCTAGATACTAAAAGTTAAAAGACGATTTTCTTCACCCAGACTGAAATCCTTTAAGTTTGTTAAAACATTCACAATAAAATCTTGCAAAAAATGCAGACCAACTGTTGAGAGAGAGAGAGAGAGAAGCAGACAACATTTTACTTACAAAATCAGCAAGGGTATCTTAATTGTTGCATCCAGACTCAAAAAGTGGCACCAAACCGCCTTTAGAATCACACCTCTTTCCTTATTCTCAGTCGCAAGTCTGGTTCCTGATATCTCCTTTGGAGATGGTTCTTCTTCCAAAACCTCATCCACTACATCACCCGAGGATTGTGTGCGCAAGTTTGTCAACCATTTTTTTAATAATCTGTGAATAGCAGGGGATGACGCAACACTCTCGTTTGCCTCAGAGCTGTATGAAAGTGAAATCTCATTTGCCTCGGGAGATTCTGTTATGGCACCCTCGCCGTCTTTTAATTTTATTGAGTTCTTGGCAGTCTTTGATCCACTTGCTCTTCCTCCAGGTTCGCCATTTTGAGAACTACCTTTAAAGGCTGAAATTCGCAAAGCTTTAAGTTTTGGTCTGCGTACACAAGAAGCCCCTACACTGTGGAATAAGTTTTCTGAATTTGTTTGATCATGATTAAAAAAAATGCTACATTTTTGTGTGTATGAGTCTGCAAGCATGCATAAAAGAGTTTCAAGACGTGAAGGTGGCAGTGCCAGCAATTTAGCCACTAAAGAAGCCAAAAAAAAAAAAAAAAATTTACCATACATTTTTTGAAAACAGGTAGGTGCGAAAAAGAAAAAAAAGTAAAAACTTTCATACTAACTTTTCTTTTCCTTTCTATAAATCCCAGTTCTTGTCCTCGGTTAGAAATAAAGTTAATTATTTTTTTCTTTTCTATATATCCGCATTCTTGTCCATGGTTAGAAACAAAGAGTTTTAGCATCAGAAGAACTAGAAGGGAGAAATTTTATTAAAAAAGGAAGAAATCCAAACTCCAACAATTTAAATGAAGAAATAAGCAGTCAAAGAATCTGAGGATAGAATATTTCCCACCTTAAACAAATACTCCGTTTCAGTAAAAAAGGCCTATCTGTTCTCGCAGTCATGCAAACTGTTGTTACATATCTCCTCCATTTGGTTCCCTTGATCCATGGTAAAGGCCTTGAGGGTAATGTTACATAAGAACCCTGGAAAATAGTAAAAGAAGAAAAGGGGTAGGAAAAAATTAAATTAAATTGGGACAAAACTATGGCGTTCATATACATCAGTATAAGTCTCCATTTCGCATGCAACATACATGAGGAAACTTAAAAACATAAAGTATGGAAAAAAGAGGAAGAAAGATATGAATTTTGCATACAAATGTTCATTAAATGAACCAAAACCAAGTATTTTCGTTTTCCAATATAGATAAATAAGTTAAACACATAGTCCACATCCACATGGATGATAGGTTACTATGGTCTTCAATTTTCTTTTCCTTAGTTTATTAAGTAAAACAAACAGAACACTGCTTCAATTCCTCAAACTTCTTCACGCTAAATAAACATTATGCGGCCGAAGGCACAGATTTTTATCTAAAAAATGTATGTTGGTTTTGCTACCCAAGGTTGCATGCTCAGGCTGATTAATGCAACTACCAAGTGGAAGATACCATTTAACACTAATACATGCTGTGGACGAAGAGTGGTGTAAAAATACCCATCAAGCAATCAACTTATGCTCTATCCCAATGTGCGCGGGTACTAAGCCTCACAAAAGGATTGATAAAAACCGGTTCTATGTTTACCATCCCCCTTGGTTTTTTTTAATCAGTACCAATCTAGAGATGAGTTCTCCATGCATACAAAGGTTCATACAAAACACAGGCGAAAAGAGCCAGGAAAGTGGTAAAATAATATACATTTAAGAGGGCATAATCTCCATATAAACTTAATTATCAAACATGATATTCCAGCAATTATCACATAAACTACCTGCATTTGATGAGTGACTGAAGCCATTATCTCCGCCTTAACCACCTATCATTACAAAAGAACCTATATTACAAAAAACAGATCCTCGTAAAAAAATAGCTGTCAATAGTGATAGGAAGAATTTAACAATTACCAATGAAACACGTAACCAAACCTTAGGGATAACAAAAGCCACCTTTTCCAAAATATTACTTCAAAAGAGAAAAAAGACGAACAAAAAAGTAAACAATTACTTCTTCTCAGACTAAGGAATCCTAAAGGTAATTGCGATAGACAAAGGAAACCAGAAGAAACTACAAAAGGTAATACATGTTCGGCCAATATATAGCCCAAGAAATTCCCCAAAATTTCTCTTCTGTTTCTTTCCCCCATAAACCCCAAGTGAAAAAAAAAAAACCTGAATGCTTTGCCCAAATGTGACCTCAAAAAACTAAGCATTAGCAAAAAATTGTTCCTTTTTTTCTTTCCCGGGTTTTCTCAGCAACCAAGCAAAAGCTTTCCAAAACATTCAAAACAAAGAAGCAGAATTTTCCACAAATTTTCCAAGAACTAAGATTCAGAACGAAAATAAATAAACAGAATTTCGAAATCGAATTTCAGACTAAACCGTAGACTTGAAGTCATGAGCTTTTTCACCTTATCGAAATATGAAGTTTAGGATAAGAACAACTTCTCCAAATTGACACTTTCAACAGAAGAGAGAGAAAGAGGGGATAGAGAGAGAAGGTGAACCAAAAACGAAGACGGTCTAGCTGGTGAATTTCTAGGGTTTATATAGGGAGCGTTTTTCCTAATTTTTATTTTTTATTTTTTTGGGAGAAATTAGAAGTTCAACGGTGAAAGGCAAACGAAGCAGACAAGGAGAAGAGGGTAAGGTAATAAAGCCATAAAGCAGGCTGGTTGAAAATTGAAATACATGAATTTATGGTGGCAGAAGAGAAAACAAAAAAAAAGAAGGAAATATTGGACTTTTTTCTTCAGGCCTATTGATAAAATCTGGATACATTGGGTTGGGCTGATCCAAAATCAAGCTGTTGGGACTTTGTTTCCTCGGCCCTTTTAGCTAGCTCAAATGCGAAGCAATACAGAATTACAATTACAGAACATTTACAAACGCACTTGTAATTACAAAATGTAATTTTATCGTAATTTTTAATTCAAATTTTATAACCTATAACAGATTAAAACTATAAATATAATTTTAACTGTATTCTCAGATGCCCTTTTAACAAAAGTTTGTTATAATATATGCTATAATTTTTAAATTTCAACTTTAAGTTTCTAACTAATTTATCAAATGCACCTATATATGTTTAAGTTGTTAAGTACATTTATGACTCACAATTTTGAATATAATTGATAGGAATAAAGGAAAAAATAATATAAAAAACGCTAAAGAGAGCTTCATTAATTGATGGGAGCAAGAGATACCGCCTTCAGCTTGAAGTAAAATTTTTAAACATCAGCTAACACCAAACTAGAATCATCTATACACTCGTCAGCACCATGGCTAGTAACCACATTACTTGCATCAGTTTCCACATGGTGAATTACAAAGCCATTACGCATAGCAAATTCCATACCTTTCCGAAAAGCTACACATTCTGCTACAAAGGGGGAGAACCTGCAATACACTTTCTTAGCTAGACAAGCAAGCACCACGCCATCATGGTCACTGATAACCGCGCCGATCCCAATGAAGTCGCGTCCTTGTTCAAAGACGCATCCACATTAAGTTTGAGTCGTCAAGAATTTAAAATTTGATAGCATTGATGGAATCTGTGTGTAGAGTTAAAGCCTAAAGGTATTCACTGTTTTCATTCGAACTCGCAAATGGCATATTGTCTTGATTTATATATGCAAATAATAAAAATGTGCCCAGGTAAACGAAAAGTTACACTTTATTGATTAATCATTTACCTATTTTTATGCAGGTATTTGTAGTGGCTTTGGAGCAGTGTTCCTGTTTCCTGGATCATGGGGATCATACAAATTTGTGAAAAAAAGAAGAAAAATTCAACGCAAGAAAAAGTTCTTTAAGAGAAATGGTGGTTTATTGTTACAACAACAATTATCTTCGGGTGAAGTTAATGTTGAGAACACAAAGCTATTCAATTCAAAGGAGCTAGAAAAAGCAACTGACCGTTTTAATATCGACAGAGTTCCTGGCCAAGGAGGACAAGGTACTAGTTTACAAAGGAATGTTGGCAGATGGGAAACTTTTTGCGGTAAATGTTAGGGTATAGTGATCCGAATTCAGTTTTAGCTCGACTCGAAAAGTTTACGGTGCGACTAATTGTGTTGAAAGAAAAATGTGAAGATTTTTCATGAGATGTAACTATTCAAAAATTGTATCAACTATTTTGTCCTTTAGTACTCCATGTATTTTGGTTCTATTTTTTCCTTAAAATCTACTATCTATTACATCATTAATTAACATATAAAAACACCTTAAAAAGGATTCCGTCTCTTTGTTCAAAGTTTCGTCCGCGGGTTTTGTTCTCTTTTATTTTTTTCATTTAACTTTTTTTAAACATGCTTGTGTTAGTTACATATTAACTTACAACTTACTAAGATCCTTATTATTAAATAAATTAAAAATATAACAACAAAGCAATTAAAACTTAATACATAAATTATAAGTGAGAGTTTCTTTTTGTTCATAATTTAAAATTTTGGTCAAGTTATTTTGCTTCTTGTAGGCTTTTTTGTCCTTGTTTGTTTTTACTTTTACCAACTTTTTTCTTTGTTCTTTTTACCCCTAAACTCTTATATTGATCCTTACAATCTTTTCAAATATTATCTCGTCAAACGTAATCTTAATGAATAACTTTCCTTTCTAGAATTGTTTTTCTAAATTGAGTTTCTTATATGCATTCTAATTAATTTATTTGATTTCCCCTCATCAAAATATTTATTTTCTTACTCATGCTAATTTCAAAATATTTATCTATATATAAAAAAATCAACAAACGAAATATGCACGCATTTAGAGCATAGCTTTGTATCATGTTGGATAACCTGCGAAGATAAGGTTTTTTTTTTTTTAAAAAAAAAAAAAGCGAAGGAAAAAATGGAGAAATTTTAAGAATTATTGGCGCTTTTATGCCAAAAATTGAAGACCGGCAAAACAGAGACTTGCTTTACTCTGTGTTGTGTATGATCAGATATTATTTTTTGAGAGAGAAAATCACTTTTTTTTTTCTCCTGGATGTCATGAAAGTATAGTTTCAAGCAATGAACTTAATTAATTATACCAAATAGGCTCCGATGCAAAGAAAAAAAAAATGTTGGAATGAGGAAGATTTTATAGCACATTAAGAAGAAGCATATATTGATTTTAAAAAAGTTGACTTTTGTATGTAGCTATCTTCACCAATAGTTTAAATTTACCTATATTTACATGAAAAATTTGTTAATTTTTAGTAATTTATGTGATTCTTAATTTTGCTATTGTAACTTGTATTTCTATGAAGCCTGATAGTGTTATTTATTAGTGAATTATTATTATTTTTATTTTTTTATGTCAATACAAGCACATTATCAAGTTACGTTAAGACTTTGTGCAACTTTTTTTTCTTTTTTCTTTGTTTTTCATTTTCCTCTTTAACTTTAAACAACCATGTTCTAAATACTGTACAATTGAAAGAACAATGATCGCGCCAGAGATGTGTACAAAAAAAAAAAAGAAAGAATAAATATAGCAATAATTATGACTATATCCATCAAATCACTTAAACCTCCTTGCAAAAGACTTTTCTAGTTCAAATTCACCGTCTAAACTACGTAGATCAAAAACTACTAGTTCAAATCATAAGATTTTATCATACGAATTCAAACCCGTGTACTAAATGGTTATGGAGATACAACTACATGTCATTTTATAGTACTCAATATGCTATCTTGACAAATAAATGCATGACATGTTGTTTATTCATCTACGATTGTAATTCCCACAGTTTCGACGATTAATTTAGTTCGATGCACAGGACTCTACAAATGTAGAGGTCTTTGCTGTCGATATAAAGGGGGATAAATAATACACTGCCTAGAAAAATTAAGACATCAAGAAGACATGAATTCTTTCCCAGACTCTACATATTAAACACAAATAGTGACAAACATTATTTGGCTAAACAACAGAAATGTTTACCTTGGACCATAAACACACACAAACAGTAACAGTAAAAAGGCACACAACAAATTACTTTACCTGCTAGGACGATACAAAAATCTGAGATGAATTGGCGACCGAGTATATCAATGTGATATGTGTGAGAATAATGGGATTTCATCAGATAATGAACAGGTAGGGTCACCCAATGAATATGACCATTTTGAGGTAGTAAGTGAATCCCAAGGCTGATTATAAGGTACTTCTCTAACACATTCAACCTCCTCAAAATTTTGTTCATCATGAGCGACATCAGAAGCCTTTTCTAACTTTTGAATGTCTTCCAACACAGCTGCAACTTCTCTCATTGTCGGTCGTTTCTTTCCATTCAAATTCAAGCATCGCTTGGCAAGTTCTGCAAATGTTGTTATTGCTTCCCTTTTTCCCTCCTTTGTCACTCTAGCATCGACAATATCAAACAAACGGTCCTCCCGCATCGATAGCATGAAACATGTAGCTAGACTTTTACCTTGTTCTGACCTCTGGATTGAAATCGGTTTTTGCCCCGTCAAGAGCTCAACAAGGACCACCCCAAAGCTATACACATCACTCTTGTCTGTGAATTGACTTGATTGAAAGTATTCTGGATCCAAGTAACCAAACGTGCCGTGTACTTGTGTGGTCAGATGAGTTTGGTCAATGGCAAATGATCTTGAGGTTCCAAAATCCGCAATTTTCGCTCTGTACTTGCCATCTAGAAGTATATTTGTAGACTTAATGTCTCGATGGTAAATTGGTAATGAAGCTGAGGAGTGCAAGTAGGAAAGAGCTCCCGCTATTTCTGTTGCAATTCGTAATCGTATTTCCCATGTAAGTGGAAACTCCTCTTGCTCTTCATAAATATACTGAGATAGAGTTCCATTAGGTACATACTCGTAAACTAGAAGAGGCACTTCTGTTTCCAAGCAACAACCTAACAATTTGACCACATTTCTGTGGTTGATTTGTGAAAGAATAACAACTTCATTAATGAATTCTGCCACTCTTCCCTCGTTGTCTATTTTTGATTTCTTTATCGCAACAATTTTACCATCTGCCAACATTCCTTTGTAAACAGTACCTTGTCCTCCTTGGCCAAGAACTCTGTCGATATTAAAACGGTCAGTTGCTTTTTCTAGCTCCTTTGAATTGAATAGCTTTGTGTTCTCAACATTAACTTCACCCGAAGATAATTGTTGTTCTAGCAATAAACCACCATTTCTCTTAAAGAACTTTTTCTTGCGTTGAATTTTTCTTCTTTTTTTCACAAACTTGTATGATACCCATGATCCAAAAAGCAGTGCCACTCCTCCAAAGCCACTACTAATACCTGCATAAAAATAGCTAAATGATTAATCAATAAAAAGTAACTTTTTTTTAACTGGGCACATTTTTATTATTTGCATATATAAATCAAGACAATATGCCATTTTCGAGTTCAAATGAAGACACGGGGAATACCTTTAGGCTTTAACTCTACGCACAGATTCCATCAATTCTATCAAATTTTATGTACTTTTCACCTTGTACCTTGATGTTAAAATATGCTGGCTACTCATTAATATCATATGTGGTAGAGTCGGGTTGGTTAAAGGGTTGCTCAGTTACAGGTCAATAAACTAATGACCTGGCAGAGTCTCATTGGGGAATTTCGGTTTTTAGGTTGGTAACGCAAGTTTATCCAGCCAATAGAAACTCTTATAAAAGTCTCAAATAAGAAAAGACCCAGAGTGTTTAGGAACCAATTAGTTCCAACGCCAAGGTTCTACTTGTTACAATATAAAGCTCCATATGTTATTGTAGTTAAGTCCCAACTTCAAATATGAAGCTCCATATACTATTGTATTTAAGTTTTAACTTCAAGTACCAAACACTCTTCTATTAATGTGTCATCTCCTAATATCGAGAGAAAGAGAAAGAGTCCTATATGCAGTGATTTTCTTTACTTGAGGACGTAAATTATTTGATCAAACCTCATCAAGAGCCTATTAGGGTGTTTAGGAGAGTACTTTAAACAATTAGTTTGGGTTTGAAAACTGTAGAATATCAGAGCTTTACGCTGTAGCTTTTTACTTAAACATGTGAGAGTTTTGCAATATTTACAGTTCAAACCATTGTTTTGAACTATTCTTCCAAACACCCAACAAGTCGTTTTGAATATGTGTGTGCTGATTCTGGGTTGATCGATGAATCGTGTCACTGCTTTAACACATGAACTTGGAAAAAAAAAATGTTCGCATTCCTCGAACTTTAAAATGCTAAAATAGTCGATCCTTCCATCCTTTGGCATCAAAATTTCGGGATGTACATGAAATATTTAACAATTGAAGTTAGAGGGATATAAAATTCATAATTTTAGTTGATTAATAGTAGTGAAAGAAAATAGAAAGGTGGAAGTAGATCACCACTTTATTGAGGCTTTCTACTATCCACCAACTGTAGATATAATCCTCAACCGAAACCTTGCATGCCCTTATTCTTCTGAGTACTAACCCACGGACCATACTTTAAGGGCATGTTTATCAAAGCCTAATGGGTTTGAAAGAAAAAGGAAGGTTAAAAGAAAGAAAAAGAAGAAGAAGAATAAGAAAATGATTCCAATTCTAGTGTTGTTTATGATCTGTTAGGAAGTGGAATAAAAAAAAAATCTAAATTTACTAAACTTAAAATAAGAATCTCATCAATTCAACTACTAAAGTATCTTTGTGCATTGGCTTAATAAGGGTGTAGTAAATTTAGTGTCTATTCCGATTACTTGGAAAATAATACCATTGAAAAATTAGATTGTTATTCTCTTTTTCTCATTATCAATGTATCATTAAATTATTGTTTTCGATTTTTTAAGTAAATAATCTCAGAATTATTGCTATTTACTAACTTAGCCAAAGTTATTTTTTATATTTTTTATCTGCTCATCTCTCCCTTCGTCCGTGTTTCTTTTCACTATATCAAAAATAAAAAAGAAACTCTTGACATGGTCGTTCTTGGCATGTATATTGGAGGTGACAATTCATTTTTTTTTCTTTTTATTCCGTCGTCCTATTTGTAACCCAATATAGATACAACCCATGACAAAAAAAATAAAATAAAATAAAATAAAATCGCAACACAAACACAACATAGTCATTTTGCAGATCAACACAATACGAATTGAAAATAACAATGAATGTATATTATTAGTAGAACTACCTTGGAAGTTATTTAAACTTAGAGCAATAAAAGGCATACGTAAGACATACCTATTAAGACAACGTTACGCCGGGACTTTCCCCCTTTTGGCCTACATATGTAACCCCCAAAAGTGTTTAAACAATTGCCGAAGTCTTCAGGACATGCTTTGGTACCTTTAACGGCGCATTCATCAATATCTGAAATGTGGCAAAGAAAAGTTTTGCTTTCTTTAGAAATATATATATATATATATATATATATATATATGTATTGTAATTGATAGCTTGCTGAACCTTTTTTTAAGGATTGTATTGTTTGTTTTCAATTAACTTGGTTGAATAATAATTCTATTGTTTAATCATAGAAGAATGCAGGAATAGTTGGTATTAAAAAAAAAGGTTGTCTTAGAAATAAAAAAAATTGAGATGCACCTTCAATTCTGTTTTTATTCTAAATTTTAGAATGAAATTCCTATTTGGCCCTTCTTTTCAAACAAATCAAAACAAAACAAAGGAAGAAAAAAAAAGTATTATGTTACCCTAACAATAAATCCACACCCGACTCCACCACAAAATGCAGATTCAAACCCCTTACTCTCAAATCCCCCCAAAAAAAAAAAAGAAAAAAAAAACGATGAAGAGAATTACATGTGTATCTGTGAGTAAGTGTATATTTTGTAAAAATAGTCACATAATTAGGAGGAAAACAGCATGATTATTTTTTACAATTTTACTCCTCCAAGTTGAAGAATATGACTTTCAATCAAAGCTAAATAATGTTTTTAAGTTTTGGAAGTCATATCCCCTTAATAATAGTTTTCATTATTTATTAAAGTAAGTCTCTTTGTTTTCCTCTCATTTTTCCCTCTTTTTTTTTTTCCTGGTCTACATACCCCATAGTAAAAGGAAAAATATGAAATTTCACATACTTTCCACTGCATAAGAAAATCTATGATTGTGTCCCAACCGAATAATATAAGTACATATTATTCAGTTTCATCATATAACTAAAATTCTTGGCTTGTCATTGCATTCAAGTCCATTCTATAATAGTTTCTGAAGCTTTCTTTCTTTCTTTTTTTTTTTTTTTTTTTTCAATCGATAATATAGGAACAATTGCTTTTATGAGAGAACACTCGAAACAGAAATAAACTGTGATCAGGGTAGAGGGGCTTTACCTTGACAGCCGCCGCTAGATACGGATTTCCTTCGAAGCCGGGCTTGCAACGACATACAAACAATGATTGATTGCCGAGTGAAGAAAAATTCAACTCCGAGTGTGCGGAGCAAAAGTGAGTATTATTATTTTCTATCGGATCATAAAATATCGAGTGGTTAAATAAAATGGGTCAAGTCCCCATTTTATCACTACGGGAACGACGTCAGTCATCTCAACGAAAGCAGAAATATTGTTGAAACTTCGTGAGAACCATGCTTCGTGTGAGAACCATGCTTCGTTGACGAGGAAAGCGAACCTGCATCTTTTTTCTGACGTTTCTTCTGCACTTTTTTCACCAGCAATAATAATTTTTACCAAACTGGTATTGAAGGCCTGCATATTCGAGGGGATTGAGGTCCGACAGCAATCCACTCCATCACAAGTCTTGTTAACCGCAACGACGCCATTATTCTTACCACAAAGGGACGAGCACCCCACAAAAAATGACCGATCTATTTCTGTCTTCATTCTTGCAAACGATCCACAAGCCACCGCGATGAACTTGTTGGAGTCGTCGTCGAACGCGAACGAGCTTCCTTGTAACCTGGGGCTGTTCTGCTGCGTTTCCTTGCCATTGCAGTCCCAAAAAGTGATTGGAACTTTCACTTCAAACCTGTTTTCATGTAGATCAATCCTGGTCAACTCCAGATTGATACGTTTCAAGATCGGAACACTAGAGTTGCAGACAACTTCAAACCATTCGTCGAAGTAACACCCTTCCCCGATTCCGAAGGGGAATGGAATGCTGATATTGCTGATATTTCCACAGCTCGGTGGACAGTTTTCCTTCACCATCGGTGGCGCTTTGGATGCTGCCGTATAATTGATGAGGTGAGAGCATGAGAAGTATAGAAGAAGGTGAATGAGAAATTGGAGGACCATTTCTTTCTCCTTTTTACTTCTTTTCTTTGCTTTGGTTTTGTGGTCTGTGATCTGCAGATTAACAAACTATTAGCCTATTGGCATAGAATACCATTTTTTAAGATTGCTGTTATTTGGCACGACTAGACTTTCTCACGACCCACATGTAAGTGGCTCATGATTTAAACGCAAACATTTGAAAATTCTTTATTTTTTTTTTTAAATTAATTTGTGGGCCTAACCTTTTTCCTTTTATTTTTTAAATTAAACTTTCCTTCATCCTTTCGCCTTTTTTTTTTTAAACAAAGAAACTAATAATCAAAAAAGAATTCTACAAAAACAATTTGCACGCTTTGGCGTGGGCTTTGGTGCAGACTTTTGAAGAAACTGCCAGCAAGGTCGTCTTCCAAGTTGACGATGACGTCAACGAACAGGCCTTCGAAGAAACTGCCCAAAGAATATTATATAAACACATTTTTGATATTTAATAAATAGATTATTAATTTCTTTATATATTTAGATGGTTTATAAATATCATAAGAATTATTTTTATAATCTTAAATATTATATATAAGTATTACATACGAGAGGATAATATTCGAAGATAAGCAATTTAAATTGTGTCCGTAATAAATAATTAAAGTTGAGATCTTAATTAATTATTACAAATACGGTTTATTCCTAATCTTAATTGAACGGTCTCATCTGGACAGTTAACGAAGAGTCATTAAATGAATATATTTATATATATTGTGATTGTGATTATATAGGATCAGAACAAAGACTAATTTGAAATCTCCAATAATCTCTGTTAGCAAATAGAGAATTCGGAACTAATCAACGATAATCATTTATAAAATAATCCTAATCTTGAGCTGTTAACAGTGCCCCTATTTATAAAATTACGTTATTTGATTTGCTCTGTTTTGGTTTTATGTTCTGTGATCTAGGGCTTAACATACCATTAATCTGTTACGGTTATATACAGTTGGCATAGACTGACCATGATAGAGCTGTCTTCCTAACATAGCAGCGGAACTTGACCCGTTAATGCATCGACTTAATATGCCGAGAGCGAAATGTTCTGAAAAGTCAATTGATATACACTATACGCGGAAAGGGAATTCCGAGGAAATTCTTGAAAAGAAAAAGTTGGAAACAATTTGCATGTTTTTCTTTCGAGGATTTGAAGTTATACTAGCGTCTATTTTGTATATCCGTTGATTTCAATCAATAAACAGTATAAAACTCTCATACGTATATAATTTTTAAATCAATATTTTCAGCTCTGACTTCTCTCCGCAACATCTTATAAATCAAGATCTAAGATGCCCATAATGAAAACTTTTACCGATTCCATGAAAAGTCCCGCATCCAAGAGCATATTTGACATCCAAAAATTTTTTAAGAAAAAAGAAATAAAAAAAAGTTTCTTCATTGAGTTAGAAATGAAAATCCATAGAAAGTTACACATCCGACCAGGTCGTAGTGCATGTGTACGTCTTCATCAACGTTGTTTTTTCAACTAAAAGAATATCTCAGGGAACATTGACCTTTTTAACAATTATTAATCTCAAGTGATAAGTACCATAAGCGCAGCTTATTATAGATAGATGTTAAATAACTGTAAAAAAAAAATTCAAAAATAAAAAAAAAGAAAGAAAACAAAAAAGAAAAAGAAAAAGAAAAAGAAAAAGAAAAATGGAGTGTAAATTCGGTCATTTCCGAATGCCATTTTTTTTAATCTATTTCATTTGCCACTAATGAAGTAAGATGATTACTAGAAATCCGTTGGCTGGGCAGTTTTTTTATATTGGCAGTTATCAAGATGACTTAAAAAAAAATAATTTGTCAAGATACTTATTTTTCCGAATAATTTTTTTTGATGAGACGTGGAGCATATGGCTCTTTTACCAAAGAAGAAATAAATTATTGATAAAATGAATTTATTAACAATTTCAGGACAAAATTATGTAACAAATATTATACAATATTCGGAAACGAAATTTCCAACTATTCCAGCAATCTGTACGTCTTGAAGATGAACCTATTTTAAGATTATTAGTAGTGTAGTATAAAATAGACAAACAAATAACTGGAAATACAAACGACAATTATACTGAAATTATGCAAATACGAAATTACAATAAGCATAACAACAAAATATATATATGTATATATATATATAAAGATAGTAATCTAAACTGTGTCCTTATAATAATTACAGTTGAGATCTTTAATTAATTATTACTAATACAGTTTATTCCCAATTTGAATGGAACGGTTTTATTTGCACTGTTAATGAAGAGTCATTGAAGGGAGAAATTTATATAATGTGATTATAGTGAAGAGTCGAAGCAGCTGAGCTAGAAATCGTTCTTGTTTGAAGACGAAGCGCTGCAATTGTCCTCCAATCTGAGACTCCTCTCGACCGCACTCGTAGGGACGAGGCACCCATTGAGCTTCTTCGACTCCCAGTCATGGAAGAGAAGATTATTCTCCAGGGTCAGCCCGTAGTTCCACGATTCCTCCTGACACTGATGAGGATATCGGTAGCAACATGGACGGAAAGAGCGCGGCTCTGACCTGTAAAGACCCAACTTTCCGAGCTGTTACTTAAATGCTCTTTGCTTATACTTAACCTTAATCTTGCTTGTAAAAATGCAGAATATATATATATATATATATATTAAAAACATAATTAGAATACTTAATTATATTACTTAGTCTTTTTCATAATATTTTATATAACATTTGCTTACTTATAGTTACAAACCATTTGCTTAAACATACATGCAAAAAGCAATACTAACTTACTTGCTAGACCGTAACATACTATAAATTAAATAGTTTATCAAAAAGCGGAATTAAAACTTACACCGGTACCCATAGCCTGATTATCGCATTTGTCCCGCCGCTGCACCCAGCTCATCACTTTTCATTCCGGCCTCTTAGGAGAATTTCCTACAGCATGAAGGATCTAGATGAGCTTTTCGCTTAGCAATTCCAAACGCATCTCACAAACATTTTATAAGATTACAATAGTAATGCAATGCATGGTTCCATTTATGCTAGCTTATGGATATCTTTATAACTTATCCTTTAGTTTAGGCCCACGTAATCGTACCGAGTGCACATGATCTTCAAACACCAAGATTGTATCTTAACTTGATGTTTCCCTTGGGTCGGGAGACATATACCTCTCTTGAGTGGAGGTTGGTATGATACTTTATTATCTTATTTTTTCTTTCTTAACTTTGGGGTCTAGATTACCAACTTTGTAATCTTAGTGAACATGCTTTATGCAATGACTTGGTATTAAAGACAATATGCATAACATTTGCAATTATAGAGCATTCATCAATAAGGCATATAAAAATCAATTTCTTCACGTCGTAGGTGTCACGCCCCGGAGTACGGGAGGTGACGTGGCTGAATATTTAAGTTAATTAAAAGTGGATTTAAATAAAATTAAGGGTTTAAGATTCAAATTACATGAAAAATAAGAAGATTTTCCACCACATTTTATAAAGAATTTATAAAAATTAAACAAATAATAGTATTAAATAAAAACCGCGAGTAGGGGTTCCACAACCCACAACTTGTGCACACACATGATTCTGACAATATCATAAATACAATTACAGTCCAAGTACAAATAAAGTTGAGTCTTACATGCCTTGATTAAATAATACAGAATATAAATAAACCTAGAGGGGAAACCACCTAGAGGGGGGGAAAAATTTAAAACAATAAAACGTGAGCGAAAGGATCAGTAGGACTATGATTTATAAAAATAGTTTAACGCAAAGAAACACAATATTATTAGGAGTTATTCAACAGAAACTTAAATAAATAAATAAATAAACAATTTGAGTAGAACCGTCCTGACACAGAACAGCCTACTCGTCAAATCAAAACACCATTTTACTTTTACCTAGGCAAACCATGATATCACCACCGTAGTGGCCCAGCTGGGTTTCGGGACCTGCCCCCAAGGTCGATCGCTACACGACCCGATCTCTGATATGGCATCATGCCTTAGTGTTTATTATCATTGCCATTCAAAACCCAATTACCGAGTGTTGTCAGTTACATTTATTATGAAGTTCATTTCATAATCACGGTATATCAAACTATAACCGATAAAACCATTTTCAAACAACCGTTGAAAACATTTTGATAGAAATCATTTTCAAAGCCAAATCATTTCAAAACCAGGCTACCAAAGAAATAGGATAGAAGTCCTACCTCAATACTCGTGCCGGTGCCCCACACCGTAATCCTGGTCCGCTATACGTTAGCTCCACGGAACCACGAACGATCCTAGATACCAACTAAGTCAATCAATATCTAGTTTGAGACATTCTATGTTACTAAATCATTTCATGATGTCCTAGTGTGCCATTTGTACCTTTAAAATCATCCTATAAGGTTGGGATTTAAATCAGGGTTCAAAACAGTGAAAACGGGTAAAAATCACAAAATTTTCCATGCCTCGGTCGGCCTGCCGGACGCCCTGCTTCGGCCTGCCGGAAGCAAGGTTCGGCCTGCCGAACATTTCCCCAGATTCGGCCTGCCGGTCGGAAGAACACCGGCCTGCCGATCATCACTCCGGCCTGCCGAACATGAACTTCGGCCTGCCGAACTGGGAAAACCCAGAAATTTCCAGCCACGGGTTTCGATTCCCCAAAACCCAAATCTAGATTCCAACCTGTTTTTCTCAATTCCCAAGCATGAAAAACAATTATTGTTGATAGAAAAACATTCTAAAACATGTTTGAACTCATTTAAACAAGATTTAGACTTAAAATCCTCAAAAATCCAAAAATGAGAAAAAGAGGAGAAAATGAAAAATCTTGAATTCAATCTGTTTTTCTTCAATCTAAGCTTAGATTCTAGTTGTTCTATGTTCATTTAATGCAAATCCACTGTTTTCTAAGCTAAAACAAACCTAGATTTCAAAAATACACAAAATTGAAAATTTTGTAAAAAGTTTTGAAATTTCGAATCTAACCTCGAATCGAAGCTTCAATCCGCGATCTCGGTTGCCGAATCACGTCCCCGAGCTTCCTCCTTGCTATCCCGAAGCTTGGATTCGAAATGGAGTTCAAAAATTTGAGAGAGATGTAGAGAGAGAGAGTGAGCTACCGAGAGAAAGAGAGAGGGAAGAGAGAGAGAGAACCGGAGAGTGAGGAGAGAGAGGGAGAGAAAGGGAATAAATAGAGAAAATCGGTAGGCGGTTTTACTGTGCGAAAACCATGTGCCGCCCACGGTTTTGCAAAACGGAGTATTTTTAACATTTTACAAATTGTTGTGTTTTAAAACTCAAAACATCATTTTAAAACAAATAGGAAATCCTTCGAATTCATTAATTTAACAAAACAACCAAAAATTTAAAAACCAACCAAATAATCTAATTAATGTTAAAACGTTAATTATGGCACACTAATTCATCATTTACATTACATTAATATTAACTAAATTTCGGGGCGTTACAACTCTCCACCCCTAAAAGAAATTTCGCCCTCGAAATTTATAACCCATCTCAAAAACAAAACAAATGCGGATATAACTCCCGCATACCCGACTCTAGCTCCCAAGTGGCTTCATCAACCCCGTGATGCTGCCACACGACTTTTACCAATGGTATCTCACGACGACGCAAACTAATCACTTTCCGGTCGATAATCTGAATCGGCACTTCTTCGTACGTCGTATCTTCCTGAACCTGCACATCGCAGAACGAAACTATCTTACCCTGCTCAGGTGGACACTTCCTAAGCATCGACACATGAAACACATCGTGAACATGAGAAAGTTCGGGTGAAAGATCAAGCCGATAAGCGACCACACCAACACGCTGAGTGATCTCGAACGGCCCAATATACCTCGGCGCGAGCTTCCCACTCACCCCGAACCGCATAGTTCCCTTACGAGGCGATACCCTCAAGAGAACGAAATCTCCAACCGTGAACTCTAAAGGTCTACGTCTCCTATCCGCGTAACTCTTCTGCCGACTCTGAGCTGCCCTCAATCGATTTCGAATCACCGCTACTTTCTCGTTACTATCACGAATCTCATCCGGCCCAAGAATAACTCTATCTTCTGGCTCGGCCCAACACACAGGTGACCGACACGGTCGCCCATACAACGCCTCAAATGGTGCCATACCGATACTCGCCTGATAACTATTGTTGTACGCGAACTCCGCCAAATGCAAACATTGCTTCCAATTTCCGCCGAAGTCCAACGCACAAGCACGCAACATATCCTCGAGAACCTGAATAACCCGCTCAGACTGCCCATCAGTTTGAGGATGAAACGCCGTACTGAAGTTCAAATCCGTACCCAAAGCCTCCTGAAAACTCCTCCAGTACTTAGCATTAAACCTGGTGTCTCGATCAGAGGTGATGGACAAAGGAACTCCATGCAACCTCACAATGTTCTGCATATACAACTCCCCAAGAATCTTCCTAGAACACGTCGACCTAAACGGAATGAAATGTGCCGATTTCGTCAACCTGTCGACCACAACCCAAACTGCATCGTGCCGCTGCTCCGTCCTCGGCAAACCTGTGAGGAAATCCATCGTCACATGCTCCCATTTCCACCCTGGAATAGGAAGCGGCTGAAGCTGACCTGCAGGCTTCTGATGCTCGGCTTTCACCTGAAGACATATCGAACACTTGGCCACGTACTCGCGAACATCTTTCTTCATGCCTCTCCACCAATACTGCCTCTTCAAATCACGATACATCTTGGTGCTCCCCGGATGAATAGCGAACTGAGACCTATGAGCTTCGTCTAGAACTGCTTTCTTCACCTCAGCGATAACTGGAACTACAAGACGCTCCCGGAAGTACAACGATCCATCTGCATGCACGCTTCATTCTTCAAATTGCTCCCCGTTCTAAATCCGCGACCAAATCCCCTGCAAATGTCGATCCTGCCACTGGCTTTGCTTCACCATCCGAACAAGAGCTGGAGTCGCTTCCACATGATATAACGAAACTCGATCACCGTCTTCATGATACAGTAGCCGATACTCACTCACTGTCGCATCCCTGCTCCAGTCCTCAAAAATCAAACAAGCGAGAATCCCTGAAGACTTCCTGCTAAGCGCGTCCGCGACCACATTAGCCTTCCCGGGATGATACTGCAACGCGAAATCATAATCCTCCATGTACTCCACCCATCTGCGCTGCCTCAGATTAAGATCCCTCTGAGTGAACAAATATCTCAAACTCTTGTGATCGGAGAAGACCTGAAACGATGCTCCATACAAGTAACATCTCCAAATCTTCAGCGCGTAGATCACCGCCGCAAGCTCTAAATCGTGAGTAGGATAATTCCGCTCGTGAGGTCGTAGCTGTCTCGATCCGTACGCAACTACACGCCCATGCTGCATCAACACGCATCCAAGTCCGCGCCCTGAAGCATCCGCATAAACCTCATACGGCTCGTCACTGCTAGGAATAATCAACACTGGAGCTGAAGTCAACCGGTTCTTCAATTCCTGAAAAGCAGACTCACAATCTTCATTCCACTCAAACCTGATATTCTTCTTGATCAATCTCGTCAACGGAGCTGCAATCTTCAAAAAATCCTTCACAAATTTCCTGTAATATCCAGCGAGACCTAAGAAGCTGCGAATTTCCGCTACATTCCTTGGTCGTTCCCACTCCAATATAGCTTCAATCTTGGATGGATCCACTGAAATACCATGCTCCGAAATGACATGACCCAGAAATTTGACCTCAGTCAGCCAAAACTCACACTTTTCCCTCTTAGCATACAACTGGTGCTCCCGCAGAGTCTGAAGCACGATCCGAAGATGCTGCTCATGCTCCTCCCATGTCTTAGAATACACAAGAATTTCGTCGATGAACACGATCACAAACTGATCCAGATACGGCTTAAATACCCTGTTCATCAAATCCATAAAAGCTGCTGGAGCATTCGTCAACCCGAAAGACATAACCAGAAACTCGAAGTGCCCATACCGAGTCCTAAAAGCTGTCTTAGGGATATCCTCTTCCTTGATCCTGAGCTGATGATAACCTGACCGCAAATCAATCTTTGAGAAGTATCGCGAACCTCCCAACTGATCAAATAGCTCATCAATCCTAGGCAAAGGATACTTGTTCTTCACCGTAACACGATTAAGCTGCCGATAATCCACACATAACCTGAGAGTCCCATCGTGCTTCTTAGCAAACAAAACAGGTGCTCCCCACGGAGATGTGCTATTTCGAATATACCCTTTATCAGCAAGCTCCTGAAGTTGCTTCCTCAATTCCTTCATTTCTGCTGGCGCCATCCGATAAGGTGCCATAGAAATCGGTGATGTCCCTGGAAACAACTTGATACTAAACTCAATCTCTCGATGCGGTGGTAACCCTGGTAACTCGTCGGGGAAGACATCCTCGAACTCATCAACCACCGGAATCGCTACACTGCCACTCGAAACATAGGGCTCACAATCTAGATTGGCAAGAAAAGCAAAACAATCTAGATTCCTTCGCCCTCCTAGACATGACTTCATAAGACGCTCACTCATTAGCCAATCACCACCACCCTGGTAAGTGATTACCGTCCCCCTATCAGACACTAGGGTCACCTTTCTAAGTTGGCAGTCCACAACTGCACTATACCTGGACAACCAGTCCATCCCTAGAATTACATCATAGGAACTCATGGGGAGTACAATCAAATCACTTTTCAGAATCTCATCCCCAATCTTTATTTTACATGATTTACACATACAATTTACACACACCCGCCCCAAGGGAGAAGTTATAACTAGGGGTTCATTAAACTCTTCTATTTCTAATCCCAAGGCATGTACAAAAGAACTCGAAATGAGAGAATGAGAGGCACCGGTATCAAATAAAACGCGAGCTAAAGATCTAGAAACGAAAACCATACCATCGACAACCGCGTTACCAGTCTGAGAATCTGACCCTCCAGATGCCATTGCATGAACCTGCACTGGCGCTTTTCCTTTTCCTCTACCGACATTGTTGGGTCCTGGATTACTCGGCCGATGCTGCTGAGATGGAGACGACTGCACACTACCTGTACTCGGAGCTCTATACTGAGGAATACTGCGCTGAAAATACTGCGGCTGCTGTCCCCGTGTCGGATACGAGAATTGCTGAGGAGAAAACTGCAGATACTGCAACTGCGGGTACTGCGGAGGCGGAGGTAGAGTCTGAGGCTGAGGCTGAGATGAACGACTGGCATCCTCCCCGGTCTGCGATCCAAGACGAGCACTCCTGATCGGGCAATTCCTCTTGATGTGTCCGGGCTGCTGACAGAAATGACAATGGAAGCTGTAGGGATTGCTGCGCCCGCTGCCAGACGAACTGCTGCTGCCACTGGTCGCACCGCCTTGCTTGCCTTTCCCCGGAGCTGGACGACTACTGGTGCTCTTCCTGCCACTCCTCTGCGGTCCTCCTGAAGCCTTGGCTCGATCCTCATAATACTGCACATAATCATTCTCCACGGAGATCGCCGACGACACAAGCTCTCCGAAACTCCTAAGCCGTAGAGCAACCAACTGCCGTCGAATAGGAGCCTTGAGCCCTTCCTGAAACTTGATGCATTTCTCGCGCTCCGATGCTACCGCTGATGGAGCAAACCTGGCCAACTCGTTAAACTTTGCCTTATACTCCCGGACTGAAAGATCACCTTGCTGCAATCTATAGAACTCAGCTGCCTTCTGATCTCTATACCCCTGCGAAAAATACCGATCATAGAACAGCTCCTCGAACTTGTCCCAACTGATATCACCACCGCGCTCCAGACGCTTAGTCTGTTTCCACCAAGTGTTGGCGCCACCCTCGAGCTTATACGCCGCGAATTCCACTCGATACTCCTCAGGCACACCAAGGGTATCTAGATGCTTCAAGATCGAATCCAACCAATACTCTGCTAACTGCGGATCCCCATTGCCATCAAAAGTCGGAATAGACGCCCGCCGAAATTCCTTAAAGAAAGCATGCCGACTACCAGCACTGGAGTCTTCCGGTCTAGCCCTGGCTGCCATCTGCCGGAAAGCCGCAAACATAGACCTCATCATGCTCTCGTCATTTCCGAACTCGGCGTCAGCAGTCGAACGACGTCTAGGTGCCATTCTCTCACTTCTGAAAACAAAATTTGGACTGTCAGAGGTATTTCATTGTCAAACCTATGTGTGCACAATTCCCAAGGTTCATAACCTTGAGCTCTGATACCATTCTGTCACGCCCCGGAGTACGGGAGGTGACGTGGCGGAATATTTAAGTTAATTAAAAGAGGATTTAAATAAAATTAAGGGTTTAAGATTCAAATTACATGAAAAATAAGAAGATTTCCACCACATTTTATAAAGAATTTATAAATATTAAACAAATAATAATATTAAATAAAAATCGCGAGTAGGGGTTCCACAACCCACAACTTGTGCACACACATGGTTCTGACAATATCATAAATACAATTACAGTCCAAGTACAAATAAAGTTAAGTCTTACATGCCTTGATTAAATAATACAGAATATAAATAAATTCTCCTATTGCTCCTGAGTTCGGTCCGAAGAATCTTCTCCAAACCTAAAGGGGAAGCCACCTAGAGGGGGGGAAAAATTTAAAACAATAAAACGTGAGCGAAAGGCTCAGTAGGACTATGATTTATAAAAATAGTTTAACGCAAAGAAACACAATATTATTAGGAGTTATTCAACAGAAACTTAAATAAATAAATAAATAAACAATTTGAGTAGAACCGTCCTGACACAGAACAGCCTACTCGTCAAATCAAAACACCATTTTACTTTTACCTAGGCAAACCATGATATCACCACCGTAGTGGCCCAGTTGGGTTTCGGGACCTGCCCCCAAGGTCGATCGCTACACGACCCGATCTCTGATATGGCATCATGTCTTAGTGTTTATTATCATTGCCATTCAAAACCCAATTACCGAGTGTTGTCAGTTACATTTATTATGAAGTTTATTTCATAATCACGGTATATCAAACTATAACCGATAAAACCATTTTCAAACAACCGTTGAAAATATTTTGATAGAAATCATTTTCAAGGCCAAATCCTTTCAAAACCAGGCTACCAAAGAAATAGGATAGAAGTCCTACCTCAATACTCGTGCCGGTGCCACACACCGTAATCCCGGTCCGCTATACGTTAGCTCCACGGAACCACGAACGATCCTAGATACCAACTAAGTCAATCAATATCTAGTTTGAGACATTCTACGTTACTAAAACATTTCATGATGTCCTAGTGTGCCATTTGTACCTTTAAAATCATCCTATAAGGTTGGGATTTAAATCAGGGTTCAAAACAGTAAAAACCACAAAATTTTCCATGCCTCGGTCGGCCTGCCGGACGCCCTGCTTCGGCCTGCCGAACTGCACAGTTCGGCCTGCCGGAAGCAAGGTTCGGCCTGCCGAACATTTCCCCAGATTCGGCCTGCCGGTCGGAAGAACACCGGCCTGCCGATCATCACTCCGGCCTGCCGAACATGAACTTCGGCCTGCCAAACTGGGAAAACCCAGAAATTTCCAGCCACGGGTTTCGATTCCCCAAAACCCAAATCTGGATTCCAACCTGTTTTTCTCAATTCCCAGGCATGAAAAACAATTATAGTTGATAGAAAAACATTCTAAAACATGTTTGAACTCATTTAAACAAGATTTAGACTCAAAATCCTCAAAAATCCAAAAATGAGAAAAAGAGGAGAAAAATGAAAAATCTTGAATTCAATCCGTTTTTCTTCAATCTAAGCTTAGATTCTAGTTGTTCTAAGTTCATTTAAGTCAAATCCATGGTTTTCTAAGCTAAAACAAACCTAGATTTCAAAAATGCACAAAATTGAAAATTTTGTAAAAAGTTTAGAAATTTCGAATCTAACCTCGAATCGAAGCTTCAATCCGCGATCTCGGTTGCCGAATCACGTCCCCGAGCTTCCTCCTCGCTAACCCGAAGCTTGGATTCGAATGTGGTTTAAAAATTTGAGAGAGATGTAGAGAGAGAGAGTGAGCTGCCGAGAGAAAGAGAGAGGGAGGAGAGAGAGAGAACCGGAGAGTGAGGAGAGAGAGGGAGAGAAAGGGAATAAATAGAGAAAATCGGTGGGCGATTTTACTGTGCGAAAACCATGTGCCGCCCACGGTTTTGTAAAACGGAGTATTTTTAACATTTTACAAATTGTTGTGTTTTAAAACTCAAAACATCATTTTAAAACAAATAGGAAATCCTTCGAATTCATTAATTTAACAAAACTACCAAAAATTAAAAATCCAACCAAATAGTCTAATAAATGTTAAAACGTTAATTATGGCACACTAATTCATCATTTACATTACATTAATATTAACTAAATTTCGGGGCGTTACAGTAGGGGAGGTTTGGGACCTACTTAAACCTTGCGCTAACGCTCCTCTTAATTTCTTTTTTTCTTTGGTTAGTCGACTTTGTGTCCAGTTAATGTGATACCCGACTATTAGTTCACGTCTAAGTTAACGGTCTAATTCTATACCGTTTAAGTTATGTAAATTGAAGCCCTTCAATGTCTTGTTTAATGGCTTTAAACTTTGCATGATGTGGATCATTGCTTGTTTTAAATCTTTAAGCTTAATCGGTAAGCTCGAGTCCGTTTTGACTGTTTTTAGGAAAATGATATTTTTACCTTCAATGGGTCTTGAAAATCACCAAACATTTTAGAACAAAATTTATGATTTCTTGCTGCCCAAAACAATGCAATAAATCTGCCTATGCAATGAGGAAAAATACAGTTTTTTTATCTTTACGGTATTAGACCAATAGTGAAAATCTTGACATTTTTTCCCTTAACAGATCTTGAAAAATTTTCAAGAGTTGACAGTTTCGACGAGAAATACAACTTTTGTGTTTTAATTTTTCTCAAAATCAATCGTTTCGAAGAACTTTACGTTAATTTTCTAAAATAACAGTTTTGAAAATGGCATTTTTGGCTAGATCCATTTGGATTTCAAGGAAACTTTCTTCATGAAAAACGTTTGTCTCGATATTTCCTTTAAATCACATGTTGAGCTCAGAAACCAAATCTGTCTAGGTATCTTTAAACTTGAGACTTTTTAAAACTAGTCTTTTTAAGTGTGTTGTAACACTTTTGCAACAAAACTTCCTTTTTAGACTAAACCACATAGCCCAAGCTCATTCATCATATCCAAAGCATAACATACAAATAAATCATGCCATAAAAGTCCTTTACATGCCAAAATCCATAATCATTATCTACAACCGATGAAAGCATAAAAACACAAACTTTAAACAAAGCTTTAAGGCTAGAACTTATACGTACCTAATGTGGTCCAAGTTGTTGAGTCACTTTTTCTTGATGCAAAAAGACCTCTAGAACTTTTTAACCTCAAGAATAAAACATGAAAAATACATATCTAGCATGGAACCTCAAACTTGATAAAAACCCATTAATAAAGTTTGGATTTTTACCTTGAATCACCTTTGATCAACACTACAACTCACAAGCTTGCTTCTAAGGATGACTTTGAAGCTTAAAAACAGCAAAAACTTGCAAGAAAATGGTGCTAGAGGGGTCGTTTTTGTGAGATGAAGGGAGAAATTTGCTTCATGAACATTTCTTTGAGGAAAAGAAAAAAAAAATTCAAAGTGACCATTTAGTATTTATAAAGCTTGATTTGGAAGACTAAATTGCAAGAAAATTTTGCTAAAAAGCCCCTCACTAAATCTGATTTCATGGGAGAAAATAGAGTTATTTTTTCCACAATTTGTAAAGTCCACAAGATAAGATCAAAGCACATCTAATTGATGGTTTTTTACTTTAGCCGTCTAGTTTCGACCAAAACTATATTTTTTTTTTTTGCTCTAACAGTGTAGTTTGGAGGAGATATTTTCTTTATTAGTAGAAAAACATCCCAGTCCACTATTTACTCATACTGTTTAATTTCCATCAATAGTAGTTCCTTTATCTGTGTGGAAATAATTTTGTATAATTATACTATGTTGCTAACTAGACTACTCTGAATGACTCTTTATACCGAGTGTTGTAATTAGGTAGACTGTTGATATATATATATATATATATATATATATATACTGTCATCTTTTACACTGACCTTAGCATGACCTTTTTAATCTTATTTTCCCATATTTACTTTATGGGCAATTTTGTCACATAATTAAATTCTATCATAAGGTAATTGACATTAAATTTACCTCTTTAAGGCACTTAACAAATTTTGGAGTATTCTAATTCACAAAATTTATACATATGAAAATTCACCTTAATTCATCAAAAATTGCACACAAAAATGCACATGAAATTTCATTATATTTTCGTCACATAATTTAATAATTACAAAATATGAAATTTTGCTAGCGAAATTCATTTTTTAAATTTTAATTAAATTCTTGATTTAAACTAATGAATTTTCTCAGATATTACAACAATATTTTTTAAGAAGTACTAGATACATAATAAACCTTTAATTTACATTTTATAATTTAAAAAAATTACATATAACAAATCTTTAATTTACATTATATTTAAAAATATATTAAAAAAGTCATTTCATTAGGTCACAAACAAGTTATCCACCCAAAACATATTTAAAAAGATCCGTCGAGTAAATGCTCATTAATTGTTATAATATTTATTTGATCAACTATCTACTTTATTACAACTTTTAGATTTATATCCAAAAGTTAATATAATAGTAACCATTGAAGACGTAACCATCGAAACCTATATACTTGTGTTTCTATGTAGTGCATTGCGCATCACCTAAGAGTAAAGTAATTTGAGTCGTGTGGTAACATGTTGATTTAATTTTGGCGTGATATCAAATGATTTGCCAAAATATTTCCTCCTTAACCAACATTGATCAGGACAACTCATTATTTGTCAAGTACGGTTGCTAAAATTGTGTTGCTTGGTTCATCGATGTTACTTGAAAGTGTTTGAATAACTTAACAGCTTGGGCCGGCTAGAAGAGTTTTCAAGAAAAGACCCAATTATTCTCTCTTTAATTGTAATGGCCGAACCCGTTAAATTGCAAAATTCCTTCTACTAAACATTATTTGGCCGGGATAGTTTTATATCAAGGGCTTGCTTTGGAAAATTTTAAAACTCAAGGAAAACATGAGATTTTTTATTCTGTTTAGGAACTAAAAATGAGATTGAGCAAAATAAAAGGTTAAAATTTATTAGTAGAAAATGCAAAGTATTCACTGGAGGATCCAGACCAGGACGGAAATATAAGTGAATAAATAAATAAATAAATAAAATGCGTTTGTAATTTGTATATTTAAAAATATAAAACTCTGGTTTGTTTTTTGTCCTTTTTTTTTTTTTGAGTTATAAACCTTGATGCGTTTATGAAATGTGCATATAATCTGTTGACATACTTTACTGCAATTGATTATCAAGTCAACACTTTATCGGTCAAGTTCGGCTGCTATGCTAGCCAAACATACCGCTCATCTTCTGCTTGTGCCTTGGCTGTGTATAAATTTAATGTCAAGCTGCAGATCTCAAAACACAGAGCAAGAAGGAATAAAAGAAGATTAAGGCAAAAACATGGTTCTCCAGCTATTTATTCAGATCCTTCTTATTCATTCACTCTTCAGGATTCTTTATTATATGTGGGCCTCGCCTTTTTCCTTTTATCTCTCCTCTATCATTGCTCGGACCACTCTCCCACCCAGAAGACCAGACTTTCCTTCACCCTTTCGCCTTTTTTTTTTTTTTTTTTTTGAAAAAGAAGCTAATAATCAGAAAAGAATTCTTCCAATAAACAAAAGAAATTATTGCACGCTTTGGGGTGAGCTTTGGTGCAGACATTGGAGAACTGCTGGTAAGGTCGTCTCCCAAGTTGACGATGACGTCAACGAACAGACCTTGGAAGAAGCTGCCCAAAGAATATTATGTAAAGGCATTTTATATTTTTTATATATTTACATGCATGTTTCGATGGTTTATAAATATCGTAAGAATTATTTAGGAGATGTTAAATATTATATATAAGAATCATATATAAAAGGATAATATTTTAGATAATAATCTAAATTGTGTCCGTAATAAATAATTAAAGTTGAGATCTTTAATTAATTATTACAAATACGGTTTATTCTTAATCTGAATAGAACTATCTTATCCGGACTATTAATAGGGTCACTAAATGAATATGTTTATATATAATGTGATTGTATAGGATTAGATCAAGATTAATTTGAAATATCTAATAATCTCCGTTAACAAATAGAGAATTTGTAGCTAATCAACGACAATCATTTATAGAACAATTTTAATCCTAAACTGTTAATAGACTCCTGTTTGTAAAATTATGTTATTTGATTTGTTCTGTTTTGGTTTCATGTTTTGTGATCTGCTGCTTAACATACCATTAATCTGTTACATTTATACACGGTTGGCATAGACTGATGATGACAGAGACGCCTTTGTAACGTAGCAACCGAACTTGACCCATTAATGCATGGACTTGATATGTCGAGAGCGAAATATTTTGAAAAGTCAATTGCTATATACTATACGTGGAAAGGGCATTCCGAGGAAATTCTTGAGAAGAAAAGGTTTTTCTTAGAAAAACAATTTGGATGTTTTTCTTTTGGGAAATTCTTAGAAAAGAAAAAGTTGAAAACAATTTAAGATGTTTTTCTTTTAAAGTTTTGAAGTTATACTAGCCTCCTTTATTTGGTATCTCTGTTGAACCAACAAGCAATATAAAGTTTTTATATGTTATAATTTTTAAATTAATATTTTCAGTTTTGATTGCTCTCCACGACATCTCATAAATCAAAGATCTAACATGCACATGATGAAAACTTTTATCGATTCCACAAGAAGTCCTGCATCCAAGAGCATATTTGACATCCAAAAATTTTTGAAGAAACAACAAATAAACAAAGTTTCTTCATTGAGTTAGAAATGAAAATTCACTAGTGCCTCATGATTTAAATGCAGACATTTGAAGATTCTTTATTATTTTTTAAATTAATTTGTGGGCCTCACCTTTTTCTTTTTATCTCTCCTCTGTCATTGCTCGGACCACTCTCCCACCCAGAAGACCATACTTTCCTTCACTCTTTCGCCTTTTTTTTTTTTTTTTGAACAAAGAAGCTAATAATCAGAAAAGAATTCTACAAAAAAAAAAATTTTGCACGTTTTGGCGTGATGAAAATTCATTGAGTTAGAAATGAAAATTCATAAAAGTTACACATCCGGCCAGGTCGTAGTGCATGTATACGTCGCCATCAACGTTGTTTTTTCAACTAAAAGAATGTCACTGGGACCACTGACCTTTTTAACAATTATTAATCTCAAGTAATAAGTACCATAAGCGCAGTATATTATAGATAGATGTTAAATAACTGTAAAAAAAATTAAAAATAAAAATAGAAAGAAAAACAAAAAACGCAAAGAAAAAGAAAAATGGAGTGCAAATTCGGTCATTTCCGACTGCCATTTTTTTTTAATCTATTTCATTTGCTATTATTGAAGTAAGATGATTACTAGAAATCCGTTGGCTGGGCAGTTTTTTTTATATTGGCAGTTGTCAAGATGACCTTAAAAAAAATAATTTGTCAAGATACTTATTTTCCCGAATAATTTTTTTTTAATAAGACGTGGAGCATATGGCTCTTTTACCAAAGAAGAAATAAATTATTGACAAAATGAATTTATTAACAATTTCAGGACAAAATTATGTAACAAATATTAGACAATATTCGGAAACGAAATTTCCAACTATTCCAGCAATCTGTACGTCTTGAAGATGAACCTGTTTTAAGATTATTAGTAATGTAGTATAAAATAGACAAACAAATAACTGGAAATACAAACGACAATTATATTGAAATTATGTAAATACGAAATTACAATAAGCACAACAACAATATGTATATAAAGATAGTAATCTAAACTGTGTCCTTTATACATTACTGTTGAGATCTTTAATTAATTATTACTAATATAGTTTATTCTCAATTTGAATGGAACGGTTTTATTTGTACTGTTAATGAAGAGTCATTGAAGGGAGAAATTTATATAATGTCATTATAATGAAGAGTCGAAGCAGCTGAGCTAGAAATCGTTCTTGTTCGAAGGCGAAGCGCTGCACTTGTCCTCCAATTTGAGACTCCTCTCGACGACACTCATAGGGACGAGGCACCAATTGAGCTTCTTCGACACCCAGTTATGGAAGAGAAGATTATTCTCCAAGGTCAGCCCGTAGTTTCGTGATTCCTCCAACGCCGATGAGGATATCGGCAGCAATGTGGACGGAAAGAGCGTGGCTCTGATTGTAATGACTCAGCTTCCGAAGCTGTTACTTAAATGCTCTTTGCTTATACTTAACTTTAATCTTGCTCGTAAAAATACGGAATATATATATATATATATATATATATTTTAGAAACATAATTAGAATACTTAATTATATTACTTAGTATTTTCCATAATATTTTATATAACATTTGCTTACTTATAGTTACAAACCATTTGCTTAAATATTCATGCAAAAAGCAATACTAATTTACTTGTTAGACCGTATCATACTATAAAATAAATAATTTATCAAAAAGCAGAATTAAAACTTGCACCGGTATCCTTAGCCTGATTATCGCATTTGTCCCACCGTTGCGCCCAGTTCATCACTTTTCATACCAGCCTCTTGGTAGGATTTCCTACCGCATGAAGGATGTAGATGAGCTTTTCGCTTAACAATTCCAAACGCATCTCACAAAAATTTTATAAGATTACAACAATAATGCAATGCACGGTTCCATTTGTGCTAGCTTATGAATATTTTTATAACATTCTTTATTTTGGGCCCAAGTAATCGTTTCGAGTGCATGTGATCGTCGAACACTAAGATTGTATCTTAACTTGATGCTCCCCTTGGGTCGGGAGACATATACCTCGCTTGAGCGGAGGTTGGTATGACACTTTATTATGTTATTTTTTTTTTGTCAACTTTGGGGTCTAGATTACCAACTTTGTAATCTTAGTGAATATGCTTTATGCAACGACTTTGTATTAAAGACGATATACAAAACATTTGCAATTATAGAGGATTCATCAATAAGGCGCATAAAAATCAATTTCTTCATGTCGTAAGTGAGGTTTAGGGTTTACTTAAACCTTGCTCTAATACTCCTCTTAATTCCTTTTTTTCTTTGGTTAGTCGACTTTGTGTCTAGTTAATATGACACTTGACTATTAGTTCGTGTTTAAGTTGACAATCTAATTCTACAGCATTTAAGTTAGGTAAATTAAAGCCAATCAACGTCTCGTTTAATGGCTTTGAACTTTGTATGACGAGGATCATTGCTTGTTTTAAAACTTTAAGCTTAATCGGGAAGCTGGAGTTTGTTTTGACTTTTTTGTAAAAATAACGTTTTACCCTCAAAGGGTCTTGAAAATCACCAAACATTTTAGAACAAAATTTATGATTTCTTATTGCCCAAAACAATGCAGTAAATCTGCCTACACAGTGAGGACAAATATAGTTTTCTATCTTTATGGTATTGGACCGAATCGTGAAAATCTTGACATTTTTTTCCCTAACAGATCTTGAAAAATTTTCAATCAGTTTAATAACATTCTCCAATTTTTAACATTTAAAAAGTTTTATAGTAAAATCTTGCAAAATTGGTAGGAACCTTTTTTCACAAGAGTTGACAGTTTCAGCAAGATATACAACTTTCATGTTTTAATTTTTCCCAAAATCAATCGTTTTGAAGAACTTAAAGCTAATTTTCTAAAATAACAATTTTGAAATTGGCATTTTTGGCTAGATCCAGTTGGATTAAGGGAAACTTTCTTCACGGAAAACATTTATCTCAATATTTTCTTTAATTCACATGTTGAGCTCGGAAACCAAATCTGTCTCTAGGTATCTTTAAACTTGAGACCTTTTAATACTAGTTTTTTTTTTTTTAGTGTGTTGCAACACTTTTGCAGCAAAACTTCCTTTTTAGACTAAACCACATAGCCTAAGCTCATTCATCATATACAAAGCCATATCACATACAAATAAATCATGCCACAAAAGTCCTTTACATGCCAAAGTTCATAATCATTATTTACAACCCATGAAAGCATAAAAACACAAACTTTAAA
Organism: Artocarpus heterophyllus; assembly: GCA_025403435.1. Lineage (NCBI taxonomy): Eukaryota > Viridiplantae > Streptophyta > Magnoliopsida > Rosales > Moraceae > Artocarpus > Artocarpus heterophyllus. The sequence goes on along the minus strand of CM046346.1, from coordinate 6,022,828 downwards.
CAGAGCTTCAAGATTAGAACTTATACCTAATGTAGTTCAAGTTATTGAGTCACTTTTTCTTGATGGAAAAAGACCTCTAAAACTTCTTAACCTCAAGAATAAAACATGAAAAATAAATATCTAGCATGGAACTGCAAACTTGACAAAAACCCATTGATAAAGTTTGGATTTTTACCTTAAATCACTTTGGATCAACACTACAACTCTTGAGCTTGCTTCTAAGGATGACTTTGAAGTTTGGAAACAACAAAAACTTGAGAGAAAATGGTGCAAAAGGGGCCATTTTTGTGAGATGAAATGAAGGGAGATATTTTCTTCATGAACATTTCTTTGAGGAAAAAGAAAAAAAAATTCAAAGTGATCCTTTAGTATTTATAAAGCCTGACTTGGTGGACTAAATTGAAAGAAAATTTTGCTAAAAAACCCTCACTAAATCCTGATTTTAGGGGAGAAAATAGAGTTATTTTTTGCACAATTTTTAAAGTCTACAAGATAATATCAAAGTACATCTAATTGATAGTGTTTTACTTTAGCATTCTACTTTCAACCAAATCTGTATTTTTCTTTCTCTGACAATGTAGTTTGGAGGAGTTTTTTTTTATCTATAGAAAAATATCTCAGTTTACTGTTTAATTTTCATCAATAGTAATTCATTTATTTGTGTAGAAACTAATTTTGTATAATTATATTATATTACTAACTGACTGCTTTGAGTGACTTTTTATACTGAATGTTGTAATTGGGTGGACTGTTGATATATATATATATATATATCTATATATTGTCATTTTTTACACTGATTAAGACTTTAGCATGACCTTTTTAATCTTATTCTCCCATATTTACTTTATGGGCAATTTTGTTACATAATTAAATTCTATCACAAGGTAATTGTCATTAAATTTTCCTCTTTAAGGCACTTAAGAAATTTTAGAGTACTCTAACTCAAAAAATTTGTACATATGAAAATTCACCTTAATTCATCAAGAATTGCACACAAATACGGTTTATTCTTAATTTGAATAGAACTATCTCATCCGGACTATTAATAGGGTCATTAAATGAATGTATTTATATGTAATGTAATTGTATAGGATTAGATCAAGATTAATTTGAATTCTCTAATAATCTCCGTTAACAAATAAAGAATTTGGGGCTAATCAACGACAATCATTTATAGAACAATCTTAATCCTAAATTGTTAATAGACTCCTGTTTATAAAATTATGTTATTTGATTTGCTCTGTTTTGGTTTCCTGTTTTGTGATCTGCTGCTTAACATACCATTAATCCGTTACATTTATACACGGTTGGCATAGACTGATGATGACAGAGACGCCTTCGTAACGTAGCAACCGAACTTGACCCATTAATGCATGGACTTGATATGTCGAGAGCGAAATATTTTGAAAAGTCAATTGCTATATACTATACGTGGAAAGGGCATTCCGAGAAAATTCTTGAGAAGAAAAGGTTTTTCTTAGAAAAACAGTTTGGATGTTTTTCTTTTGGGAAATTCTTAGAAAAGAAAAAGTTGAAAACAATTTAAGATGTTTTTCTTTTGAAGATTTGAAGTTATATTAGCTTCCTCTACTTGGTATCTCTCTCTTGCTTTCAATCAACAAACAACATAAAATTCTTATAATTTTTAAATCTATATTTTCAGTTTTGAATGTTCTCCACGACACCTCATAAATCGAGATCTAACATGCCCATGATGAAAACTTTTATCGATTCCATAAGAAGTCCCGCATCCAAGGGCATATTTGACATCCAAAAATTTTTAAAGAAAAAACAAATAAACAAAGTTTCTTCATTGAGTTAGAAATGAAAATTCACGAGTGCCTCATGATTTAAACGCAGACATTTGAAGATTCTTTATTATTTTTTAAATTAATTTGTGGGCCTTACCTTTTTCTTTTTATCTCTCCTCTATCATTGCTCGGACCACTCACCGACCCAGAAGACAAGACTTTCCTTCACCCTTTCGCCTTTTTTTTCTTTTTTTTTTAACAAAGAAGCTAATAATCAGAAAAGAATTCTACAAAAAAAAAAAAAAAAAAAATTGCACGCTTTGGCGTGATGAAAATTCATTGAGTTAGAAATGAAAATTCATAAAAGTTACACATCCGGCCAGGTCGTAGTGCATGTATACGTCGCCATCAACGTTGTTTTTTCAACTAAAAGAATGTCACAGGGACCACTGACCTTTTTAACAATTATTAATCTCAAGTGATAAGTACCATAAGCGCAGTATATTATAGATAGATGTTAAATAACTGTAAAAAAAATTTAAAAATAGAAAAGAAAGAAAAACAAAAAATGAAAAGAAAAAGAAAAATGGAGCGTAAATTCGGTCATTTCCGACTGCCATTTTTTTTTAATCTATTTCATTTGCCACTAATGAAGTAAGATGATTACTAGAAATCCGTTGGCTGGGCAGTTTTTTTATATTGGCAATTATCAAGATGACCTTAAAAAAAAATAATTTGTCAAGATACTTATTTTCCCGAATAATTATTTTTTAATAAGACGTGGAGCATATGGCTCTTTTACCAAAGAAGAAATAAATTATTGACAAAATGAATTTATTAACAATTTCAGGACAAAATTATGTAACAAATATTAGACAATATTCGGCAACGCAATTTCCAACTATTCCAGCAATCTGTACGTCTTGAAGATGAACCTGTTTTAAGATTATTAGTAGTGTAGTATAAAATAGACAAACAAATAACTGGAAATACAAACGACAATTATACTGAAATTATGCAAATACGAAATTACAATAAGCACAACAACAATATGTATATAAAGATAGTAATCTAAACTGTGTCCTTTATAAATAATTACTGTTGAGATCTTTAATTAATTATCACTGTTGAGGTGTTGAGTTCCCCGGTCAGAGCCTGACAGGTACCTCAAATGTATTGCCGAGAAGGCCCCTGCTCGGGGAGGGACCTAGCTTAGTGTTGCCTCCAGCGAGGGGAACGCGTCCCTAGGAGTTGAACCCGTATCCTCTTGAATAAGAGGGTTGAATAAGAGGGTCTCCCTCTTATTCAAGAGGATACGGGTTCAACTCCTGGGGGACGCGCTCCTTCACTGGAGGCAAAAATCCGAGCTGAGTCCCTCTTCCGAGCAGGCACCTCTCGTCCACAAGAATTGCACACAAAAATGCACATGAAATTTCATTATATTTTTGTCACACAATTTCATTATTACAAAATATAAAATTTTGCTAACAAAATTCATTGTTTAAATCTTAATTAAATTCTTGGTTTAAACTAATGAATTTTCTCAGATATTACAACAACATTTTTAAGAACTACTAGATACATAATGAATCTTTAATTTACATTTTATAATTTTAAAAGAATTACATATAAAAAATATTTAGTTTACATTATATTTAAAAATATATTAAAAAGTCATCATTAGGTCATAAACAAGTTATCCATCTAAAACATATTTAAAAGGATCCTTCAATGAAATGCTTATTAATTGTTATAATATTTATGTAGTCAACTGTCTACTTTGTTACAACCATTAAATTTATATCAAAAGGCTAACATAATAGTAACAATTAAAAATGTAACCATCGAAACCTATATAGATACACACACTTGTGCTTCCATGCAGTGCATTGCACATCACCGAAGAGTAAAGTAATTTAGGTCGTGTGGTAACATGTTGATTTAATTTTGGCATGATATCAAATGATTTTCCAAAATATTTCCTCCTTAACCAACATTGATCAGCACAACTCATTTTTGTCAAGTACGGTTGCTAGAATTGTGTTGCTTGGTTCATCGAAGTTGCTTTTGGCTTCTTATGGTTTGAAAGTGTTTGAATAGCTTAAGAGCTTTGGCCGGCTAAAAGACTTTTCAAGAAAAGATCCAGTTCTCTCTTTAATTGTCATGACCGAACATGTAAAATTACAAAATTCCTTCTACTAAACATTATTTGGGATAGTTTTATATCAAAGACTTGCTTTGGAAAATTTTAAAAGTTAAGGACAAAATGAGATTTTTCACTTTGTTTAGGAACTAAAAATGAGATTGAGCAAAATAAAAGGTTAAAATTTATTAGTAGAAAATGCAGAGTATTCACTTGAGGATCTAGAACGGGATGGAAGTGTAAGTGAAATAAATAAATAAATAAAATGTGTTTGTAATTTGTATATTAAAAAATATAAAACTCCCATTTGTTTTTTGTTTTTGTTTTTGTTTTTGTTTTTTTTTTTTGAGTTATAAACCTTGATGCGTTTATAAAATGTGTATATAATCTATCGACATAGTTTACCATAATTATTAGCTTATTATTTAAAAATTTATTGGGTCTATAGTTTACTGTAATTTATTATTTATAACATCCATCTATTCGCCGACATTTATAAGGTGTTTGGCAGTAAAGAGTTTAGATCACTTTTTCAATTATAAACAATATAAAGTTCTCACATGCTATAGTGACAATAAAAAAAAATCACTATAGTATAAAGCTCTTACATGCTATAGTAAAATTAGTTCTAACCAATAGTTCCAACCACCTGCCACACACCCTATTAATATTGAGCTGCATATCTATAGTTTAGTGTAATTGATTTTGAAGTCAACACATTATCGGTCAAGTTGGGCTACTATGCTAGCCAAACATGTCTCTCATCCTCTGCTTGCGCCTTGACTCTGTATGAATTTAATATAAAGCTGCAGATTTCAAAACACAGAGCAAGAAGAAAAAAAGAAACTTAAGGGAAAAAAAAAACATGGTTCTCCAACTTTTTATTCACATTCTTCTGATGTTCTCGTATTGCCTAATCATTGCCAATACGGGCGCAGCATCCGAAGCACTACCGATGGCGAAGAGAAACTGTCAACCGAGCTGCGGAAACGTTAGAATTCCTTATCCTTTTGGGATCGGAAAAGGGTGTTTCATCGACGAATGGTTTGAAGTTAAGTGCACTAACAACACTAGGCCAGTCTTGAAACGTATCGGTCTGGAGGTGACCAGAATCGATCTCGGTCCTCAACCTAGCACACTCGAAGCCAAACTTCCAATCACAACTTTTCGAGAGTGCCCTGATACTTCCAGGAATGGGTCAGTAAGTGGGAAGCAAATTGGTACTGACCTAAAAGGAAGCCCTTTTGCGTTCGACAACGACCGGAACAAATTCACCATGGTTGGCTGCGATTCGTTTGCGTGGATTGCCTCGGACTTATTCAACACGATTGTTGCGGGGTGCTCGTCAGTTTGTGTTGAAGTTAGCAAAGGAAGTGAGGTGAACGATTTCAGGGGGTGTAATGGTGTGGGTTGCTGCCAGACCTCAATCCCTTCGAATCTGCAACACGTCAACGCCCAGTTTTGGGTACCTGACAATAAAACAAAACCTGAATGCAAATATGCTTTCCTCGTCAACGACGCCTGGTTCTCACAAAGTGTCCAAAATCTGTCTGTTTTTAATAAGATGAGCGACGTCCCCGTAGTGCTGAATTGGAGATTGTACGCTGCCAAAATTCGTGCATTGGGAAAACCCTCCGAGTCCTTTTCTGCCGACGCAAACTACTCTGTTTCTAATCCATTAATTAAACGTAGAAGTGAGAATTGCTTCAGAATCCCAGTCCAAGACACTCCTTCACTCCTCGATCAATCTGAGTACGTATATTGTGCTTGTCAGCCAGGGTTTGATGGAAATCCTTATCTTGTCGACGGTTGTCAAGGTACGTAACGTAAAGCTATCCCATCTACCCTAATCTACAACCAATGTCATATATATATATATATATATATATGTTTTTTCAAAAATAAGTTGGAACTGAAAACTTGATTGGTATCATTAACTACGGTTTGAACCGTGCGTCTTGACGCATGGATAGTTCATTTGCATCTTCAAGAAATTCTTTCTATATCATTGATTGAAAAATGGTTATAATACATTTTATTATATATTCGTATCATGATGATTATAGCTAAAGTTTTATAATATAGTGATAATTAGTTTGTTGTGTTAGCCCGTTTCCAAATAGAGATATGTTTGATCCACTTTTTTATTTGTATTAGTTCATAAACCTTCCGACTCTTGTTTTTATCCTACAATTAGTTCTCTACTAGGTAACTGCCTCTCTATTCATGTTTTTTGTTTTTCTACCCCAGAAAAATTTCTCTTTTATACTTTTATGTCCCTCTTCTATGTATCTTTTTTTTCCTTCTATTTTTGCATTCCCTCTCTCCTTTTTTCTTTTCAATTCCCATCCAATTTTTACAAATCCATAGTTTCATCATTATTTTTTTTCTCTTCGATCTCAACTTTTTTGTTGTCTCTTTCGTCCCCTAACTTTATTTCCGATTACTTACATGTCAAAATTTTGTTGCTTCCCATCATTTACTGGCTTCAATAGCGATAATATGCAAATTTTGTGACCCAGTAGATTCAAATCTTAGCTCCGTCGCTGCATGTAGTGTAATTTTTAGAATCTTTGAACAGTAGAGGATTTTAGGCTAGACAATCTTATGACAGTATATTCATTTTTATCAAAGGATCAATGGACAATTTTTTTCTCACAACTCCTTTTCTTTTGACAAGTTTGGTTACTGCAAATTAAAAATGACGATTAATTTTTGAAATTTAGAGTCAGTCTTGTGCTGTAAAAACTTTGAAATTGTATACTAAAGACCATCACATCGTGTGCAAAACATTCTAATTTTTAGATATATTATGTGTCTGTTTTATAAATTGGGTTAATTACATAATTATAATTCTTACTTTAATTATTTCTTAATTTATCTTTCTATTTTAAGAAATTACAAAGGTATTTTTTGTAAATTTGAAAAACTGATATCCATTTTGTCCCTTGCAGACTTTTTGGACCAAAAAGGAGATAAACAAAATACTCTTAATTGGACCAAATTTGTTTTAAAAATATATTTTTTCTTTTCAAGAAAATTTTTAAATATAATTTTAACATTCAAAAAGCTATAAAACTTAAAAACTTTTTTTTATTATAGGAGTTTTTATGTTTTTAAATCTAAATAATATTTTCATAACTGTTTAAAGGTAATTATGTTGTTTTACAGAATTGTTTTCTATTTATGTGGATGAAATTGAAATAAATTTTTTAAATTCAAAATATGTCTTTATAGTTTCTAAAAATAAAAGGACATATTGAAAAATAATTAAAACTAAAAAATATAATTATATGGTTAACTCTTTATTACATGATAAATATGTAATTACTTTATATAACATTACTTTTGTTTTTTTCTAAAGAAAACAAAACTTTCTCCCACATTTCAGATATTGATGAATGCGCCGCCGGAGGTCCAGGTTCAAAGGCATGTTCAGGCAAAAGGTGCGTCAACATTGACGTTTACCCGTTCTACTCATGCGAGAAAAAGTCCCTAGACGTGATCTTAATAGGTATTGCTGTACTTATTTCCAAGCTCCAATTAAAATCAATAATTTTGACTTATTCTGATTACAATATTAGGGATTTTTTTGGCGCAAACTCCTGTCGATAATTTACATTTTTAAATCATTATGTTTACTCAAAATTATTTTATTTTGATGACCTAAAGGCTGAAAGACAGATGCCTACTTGTAGGTCTCTTTTTTGGTTTCTATCAAAGAAATTGTTGTAATATACATGACAAGGTCAACAACTTCGTGAAATTTTTAATTTTAACATCTTCCACATAGAGTTTTAAAAATTTTTGAATCAACCCCAGGTGTTGGCCTCCTGAAAATACTCATTTTGCAAACTTCAAATGTCAAACAAACTAAATATCAAGACTACACTACTATAAGTTAATTTTAGGAATATATACTTTTAAAGTGAATTAACCTTTATGCTCAGTTTACTTGGAAGAAGGAGGAAAACAAGCTACAAATAGATTTTTTTTTTTTTAAAAAAAGACCAAGTTTAATATAGCTTTATTGTAAGTTACTTTAAATTTTTTTCTTCATTTATGAGCCCTCCGAAAATATTTCTAGCTTCGGGGAGGAGGTGGAGGAATTTCTAAAATCAAGAAATTCTTTTTGGGTATTTCTTGTAGTTAAAGAAAAATCGATGGAAAGAGATAAATGAAAGAGAGCTAAAGTATGTTTACTACTCATGAATGGAGAAGGAGGTTTAACTCCCTTTCTCCGCTACAAATGTGCTTATTTACATAAAGGAAAATTACATTAAAAAATGTGCTCATTCATGTCAGAAAAATAAAGTTTTAAAAAATTATGCCCCACACACTACCACTGTTATTCGATCTGAATGTTTTCTTGAATTATGAGTTCATTTTGTTAGCATTAAAGTACTTTCTTCTGAGATCTTTGAATTAGATTTTCTTGCATTTGTATTGATATTGCGCTGATACTTGCATCAAAACAATGAGACGAATATTCTATGAGCATTTTTTTCTTGTCGTTTGCGGGAGTTCATTCCTTTTTTTTGGTTATATTTTAATTTTTAAAAATATAAATTATTTTCAAATTTAAGGAAAGATTAGCTGATTGCATGAGCATATTGTGAATAATGAACAGTATTTTACATTAACTACAAGTAGGGCAAAAAAAAAAAAGAATGAAAGAAATAGCTTATTTTTTAAATTTTTAAAAGCAAATAGCAGGCTTTGAAACTATTTTTAGTAAATAGCATTTATATGATATAAATAATAAATTTAACGTGTAAATAAGAATTATTTAGATTATAAACAATAAGGTAAATAAGTTATTTACTCTTTAAATCTATTATTGTGTAAATAATAATTATTTACAGCATAAATAAGGGGTAAAATTTTACTATTTATAACCATAATTTTTTTTAAAACTTGCTATTTACTACATTTAGCATTAAAAAAGTGTTATTTACTATAATTTCCTGTGAAAAAAAAATCCTTAGGGCTCTATTGTTTAAAATTACCTTTTTGTTTTTTTTTTCCCAAAATTTACTTATTAAAAAAAGAAGGAAATAAGCATTAACGAAGTCAATAAACAGAGGATCATTTTGAGAAAACCTCTTCTATGATAATGCTTTTCAATTTTACCATTTTATGAGAAAATATATCATTTTTGAAGAGTACTAAAACATAATTAATTACACATATTTTAGGTTATAGTTAGGCAAACGATGTATTATGTGAGCGTATTTTGGCCCTTTTAACTAGAGGACATGGCATGAATCAAAAAGGGAAAAAAAAAGTAATTGAACACAATAATGATAGTAAAAAAGTGTTTACCTTTCAAACTTGAGAAAATGGTTTATCCACATCCCAAAATTTGATGCCATGAGATGGAAGGATTGAATCTCCAACGTTTTAAGGTGAAGGATACATAGACTTCCCATACAGTTGGCACATTAGTTTGAACTAATAACAATATAAAACTGTCACATGCAACAGTATAAAACAAAAATAAACTATAGTGTAGAGCTCTCACATGCTACAATTTTTGAATCAATTGGTTCAAAACATTTTCGTAACACCAATTCCTTTTAAGGTTCATAGGCGACGTAAAAAGTAATCAGACTTGGGTTTTTCCATATTTAGTCTAAACTGGCATTTAGCATAGATTATCTTAAGTTATTTATGCAAATAATTCCAATTTTACATTGTAACCCTACTCGACTAAAAGTTACTCTATCAATTAATCTCTTGCTTAATTTTATGCAGGTGTTGGCTGTGTGATTGGAGCAGTGTTCCTGTTTCCTGGATCATGGGCATCATACAAATTTGTGAAAAAAAAAAGAAAAATTCAACGCAAGAAAAAGTTCTTTAAGAGAAATGGTGGTTTATTGTTACAACAACAGTTATCTTCGGGTGAAGTTAATGTTGAGAACGCAAAGCTATTCAATTCAAAGGACCTAGAAAAAGCAACTGACCGTTTTAATACTGACAGAGTTCTTGGCCAAGGAGGACAAGGTACCGTTTACAAAGGAATGTTGGCAGATGGGAAAATTGTTGCCGTAAAGAAATCAAAAATAGTCGATGAAGGAAAAGTAAAAGAATTCATTAATGAAGTTGTTATTCTTTCACAAATCAACCACAGAAATGTGGTCAAATTGTTAGGTTGTTGCTTGGAAACAGAAGTGCCACTTCTAGTTTACGAGTATGTACCTAATGGAACTCTATCTCAGTATATTTATGAAGAGCAGGAGGAGTTTCCATTTACATGGAAAATACGATTACGAATTGCAACACAAATAGCAGGAGCTCTTTCCTACTTGCACTCGTCAGCTTCATTACCAATTTACCATCGAGACATTAAGTCTACAAATATACTTCTAGATGGTAAGTACAGAGCGAAAATTGCGGATTTTGGAACATCAAGATCATTGGCCATTGACCAAACCCATGTTTCCACGCTAGTACATGGCACGCTTGGTTACTTGGATCCGGAATATTTTCGATCGAGTCAATTCACGGACAAGAGCGACGTGTATAGCTTTGGGGTGGTCCTTGTTGAGCTCTTGACGGGGCAAAAACCCATTTCCAACCAGAGGGCAGCGGAAGATAGAAGTCTGGCGGCGTATTTCATGCTCTCCATTAAAGAGAAGAACATGTTTGATATTGTCGATGCAAGAGTGATGAAGGAGGGGAAGACAGAAGCAATTACAGCATTTGCGGAACTTGCCAAAAGATGCTTGAATTTGAATGGAAAGAAAAGACCAACAATGAGAGAAGTTGCAGCAGTGTTGGAAGACATTCAAGCGTTAGAAAAGGCTTCTGGTGCTGCTCATGAAGAGCAATATTTTGAGGAGGTTGAATGCGTGGGAGAAGTACCTGCTCGCCATCAGCCTTGGGATTCATTTACTATCTCGAAATGCTCAACTTCATTGGGTGATCCTATTGGTTCATCATCTGATGAAGTCCCATTGTTCTCGTCCATGACCCATTAAAAAGCAAATTAATCTCACTCCTATGCAGTCCAAGCTGAGGTACAGTTCTTTATTGTGTGCCCGTTTTACAGTTATTGCGTGTGCATATATATATGTGTTACAAGTTTTAATATATATATTGTTTAGCCATATTTTGATAGTCTTTTAAACATTTGATTTGTCAGTCTTAGAGAGACTTCATGGCTTATGAGATGTATTGATTTTCAGAGTATTGTAAAGTTCTTTTTTCAAGAAAAAACCTTGAGCAAAGACGAATGTTGGGGGAATGAAAGAGGCAAAAGAGAGAATAGAATTACAGCATTTTCCTTATTAAAATAATCTAACTTAAAAAAATAAAAATGAAAACAATCGGCCCTTTTAAAATTTTTAATCTTATTTCATTTCATTATTATAAAGTTGCAATATGTGCACTCATGTTCTTTTTTGTTTGATTTCGTTGATTATGATGGGGACCACTATTATTAAATTGTATTTTTTTATTATAATGACTAAACATTGCTTTGTTTTTTTAAAATTTATAGTCTTGTTTTATTGTCGTAAATTGCAATCACTACATAGGGATAGTAAACATTATACAAATAACTTGAGAAATTGTAGACAGTTTTTAAAAGTAAAACACTAGATAGATCTATGTCATTAACCCTTGAACTTTGGTAAAACAAGCCCAAGGATGTTTCTCTGGTTTGAGCTTCGTATCGACCCTATGTGGTACAACAAACTCTGTCTAAATCTAAAGGCATGGCTAGCAGCCTCAATGCTACTAGCATATCATATATGTTGATCAATGTAAAAAACTTACTAGTCATCAACTGCTAGCATGTAGCTCCTATGATTTTTAGTCCAAATGAACATTGCTTTGCCGCAGAAAAAGCCATGCTCAATTATAGAACTTGTCTTTTTCTCATTACACGCAATTGTGCATCCATAAAGCTTAAGAGGTAACACGCCATCATGTCGACTGGACTCTGCTTTATTGGCTTCAGCAATAACGTTTTGACCAGAATTGGGTCTATTTCCCCGATGACTATTGGCCGAAGGTGTCTGAAATTTAGGTTGCCAGTGAGACGTTGAACGTTCACCAACACCTCGGTTTTCTTTTGAAGAAGCAGGCAAGTCTACCTGACTCATCTCAGAGGTTGGAGATTGAGCGTAACTTTTGTCAGTGTCCCCACTGCTTCTCTTCTGATGAAGATCACGATTACTGCCAATGCCTTTGTGTCCCTTAGATGCATGCCGCTTCCCTCGTGAAGTAACTCCCTGATCTTTTATGACTGGTACTACGACAGGTTCAACAGAGTTTGAGTTGTTTGAAATGGCCCAGTCATCAGTGGTGCTCCCTTCATCAGAATGTTTCTCCTGCTCTTTCACAGGGCTTACTTCAGCTCTCTGAGAATGAGGAAGCTCATTTGATTTTTGCACATTCTGATTAACATTTGAAACAAATGATGTCCCATCTTGCAAGCCTTGTGTGCTGGTCGATTCTATTGATCCACGCTGCCGCCAAGATCCATTAACTTTTCCCTGCTTATTACTATGCCTGTTATTCCCATTCTGACACTCCACTGTAAACCCTGCTTTCCCAAGAACCACCCTGACATTATTAAAACTTTCAGGACCTTGAGAATCAATACCTACCTTTGGAATAGAGTCATCGGCTGTGGTCTGATTGGTAACAGAAGCCAAGGGATGATGATTAGCACCTCCTTGTTGTGCCATTTCTTTTGCTGCAGGTTTTGGAATATATCTCTCCATTTCTGCCGTCTTATTTTTAGAATTTATCTGCACCTGATTATCAGCCTTCACAGGAGGACCAACACTGTCCACTACATTCTTAGGGCTGGTTTCATCAGTGACCTCATGTCACGCCCCGGAGTACGGGAGGTGACGTGGCGGATTATTTAAATTAATTAAAAGAGAATTTAATTAAAATCCAGAGTTTAAGGAGTTGAATTAAGTATAAAACGTGAGGTTAATTAAAACACTTTATAGCGAGTTCATATACATTAGACAATTTAAAACATTAAACGAATAAATATTAAAATAATAAAGCCGCGAGTATGGGTTCCACAACCCACAACTTGTGCACACACATGGTTCTGACAATATCATAAATACAATCACAGTCCAGATACAAATAAAGTTAAATCTTACATGCCTTGATTAAATGATACAAAATATAAATTAATCCTCCTATTGCTCCTGAGTTCGGTCCGAAGAATCCTCTCCAAACCTAAATGGGAAACCACCTAGAGGGGGAAATTTGAAACAAATAAAACGTGAGCGAAAGGCTCAGTAGGACTAAGTTTTATAAAATAATTTAATTTAAAGAAACAGGTCATTTAAAAGAAACCTTAAATGAATAAATAAATAAATAAATGAATAAATTTGAGTAAAGCCGTTCTTACCCAGAACAGTTTACTTGGACAACCAGAAATATCAGTTTCTTTTTCCTAGGCAAACCATAGTATCACCACCGTAGTGGCCCAGCTGGGTTTCGGGACCTGCCCCCAAGGTCGATCGCTACACGACCCGATCTCTGATATGGCATCATGCCTATGTGTTTATTATCATTATCATTCAAAACCCAATTACCGAGTGTTGTCATTTACATTCATTATGAAGTTTATTTCAGATCACGGTATATTAAAATATAACCGATAAATTCATTTTCAAAGAACCGTTGAAAGCATTTTAATAGAAATCCTTTACAAAGCCAAATCATTTCAAAACCAGGCTACCAAAGAAATGGGGTAGAAGTCCTACCTCAATACTCGTGCCGGTGCCCCACACCGTAATACCGGTCCGTTGTACGTTAGCTCCACGGAACCACGAACGATCCTAGATACAAACTAAGTCGATCAATATCTAGTTCAAGACATTCTAAATTACTCAACCATTTCATGATGTCCTAGTGTGCCATTTGTATCATTAAAATCATTCTATAAGATTGGAGTTTAAATCAGGGTTCAAAATAGTGAAAACGGGTAAAAATCACAAAAATTTCTATGCCTCAGTCGGCCTACCGGACTCCTTGCTTCGGCCTGCCGAACTGCACAGTTCGGCCTGCCGAAAACAAAGTTCGGTCGGCCGGTCATTTCCCCAGGTTCGGCCTGTCGGACGGAAGAAAACCGGCCTGCCGAACTGGGAAAACCTAGAAATTCCAGCCATGGGTTTTGATTTCCCCAAAACCCAAATCTTGATTCTAACCTGTTTTTCTCAAATCTCAGGCATAGAAAACATTCATAGATGATAGAAAGACATATTTGAACACTTTAAAACTCATTTAAACAAGATTCAAACACAAAAATCCCAAAAATCCAAAAATAGGAAAAATTGAGGAAAAATAAAAAATCTTGAATCCAATTCGTTTTTCTTCAATCTAAGCTTAGATTCTAGGTGTTCTAAGTTCATTTAACTCAAATCCAAGGTTTTCTAAGTTTAAACAAACCTAGATTTTAAAAATGCACAAAATTGAAAATTTTGGAAAAAGTTTAGAAATTTCAAAACAAACCTCGAATCGAAGCTTCAATCCGCGTCCTCGGTTGCCAAATCACGTCCCCGAGCTTCCTCCTTGCTAACCCGAAGCTTGGATTCAAATTTCTTTCAAAAATTTTGAGAGAGAATTGAGAGAGAGAGAGATGGCTCACGGTGAAAAAGAAGAAAGAGAGAGAGAGAGGAACCGGAGAGAGTGAGGAGAGAGGAGGAAGAGAGAGAATAAATAAAGAAAATCGGTGGGCGGTTTTACTGTGCGAAAACTATGTGTCGCCCACAGTTTTGTAAAACGGAGTATTTTTTAACATTTTACAAATTGTTGTGTTTCAAAACTCAAAACATTATTTTAAAACAATAAGAAATCATTTGGATTCAATAAATTAACAAAACAACCAAAAATTCAAAATCCAACCAAATAATCTAATTAATGTTAAAACATTAATTATGGCACACTAATTCATCATTTATATTACATTAACATTAAATAAATTTTGGTGCGTAACACCTCAGCTTTGTGCGACTGAACTGGTGCCCAGACAACAGCATCACTTCCATGGAACCTTTCTCCGGTTCTGCCGTTTTGTGGATCTCTTGACATCTTGTGAGGCTGCTGAGGTTTCCATTGGCTGTTTACTCTGCCATGGGAGTCTTCATTTGGTGATGATGGATGTTGCTGTGAGGACCGATCAGCATCCCTAGGAATGTTCTGCAACTGAACTGTCACACTAGGATCTAATTGATGTTCAAATGCCTGTGGCACACCGCTTTCAAGATAAACATTTGCAACGTTTTCTTTTGATCCTGTAGATGATAAAGCAGAGGCATCTTCCGTTTTGTGCTTGTTGTTACTATTCTTGCTATTTTTCCTTCTTGAATGCAGAGAAGAGTCGGCACTAGCATTTGAATTTACAGGCAAGGTTGAGCCCCCACTCGGAAAATATTCATTGGCTACAACTCCAACAGATGCAGTGGCATTATCTTCCACATCAGTCTGAGTTCTGGGCACCTCAGTTATACCGGTGGACTGCTTTTGTTTAAAACCTGTACGCTTCTGCCTAGAGGCATTACTTTTATGAACTTGAGGAGCATTATTGTGGGTGGTGTTGGCACCATTAGCCTCTTGCTGCAATGGTGCAGATTGAGCCTGCATCAATAGAGGTTCCCCAGAGGCATTCTTTGGAGCCTCTAAAGGTACTTGACTCTTTGGCAAACAGGGTTTTTCAACTCCAATGGTGTAACTCTCATTAGTCTAAGAAACTACATTTGATCTAGAACCCAGAGCTGACTTTGGTGGCCCATTTCTACGGACACCAATTGATGATTCCCTGAGAGTCTGAGATCCTTCTTGCTTAGTCTAGATGGTACCAGTCGAAGCATGTTCCAGCCTGTCAGTTGACCCTTCAAATGCTTGTCTCCACCTGTTCAATTCTTCTAACTTTGCCCGAGCCTTGGCCATCTGCTTCTTAGTCCTCTCCTCCTCTTCCCCCTGTAGTTGCTTGTTAATTCTCCTCTAGTAACCAAGATTTCCAGAAAACCTGGAGAGTTGAAACTCCGAATATGAGGGAAGGTGAGGGTAATTGTTTAAAACAAGAGGCTGGTCCTTGAACCTCTACTAAAGCCTAAGAACAGTTGGTATTACACACTTCCAAAGGAAATGGGGTTAACATATTATGCGTCTTATCTCTACACAGCTGCAAAATGCTAAGCCTACAATCAATTCATCAAACTCACAGCTGCTACAATTTGACAAAAATAGAGCCAGATTCTTAAAAGCCTCAACATTCAATTATTCAAATTATCAATTTAACATCATTCCTAGTCCTTTGCTAACTGCTTGCAAAGCTACATAATTACTCCAGAGTATAACAAAAGAAAAAAATTCAATTCCAGAGAGTTAGAACAACTACCTTGCCTTAATAACAAGCACATTCAACTGTGGGTCAAAACTTTCTTAGCAAAAAAAAATAAATCCTGGGGGACATAATGTCAAATAGGAAATGCGTAGTATTATTATTATTATTATTATTATTATTATTATTATTATTATTATTATTATTAATTTCACATAATTATTTACACTTGTAAATATCAAACTACGTACATATAGAGTATTACAAATTCTTAAATTTCTAGTAGTCCTTATGACTTAAAAAAAATTCTTATCATGCTTTATGGTTTTGTTAAAATTGAGATTGATCTTATATTCATAAACTTTGTGCTCATTGAATTATGGTGCTCAGCTGTTGGTCACTATAATCTAAGTTTCTCCTGTTAAGCTGACATCATGTAGGAATTCCGCATAATCATATTGAGTTAAAAATTCCTTTTTATTTATTAATCTCAATTTAGATATTTTAATTGAGATTCTTATAAAGGTCACTACTTTGACCCATACATAAAATTGTAAAATCATAAAAGCTTAGTTTAGCACATTAAATAATTATTTTTATTATTCAAGTGTACTATTAGAACATCATATTCTGTTATATGCTTCATACATAACGCGCTTAAAATTGTGTAATTATAACATTATTCATTGCTAAAGTCTTTTTGTTATTAAGACTTCCTAAGTTCACGTAAATTGAGAAATTTTATAATTATAAATCATGAGTAAATCGTGATTTAGACTTCTAAACTTCCCAATCGCTATTCAGGGTTTATGACGTAAAATTGAATTCTGACAGCTCCTCTGAGCGCTTAGCAGTATGGTATATTATTTATTTCAATTTAATTACAAAGTCATGGAATTTTAATTGTAACTCCACAAATCTAAACTCATAAATAATTGCTCGGGTTTCTAAGGTAACACTGACTTAAATTCGTGAATTCTCTCTACTACAAGCTATCAGGTGATTAATCTAGCAGACGTAATTCTATTCGAATATGTAAGAACACATTGACTTATCTAAAGTCAACCATTTCCTTAAATCTTCATTTTTTTTCATAAACATTTCTCGTAATTCTTACTAAAACTTAAACTTATAAGCTCTAAACTTATATTTTATAATGAATTAAATGGTATAGGTATAGAAAAATCCTTAATTAATCATACTTATTAATTTCTAGATTTTTCCAATCATTACAATTTAGTTATGTAAAATGAAATTTTAGTAATTATATGAATAACATTAGAATTCTTAAGTTTAGTAAACACTAAAAAGAGTAAGGGATTGTTCCCTATTACGACATTAAATAAATAAATAAACACTAAAAAAATTAACGATGGTCACTCTATTACTTTATATTTCTTTTCATCCTCGTCACTTTTTTTTTTATATTTCTTTTGGGTTTAGTAAATGTGATCCTATATTCAGTTAGAATAGACCGGTAATGATACACATGTCTTCCTAACGTGTAAAAACCGAACTTGACCCATTATGCGTTGACTTGGAAAGTCAAGAGGGAAATGTTTTGAAAAATCAATTGATACAATACACGGAAAGGGAATTCCACAAAAATTCCTGAAAAGAAAAAGTTAGCAACAATTTGGGATTTTTTTTTTTTTTTTTAAGATTTGAAGTTACACCAGTTTCTCTTTTAACATTTTAGTTCACTGATAAATAATATAAAATTCTCAACAACTACTATAAAAAATAAAAAATTATTATAATATAAAATTTTTATATACTATAATATTTTTAATACATAATAATTTTTAAACTATTTTCCAAGCGTCCTCCCAAATACCTAGTCAAGATCTAAAATGTCCACAATGAAACTTTTTCTCGATCCCATGAAAAGTCACGCATCCAAGAGCATATTAGACATCCGAAAATTTTTTTAAAAAAAAGAAATAAGAAAAGTTTCTTCGTTGACTTTGAAGTGAACCCAACCAAGTCCTAGTGCACATATACGTCTTTTTTTTATATATAAAATTAAGATCAAACCACCAAAATGACGTCAATACAAAGCGTGGAAAGTGAAATCTCAACAAACATGTGTCAGGGAACACCGGCCTTTTTAACAACTTTTATTTAACTACTACTTGCACTGTATTTCTAACTAAATAATCTCAAGTGATGGGGACCATTAGCGCAGCATATTACAGATAGCTGTTAAGAAAACTGAATAAAAAAAAATTGTGAGTGTATCAAATACCATTTTTTTTAAGAGTGCTACAATTTGGCACGACTAGAATTTCTCACGACCCAGATGTAACTGGCTCTTGAAGGCGTACATTTGAAAATTATTTCTTATTTTTTAAATCAATTTGTGGGCCTCACCTTTTTCTTTTTATCTCTCCTCTGTCATCGCTCCGACCACTCTCACCTTCACCCTTTTGCCTTTTTTTTTTTTTTAAACAAAGAAAGTAATAATCAGAAAAGAATTCTACGAACAATTTGCGCGTTTTGGCGTGAGCTTTGGTGCAGACTTTTGAAGAAACTGCCAGTAAGGTCGTCTTCCAAGTTGACGATGAGGTTAACGAACAGACCTTCCAAGAGACTGCCAAAAGAATGTTATGTAAAGACATTTTTGACATTTCATAAATAGATCATTAATTTTTTATATATCTTTACATGCATGTTATTTAGATGGTTTATAAATATCATAAGAATTATTTATGTTTCTTATTTATTTCATCTTCAATATTATATATAAGTATTATATAAAAGAAGATAATATTTAAAGATAATAATGTAAATTATGTCCGTAATAAATAATTAAAAGTTGAGATTTTTAATTAATTATTACTAATATGGTTTATTCCTAATCTGAATGGAAATGTTAATGAAGAGTCATTAAATGAAAGTATTTATATATAATATGATTATATAGGATTGCAACAAGATTAATTCAAAATCTCTAATAATCACCGTTAGCAAGTAGGGAATTTGAAAATAATCAATGATAATCATTTATAGAACAATCTTAATATGAATTGCTAACAAACTCCTATTTATAAAATTATGTTATTTGATTTGCTCTGTTTTGGTTTTACGTTCTGTGCTCTGCAGCTTAACATACCATTAATCTGTTACATTTATATGCAGTTGACATAGACTGATGATGATAGAGATGTCTTTCTAACGTAGCAGCCGAGCTTGACCCAGTAATGCATCGACTTGATATGCCAAGAGCGAAATGTTTTGAAAAGTCAATTGATATATACTATACACGGAAAGGGAATTCCGAGGAGATTCTTAGAGAAGAAAACGTTGGAAAAAATTTGGATGTTTTTCCTTCGAAGATTTGAAGTTATACTAGCCTTCTTTTAGTATCTCCGTTGGTTTCAATCAATAAACAATACAAAGCTCTCTAATATTATAAATATAAATCAATATTTTCAATTCCCACTACTCCCCACAACAACTTATAAATCAAGATCTAATATGCCCATAATGAAAACTTTTATCGATTCCATAAAAAGTCCCGCATCCAAGGGCATATTTGACATTCAAAAATCTTTAAAGGAAAAATAAATTAAAAA
Source organism: Artocarpus heterophyllus (assembly GCA_025403435.1). Taxonomy (NCBI): domain Eukaryota; kingdom Viridiplantae; phylum Streptophyta; class Magnoliopsida; order Rosales; family Moraceae; genus Artocarpus; species Artocarpus heterophyllus. The sequence continues at coordinate 6,003,028 of CM046346.1, read as the reverse complement.
AAGTTTCTTCATTTAGTTAGAAATGAAAATTCATAGACAGTTACACATCCGACCAGGTCGTAGCGCGTGTATACGTCTTCATCAGCTTTGTTTTTTCAACTAAAACAATGTCTCGGGGAACGCTGACCTTTTTAACAATTATTAATCTCAAGTGATAAGTACCATAAGCGCAGTATATTATAGATAGATGTTAAATAACTGTAAAAAATGCCAAAAAAAAAACAAAAAAGGAAAAGAAAAAGAAAAATGGAGTGTAAACTTCGGTCATTTCCGAATGCCATTTTTTTTTAATCTATTTCATTCGCCACTAACGAAGTAAGATGATTACTAGAAATCCATTGGATGGGCAGTTTTTTTATATTGGCAGTTATCAAGATGACTTTAAAAGAATAATTTGTCAAGATACTTATTTTTCCGAATAATTTTTTTGATAAGACGTGGAGCATATGGCTCTTTTACCAAAGAAGAAATAAATTATTGATAAAATGAATTTATTAACAATTTCAGGACAAAATTATGTAACAAATATTAGACAATATTCGGAAACGAAATTTCCAACTATTATATTAGACGTTCTGTACGTCTTGAAGATGAACCTGTTTTAAGATTACTAGTAGTGTAGTATAAAATAGACAAACAAATAACTGGAAATACAAACGACAATTATATTGAAATTATGTAAATACGAAATTACAATAAGCACAACAACAATATGTATATAAAGATAGTAATCTAAACTCTGTCCTTTATAAATAATAACTGTTGAGATCTTTAATTAATTATCACTAATACAGTTTATTCTCCATTTGATTGGAACAGTTTTATTTGCAGTATTAATGAAGAGTCATTGAAGGGAGAAATTTATATAATGTGATTACAATGAAGAGTCGAAGCAGCTGAGCTAGAAATCGTTCTTGTTTGAAGGCGAAGCGCTGCAATTGTCCTCCAATCTGAGACTCCTCTGGACGACACTCAGGGACGAGGCACCCATTGAGCTTCTTCGACTACCGATCTTGGAAGAGAAGATTATTCTCCAAGGTCAGCCTGTAGTTTCGTGATTCCTCCGACGCCGATGAGGATATCGGCAGCAACATGGATGGAAAGAGCGTGGCTTTGACTGTAACGACCTAGCTTCCCGAGCTGTTACTTAAATGCTCTTTGCTTATACTTAACCTTAATCTTGCTCATAAAAATACGAAATATATATATATATATATTTTAGAAACATAATTAGAATACTTAATTATATTACTTAGTATTTTCCATATTACTTAGTATTTTCCATAATATTTTATATAACATTTGCTTACTTATAGTTACAAACCATTTGCTTAAACATTTATGCAAAAAGCAATACTAACTTACTTGCTAGACCGTATCATACTATAAAATAAACAGTTTATCAAAAAGCAGAATTAAAACTTGCACCGGTATCCTTTGCCTGATTATCGCATTTGTCCCACCGCTGCGCCCAGTTCATCACTTTTCATACCAGCCTCTTGGTAGGATTTTCGACAGCATAAAGGATTTAGATGAACTTTTCGCTTAGCAATTCCAAACGCATCTCACAAAAATTTTATAAGATTACAACAATAATGCAATGCACGGCTCCATTTGTGCTAGTTTATGAATATCTTTATAACATTCTTTATTTTGGGCCCAAGTAATCGTTTTAAGTGCATGTGATCGTCGAACACCAAGATTGTATCTTAACTTGATGCTCCCCTTGGGTCGGGAGACTTATACCTTGCCTGAGTAGAGGTTGGTATGATACTTTATTATCTTATTTTCTCTTTGTCAACTTTGGGGTTTAGCTTACCAACTTTGTAATCTTAGTGAACATGCTTTATGCAATGACTTGGTATTAAAGACAATATGCATAACATTTGCAATTATAGAGCATTCATCAATAAGTCGCATAAAAATCAATTTCTTCCTTTTTTTCTTTGGTTAGTCGACTTTGTGTCCAGTTAATATGACGCTTGACTATTAGTTCGTGTTTAAGTTGACAGTCTAATTCTACACTGTTTAAGTTAGGTAAATTAAAGCCAATCAACATCTCGTTTAATGGCTTTTAACTTTGCTTGTTTTAAAACTTTAAGCTTACTTGGTAAGCTCTAGTCTCTTTTGACTTTTTTGTAAAAATAATGTTTTACCCTCAAAGGGTCTTGAAAATCACCAAACATTTTAGAACAAAATTTATGATTTCTTGCTATCCAAAACAATGCAATAAAACTGCCTATACAGTGAGGAAAAAGACATTTTTTTATCTTTCAGGTTTTGGACCAAATCAAGAAAATCTTGACATTTTTGCCCCTAACGGGTCTTGAAAAATTTTCAATCAGTTAGTAGTGTTTTCCAATTTTTAACATTTAAAAAGTTTTATAGTAAAATCTTGCAAAATTGGTAGGAACCTTTTTTCATAAGAGTTGATAGTTTCAGCGAGATATACAACTTTCGTGTTTTAATTTTTCTCAAAATCAATCGTTTAGGAGAACTTTAAGCTAATTTTCTCAAATAATAGTTTTGAAATTGGCATTTTTGGCTAGATCCAATTGGATTTAAGGGAAACTTTCTTCACGGAAAACGTTTATCTCAACATTTTCTTTAATTCACATGTTGAGCTTAGAAACCAAATCCATCTCTAGGTATCTTTAAACTTGAGACTTTCTAAAACTAGTTTTTTTTTTTTTTTAAGTGTGTTGCAACACTTTTGCAACAAAACTTCCTTTTAGACTAAACCACATAGCCTAAGCTCATTCATCATATACAAAGCCATATCACATACAAATAAATCATGCCATAAAAGTCCTTTACATGCCAAAGTTCATAATCATTATTTACAACCCATGAAAGCATAAAAACACACACTTTAAACAAAGCTTCAAGGTTAGAACTCATACCTAATGTAGTTCAAGTTGTTAAGTCACTTTTTCTTGATGGAAAAAGACCTCTAAAACTTCTTAACCTCAAGAATAAAACATGAAAAATAAATATATATCATGGAACTGCAAACTTGACAAAAACCCATTGATAAAGTTTGGATTTTTACCTTAAATCACTTTGGATCAACACTACAACTCTTGAGCTTGCTTCTAAGGATGACTTTGAAATTTGGAAACAACAAAACTTGAGAGAAAAATGGTGCAAAAGGGGTCATTTTGTGAGATGAAATGAAGGGAGATATTTGCTTCATGAACATTTCTTTGAGGAAAAAGAAAAAAAAAATTCAAAGTGACCCTTTAGTATTTATAAAGCTGGACTTGGAGGACTAAATTGAAAGAAAATTTCGCTAAAATACGCTCACTAAATCCTGATTTTAGGGGAGAAAATAGAGTGATTTTTTGCACAATTTTTACAGTCTACAAGATAAGATCAAAGTACATCTAAGTGATGGTGTTTTACTTTAGCAGTCTAGTTTCAACCGAAATTATATATTTCTTGCTCTAACAATGTAGTTTGAAGGAGATATTTTTTTTTATCTGTAGAAAAATATCCCAGTCTACTATTTAATTTTCATCAATAGTAATTCCTTTATCTGTGTGGAAATTAATTTTGTATAATTATATTATGTTGCTAACTAGACTGCTTTGAGTGACTTTTTATACCAAATGTTGTAATTGGGTGGACTGTTGAGATATATATGTATGTATGTATGTATGTATATATATATATATCTATATATTGTCATTTTTTACAATGATTAAGACTTTAGCATGACCTTTTTAATCTTATTCTCCCATATTTACTTTATGGGCAATTTTGTCACATAATTAAATTCTATCACAAGGTAATTTTCATTAAATTTACCTCTTTAAGGCACTTTAGAAATTTTAGAGTACTCTAACTCAAAAAATTTGTACATATGAAAATTCACCTTAATTCATCAAGAATTGCACACAAAAATGCATATGAAATTTCATTATATTTTTGTCACACAATTTCATAATTACAAAATATAAAATTTTGCTAACAAAATTCATTGTTTAAATCTCAATTAAATTCTTGGTTTAAACTAATGAATTTTCTCAGATATTACAACAATATTTTTGAAAACCACTAAATACTTAATGAATCTTTAATTTACATTTTATAATTTTAAAAAAATTACATATAAAAAATATTTAGTTTACATTATATTTAAAAATTTATTAAAAAGTCATCATTAGGTCATAAACAAGTTATCCATCTAAAACATATTTAAAAAGATCCTTCAATTAAATGCTTATTAATTGTTATAGTATTTATTTAGTTAACTGTCTACTTTGTTACAACCATTAAATTTATATCAAAAGGCTAATATAATAGTAACCATTAAAAACGTAACCATCCAAACCTATATAGATACACACACTTGTGCTTCCATGCAGTGCATTGCGCATCACCTAAGAGCAAAGTAATTTAGGTCGTGTGGTAACATGTTGATTTAATTTTGGCGTGATGTCAAATGATTTTCCAAAATATTTCCTCCTTAATCAACATTGATCAGCACAACTCTTTTTTGTCAAGTACGGTTGCTAGAATTGTGTTGCTTGGTTCATCAAAGTTGCTTTTGGCTTCTTATGTTTTGAAAGTGTTTGAATAGCTTAAGAGCTTTGGCCGGCTAAAAGACTTTTAAGAAAAGACGGGTATGCTCTTCTAGAAGAGCAAAACTATATTGTCTCTTTTATCCTATAAAAAGATTAATTATAGCTATTATACGTTCTACTCACCTTGGGATTAAAATTCGAGCCTTTTGAGTACCTATTTACATAGAAAATCGTATCATTCTAGCCTTGACTATCTCAACTTGTTTAATGGCATAATCATATTTGTGTTCACGACTGAACATGTAAAATTACAAAATTCCTTCTACTAAACATTATTTGGGATAGTTTTATATCAAAGACTTGCTTTGGAAAATTTTAAAAGTTAAGGACAAACTGAGATTTTTTACTCTGTTTAGGAACTAAAAATGAGATTGAGCAAAATAAAAGGTTAAAATTTATTAGTAGAAAATGCAAAGGATTCACTTGACGATCCAGAACAGGATGGAAGTGTAAGTGAAATAAAATGTGTTTGTAATTTGTATATTAAAAAATATAAAACTCTGATTTGTTTTTTGTTTTTGTTTTTGTTTTTTTTTTTTTTAGTTATAAACCTTGATGCGTTTATAAAATGTGTATATAATCTGTTGACATAGTTTACTGTAATTATTAGCTTATTATTTAAAAATTTATCAGGTCTATAGTTTACTATAATTGATTATTTGTAACATCCATCAATTGGCCGACATTTATAAGGTGTTTGGCAGTAAGTAGTCTCGACCACTTTTATTATAAACAGTGTAAAGCTTTCACATATTATAGTGACAATAAAAAAATCACTACAGTGTAAAGTTCTTATATGCTACAGTAAAGACAATTTTAACTAACGGTTCTAACCACCTGCCAAACACCCTATTAATATTGAGCTGCAGATCTATAGTTTACTGTAATTGATTATCAAGTCAACACGTTTTCGGTCAAGTTCGGCTACTATGCTAGACAAACATATCTCTCATCTTCTGCTTGTGCCTTGACTCTCTATAAATTTAATAGTAAGCTGCAGATCTGAAAACACAGAGCAAGAAGGAATAAAAGAAAATTAAGAAAAAAAGAAACATGGTTCTCCAACTTTTTATTCACATCCTTTTGATGTTCTCTTATTACCTTATCATTACAAATATGGGCGCAGCATCCGAAGCACTACCGATGGCGAAGCCAAACTGTCAACCAAGCTGCGGAAACGTTAGCATTCCTTTTCCTTTTGGGATCGGAAAAGGGTGTTTCATCGACGAATGGTTTGAAGTTAACTGCACTAACAGCGCTACGCCAGTCTTGAAACGTATCGGTCTGGAGGTGACAAGAATCAATCTCAGTCCTCCAACACTTGGAGCCAAACTTCCAATCACAACTTTTCAGGAGTGCCCTCGTACTGTCAGGTATTCGGTACAAGGGGACCAAAATGGTACTGACTTAAGAGGAAGCCCTTTTGAGTTTGCCAACGACCGGAACAAATTCACCATGGTTGGCTGTGAATCTATAGCGTGGATTGCCTCGGACTTAGCCGGCACGTTTGCTGCAGGGTGCTCGTCGGTTTGCAGTAAAGATAGCAATGGAAATGCGGTGAACGATTTCAGGGGGTGTAATGGTGTGGATTGCTGCCAGACCTCAATCCCCCTGAACCTGCAGGTCTTTAATGCCTATTTTTGGGTAGTTGGGAATAACAAAACACCTGAATGCAAATATGCTCTCCTCGTCAACGATACTTGGTTCTCACAAAGTGTCAAAAATCTGTCTGTTTTGAATGAGACGAGAGACGTCCCCGTAGTGCTGAATTGGAGATTGTACTCTGACAAAATTGATGCATTGCCCCCTGAGTCTTTTTTTTCCGACGCAAGCTACTCTGTTTCTTATCCATTAATAAAACGCAGAAGTGAGAATTGCTCCAGAATCCCAGTCCAAGACACTCCTTCTTCACTCGTCAATCAATCTGAGTATGTATATTGTGCTTGTCATCCAGGGTTTGATGGAAATCCTTATCTTGCCGACGGTTGTAAAGGTACGTGACGTAAAGCTATCCCATCTACCCTCATCTACAATCAATGTTATATATATATATATATATATATATATATGAGAAGTGAGTTGAACTGAAAACTTGATTGGTATCATTAACTACGGTTTGAACCGTGCGCCAAGACACACGGATAGTTCATTTTCATCTTCAAGAAATTCTTTCCAATCACTGATTTAAAAATGGTTATAATACATTTTATTATATATTCGTATCATGATGATTATCGCAAAAGTTTTATAATATAGTGATAATTAGTTTGTTGTGTTAACTCCTTTCCAAACAGATATATGTTTGATCAACTTTTTTATTTGTATTAGTTCATAAACCTTGCAACTCTTTGTTTTCCCACAATTAGTTCGCTACAAGGTAACTGCCTCTCCCTTCGTGTTTTTTTTTTTTTCTACCCCTGAAATATTTCTCTTTTATACATTTATGTTCCTCTTCTATGTTTTTTTTTTTTTTCATTTCCTCTCTCTCCTTTTTCTTTTCAATTCCCATTTCTTTCATTATTACTTTTCTCTTCCATCTCACCTTTTTTGTTGTCACTTTCGTCCCCTAACTTTATTTCCGAATTCTTTTATGTCAAAATTTTGTTGCTACCCATCATTTATTGGCTTCAATAGCGATAATATGCAAATTTTGTGCCCCACTAGATTCAAATCTTAGCTCCGTCGCTGCATGTAGTGTAATTTTTAAGATCTTTGAACATTAGAGGATTTTAGGCTAGACAATCTTACGACAGTATATTCATTTTTATCAAAGGATCAATGGACAATTCTTTTTCTTTTGACAAGTTTGGTTACTGCAAATAAAAATGACGATTAATTTTTGAAATTTAGAGTCAGTCTTGTGCCGTAAAAACTTTGAAATTGTATACTGAAGACCATTACATCGTGTGCAAAACATTCTAATTTTTAGATATATTATGTGTCTGTTGTATAAATTGGGTATATTACATAACTATAATTCTTAGTTTAATTATTTCTTAATTTAGCCTTCTATTTGAAGAAATTACAACAGTATTTTTTGTGAATTTGAAAAACTGATTTTAATTTTTCCCTCGTAGACTTTTTGGACCAAAAAGAAGATAAGACAAAATACTCTTAATTAGACCAAATTTGTTTCAAAAATATATTTTACTTCTCGAGAAAATTTTAAAATATATATTTTAACATTCAAAAAGCTATAAAACTTAAAAACTTTTTTTAAAAAATTTGATGTTTTATTTTAGAAGTTTTTATGTTTTTAAATCTAAATAATATTTTCAAAACTGTTTAAATGTAATTATGTTGTTTTACCTAATTGTTTTTTATTTATGTGAATGAAATTGAAATAAGTTTTTTAAATTTAAAGAACGCCTTTATAGTTTTTAAAAACAAAAAGACATTAAAAAATAGTTAAAACTAAAAAATATAATTATATAATTAACCCTTTATAAATTCCAAGTTATTATGTGGTAAATACGTAATTACTTCATGGTTTTTTCTAAAGAAAACAAAACTTTCTCCCACATTTCAGATATTGATGAATGCGCCGCCGAAGGTCCAGGTTCAAAGGCATGTTCAGGCAAAAGCTGCGTCAACATTGACGTTTACCCGTTCTACTCATGCGAGAAAAAGCCCCTAGAGGTGATCTTAATAGGTATTGCTGTACTTATTTCCAAGCTCCAATTAAAATCAATAATTTTGACTTATTCTCATTACAATATTAGGGATCTTTTTTGGCGCAAACTCCTGTCGATAATTTATATTTTTAAATCATTAAGTTTACTCAAAATTATTTTATTTTGATGACCTAACGGCTAAAAGATAGATGCTTACTTATAGGTCTCTTTTTTGGTTTCTATCAAAGAAATTGTCATAATATACATGACAAGGTCAACAACTTCGTGAAATTTTTAATTTTAATATCTTCCACATAGAGTTTTGAAAATTTTTGAATCAGCCCCAAGTGTTGGCTTTCTGAGAATACTCATTTTTCAAACTTCAAATGTCAAACAAACTAAATATCAACTACACTACTATAAATTAATTTTAGGAATATATACTTTTAAAGTGAATTAACCTTTATGCTCAGTTTACTTGGAAGAAGGAGGAAAACAAGCTACAAATAGATTTTTTTTTTTTTAAAAAAAAGACCAAGTTTAATATAGCTTTATTGTAAGTTACTTTAAATTTTTTTCTTCATTTATGAGCCCTCCGAAAATATTTCTAGCTTCGGGGAGGAGGTGGAGGAATTTCTAAAATCAAGAAATTCTTTTTGGGTATTTCTTGTAGTTAAAGAAAAATCGATGGAAAGAGATAAATGAAAGAGAGCTAAAGTATGTTTACTACTCATGAATGGAGAAGGAGGTTTAACTCCCTTTCTCCGCTACAAATGTGCTTATTTACATGAAGGAAAATTACATTAAAAAATGTGCTCATTCATGTCAGAAAAATAAAGTTTAAAAAAATTATGCCCCACACACTACCACTGTTATTCGATCTGAATGTTTTCTTGAATTATGAGTTCATTTTGTTAGCATTAAAGTACTTTCTTCTGAGATCTTTGAATTAGATTTTCTTGCATTTGTATTGATATTTAGCCCATGCTTGTTTTTCATGCACTTAATGGGGGCATCAAAACAATGAGATGAATATTCTATGAGTATTTTTTTCTTGTCGTTTGCGGGAGTTCATTCTTTTTTTTTTTTTGGGGTTACATTTTAATTTTTAAAAATATAAATTATTTTCAAATTTAAGCTAAGATTAGCTGATTGCACGTGCATATTGTGAATAATGAACAGTATTTTACATGAACTGCAAGTAGTGCAAAAGAAAGAGAAGGAGAGAAATAGCAGATTTTTTAAATTTTTTAAAGCAAACAGCAGGCTTTAAAACTATTTTTTATAAAGAGCATATATATGATATAAATAATTTATTTAATGTGTAAATAAGAATTATTTAGACCATATATAATGGGATAGATATATTATTTACATTTTAAATCTATTATTGTGAATAATAATTATTTACAACTTAGATAAGGGGTAAAAAAATTACTATTTATAATCATAAATATTTTTAAAACGTGTTATTTCCAACAATTAGCGATGAAAATGTTATTTACTACAATTTTCTAAGGCAACTACAGGCCCTATTGTTTAAATTGCCTCGTTCCTTTTTTTGAAAATTTACTTATTTAAAAAAAGGAGTAAATAGGCCGGGTTTCGGGGCGATGTGCCTGGCCCAATTAATGAAGCAAATATAAACAGTGTCAATTTGAGAGAACCTCTGTAACACTTTTCAATTTTAGTGTTTTTATGAGAAAACAAAAGATTTTTAAAGAGCGCATAGACATAATTAATCATGCATATTATGGGTTAGGATTAGACAAAGTATGTATTTTTTGAGGGTATTTTGATCTTTGTAACTAGAAGAAATGGTATGAATCAAAGAAAAAAAAAATGATGAATCACAATATTAGTAGCAACAAAGCGTTGACCTTCCAAACTTGAGAAAATGGTTTATCCACATCCCAAAATTTGATGCCATGAGACGGAAGGATTGAATCTCCAATGGTTTAACGTCAAGGATACGTAGGCTTCTCATACGGTTGGCACATTGGTTTTAACTAATAACAATATAGAACTCTCAAATGCTATAGTATAAAACAAAAATAAACTATAGTATAAAGCTCTCACATAATGCTACAATATAAAACAAAAATAAACTATAGTATAAAGTTCTCATATGCTACAATTTTGAACCAATTGGTTCAAATCAATTTGGTAACACAAATTCCTTGTACGGTTCATAGGTGAGGTAAAAAGTAATCAGACTCGGTATTTTCCATATTTAGTCCAACTGGCATTTAGCATAGATTATCTTAAGCTATTTATGCAAATAATTCCAATTTTCCATTGTAACCCTACTCGACTAAAAGTTACTCTATCAATTAATCTCTTGCTTAATTTTTATGCAGGTATTTGTAGTGGCTTTGGAGCAGTGGCACTGCTTTTTGGAACATGGGGATTATACAAATTTGTGAAGAAAAGAAGAAAAATTCAACGCAAGAAAAAGTTCTTTAAGAGAAATGGTGGTTTATTGTTTCAACAACAATTATCTTCGGGTGAAGTTAATGTTGAGAACACAAAACTGTTCAATTCAAAGGAGCTAGAAAAAGCAACAGACCGTTTTAATATAGACAGAGTTCTTGGCCAAGGAGGACAAGGTACAGTTTACAAAGGAATGTTGGCAGATGGGAAAATTGTTGCGGTGAAGAAATCAAAAATAGTCGATGAAGGAAAAGTAAAAGAATTCATTAATGAGATTGTTATTCTTTCACAAATCAACCACAGAAATGTGGTCAAATTGTTAGGTTTTTGCTTGGAAACAGAAGTGCCTCTTCTAGTTTACGAGTATGTACCTAATGGAACTCTATCTCAGTATATTTATGAAGAGCAAGAGGAGTTTCCACTTACATGGAAAATACGATTACGAATTGCAACAGAAATAGCAGGAGCTCTTTCCTACTTGCACTCGTCAGCTTCATTACCAATTTACCATCGAGACATTAAGTCTACAAATATACTTCTAGATGGTAAGTACAGAGCGAAAATTGCGGATTTTGGAACATCAAGATCATTGGCCATTGACCAAACTCATGTTACCACACTAGTACATGGCACGCTTGGTTACTTGGATCCGGAATATTTTCAATCGAGTCAATTCACTGACAAGAGCGACGTGTACAGCTTTGGGGTGGTCCTTGTTGAGCTCTTGACAGGGCAAAAACCCATTTCCAACCAGAGGGCAGCAGAAGATAGAAGTCTGGCGGCGTATTTCATGCTGTCCATTGAAGAGAACAACTTGTTTGATATTGTTGATGCAAGAGTGATGAAGGGGGGGAAAACAGAAGCAATTACAGCATTTGCGGAACTTGCCAAAAGATGCTTGAATTTGAATGGAAAGAAAAGACCAACAATGAGAGAAGTTGCAGCTGTGTTGGAAGACATTCAAGCCTTAGAAAAGGCTTCTGGTGCTGCTCATGAAGAACAATATTTTAAGGAGGTTGAATGCGTGGGAGAAGTACCTGCTCGCCATCAGCCTTGGGAGTCATTTAGTATCTCGAAATGCTCAACTTCATTGGGTGATCCTATCGGTTCGTCATCTGATGAAGTCCCATTGTTCTCGTCCATTACCCATTAAAAAGCAAATTAATCTCACTCCTATGCAGTCCAAGCTGAGGTACAGTTCTTTATTGTGTGCCTGTTTTACAGTTATTGCGTGTGCGTATATATATGTGTTACAAGTTTTAATATATATATTGTTTAGCCATATTTCGATAGTCTTTTAAACATTTGATTTGTCAGTCTTAGAGAGACTTCATGGCTTATGAGATGTATTGATTTTCAGAGTATTGTAAAGTTCTTTTTTCAAGAAAAAACCTTGAGCAAAGACGAATGTTGGGGGAATGAAAAAGGCAAAAGAGAGAATAGAATTACAGCATTTTTCTTATTAAAATAATCTAACTTAAAAAAATAAAAATAAAAACAATCAGCCTTTTTTAAAATTTTTAATCTTATTTCATTTCATTATTATAAAGTTGCAATATGTGCACTCATATTCTTTTTTGTTTGATTTCATTGATTATGATGGGGATCATTATTATAAAATTGTATTTTTTTTATTATAATGACTAAACATTGCTTTTTTTTAATTTATAGTTTTATTTTATTATCGTAAAGTTGCAATCTCTACATAGGACATTAAGATCATTATACAAATAACTTGCGAAATTGTAGACAGTTTTTAAAAGTAAAATACTAGATAAATCTATGTCATTAACCCTTGAACTTTAGTAAAACAAGCCCAAGACGTTTCTCTGGTTTGAGCTTCGTATCAACCCTATATGGTACAACAAACTCTGTCTAAATCTAAAGGCATGGTTAGCAGCCTCAATGCTATAGCATATCATATATGTAGATCAATGTAAAAAACTTACTAGTCATCAACTGCTAGCATGCAGCTCCTATGATTTTTAGTCCAAATGAACATTACTTTGCCGCGGAAAAGGCCATGCTCAATGATAGAACTTGTCTTTTTCTCATTACACGCAATTGTACATCCATAAAGCTTAAGAGCCTATAGCCAGCAATACTCTGGTCGATCTTTGATAGCGGGAAACTATTTTCGGGGCACAACCATTCTACGCATGTCCTCTGTTTTTTGCTTCTCGTCGGACACCATACATTGGTTAAAGCCAACTTCAAGCAGATTTGACCTCCTCTGAGATGGTTTCAATTTTCTTATTACTACATGGCCTCCTCTTTTTCGCAACGAGTAATGGTAGGTTTCTAAGTTAAGAAGTTCAAGCTTGCTACTAAAGCAATATCCATTTTCTGGTGAGAAGCTATTGCAAGAATACAATAATAGCACCGTAACATATTACAACTAACAATAATCGTAGCACCGGAGGCGCATATAAAATAAAGGAAAGAAATACCGATGTCCATTAAATCACTTGAAGCTCTATACATGAAATACTGATTTTAGCGAAATTAATATTTTTAGGGCTCGTCAAAGGACGGGTGGAGAAGAAGGTGCATAGAATAAACATTGAAACATGAGAGAACTAGAAAACTTTTCTCTAATTCATTCACCTCTTTTAAGAAGAGGAATAACTTTTCTCTAACCATTAACAAAGTTTGGATTTTTACCTTGAATCACCTTGGATCAACACTACAACTCACAAGCTTGCTTCTAAGGATGACTTTGAAGCTTAAAAACAGCAAAAACTTGCAAGAAAATGGTGCTAGAGGGGTTGTTTTTGTGAGATAAAGGGAGCAATTTGCTTCATGCACATTTCTTTGAGGAAAAGAAAAAAAAAATTCAAAGTGACCATTTAGTATTTATAAAGCTTGATTTGGAAGACTAAATTGCAAGAAAATTTTGCTAAAAAACCCCTCACTAAATCTGATTTCATGGGAGAAAATAGAGTTATTTTTTCCACAATTTGTAAAGTCCACTAGATAAGATCAAAGCACATCTAATTGATGGTGTTTTACTTTAGCCATCTAGTTTTGACCAAAACTGTATTTTTCTTGCTCTAATAGTGTAGTTTGGAGGAGATATTTTTTTTATTAGTAGAAAAACATCCCAGTCCACTGTTTACTCATACTGTTTAATTTTCATCAACAGTAGTTCCTTTATCTGTGTGGAAATAATTTTGTATAATTATACTATGTTACTAACTAGACTCCTCTGAGTGACTCTTTATATCGAGTGTTGTAATTAGGTAGACTGTTGATATATATATATCTATATACTGTCATCTTTTACACTGATTAGGACCTTAGCATGACCTTTTTAATCTTATTCTCCCATATTTACTTTATGGGCAATTTTGTCACATAATTAAATTCTATCACAAGGTAATTGTCATTAAATTTACCTCTTTAAGGCACTTAAGAAATTTTAGAGTACTCTAACTCAAAAAATTTGTACATGTTGATTTAATTTAGGTCGTGTGGTAACATGTTGATTTAATTTTGGCGTGATATCAAATGATTTTCCAAAATATTTCCTCCTTAACCAACATTGATCAGCACAACTCATTTTTGTCAAGTACGGTTGCTAGAATTGTGTTGCTTGGTTCATCGATGTTACTTGAAAGTGTTTGAATAACTTAACAGCTTGGGCCGGCTAACAGAGTTTTCAAGAAAAGACCCAATTATTCTCTCTTTAATTGTCATGGCCGAACACGTTAAATTGGAAAATTCCTTCTACTAAACATTATTGGGCCGGGATAGTTTAATATCAAGGGCTTGCTTTGGAAAATTTTAAAACTTAAGGAAAACATGAGATTTTTTATTCTGTTTAGGAACTAAAAATGAGATTGAGCAAAATAAAAGGTTAAAATTTATTAGTAGAAAATGCAAAGTATTCACTGGAGGATCCAGACCAGGACGGAAATATAAGTGAATAAATAAATAAAATGTGTTTGTAATTTGTATATTAAAAAATATAAAGTTCTGATTTGTTTTTTGCCTTTGGTTTTGTTTTTTTTTTTTTTTTTTTTTTTTTTGAGTTATAAACCTTGATGCGTTTATGAAATGTGTATATAGTCTGTTGACATACTTTACTGCAATTGATTATCAAGTCAACACTTTATCGGTCAAGTTCGGCTGCTATGCTAGCCAAACATACCGCTCATCTTCTGCTTGTGCCTTGGCTGTGTATAAATTTAATGTCAAGCTGCAGATCTCAAAACACAGAGCAAGAAGGAATAAAAGAAGATTAAGGCAAAAACATGGTTCTCCAGCTATTTATTCAGATCCTTCTGATTCATTCACTCTTCAGGATTCCTTATTACTTTTTAAAGTAATTTGTGGGCCTTACCTTTTTCCTTTTATCTCTCCTCTATCATTGCTCGGACCACTCTCCCACCCAGAAGACCAGACTTTCCTTCACCCTTTCGCCTTTTTTTTTTTTTTTTTTTGAAAAAGAAGCTAATAATCAGAAAAGAATTCTTCCAAAAAAAAAAAAGAAAAAATTGCACGCTTTGGGGTGAGCTTTGGTGCAGACATTGGAGAACTGCTGGTAAGGTCGTCTCCCAAGTTGACGATGACGTCAACGAACAGACCTTGGAAGAAGCTGCCCAAAGAATATTATGTAAAGACATTTTATATTTAATAAATAGATTATTAATTTTTTTATATATTTACATGCATGTTTCGATGGTTTATAAATATCGTAAGAATTATTTAGGAGATGTTAAATATTATATATAAGAATCATATATAAGAGAATAATATTTTAGATAATAATCTAAATTGTGTCCGTAATAAATAATTAAAGTTGAGATCTTTAATTAATTATTACAAATACGGTTTATTCTTAATCTGAATAGAACTATCTTATCCGGACTATTAATAGGGTCATTAAATGAATGTATTTATATGTAATGTGATTGTATAGGATTAGATCAAGATTAATTTGAAATCTCTAATAATCTCCATTAACAAATAAAGAATTTGGAGCTAATCAACGACAATCATTTATAGAACAATCTTAATCCTAAATTGTTAATAGACTCCTGTTTATAAAATTATGTTATTTGATTTGCTCTGTTTTGGTTTCCTGTTTTGTGATCTGCTGCTTAACATACCATTAATCCGTTACATTTATATGCAGTTGGCATAGACTGATGATGACAGAGACGTTTTCGTAACGTAGCAACCGAACTTGACCCATTAATGCATGGACTTGATATGTCGAGAGCGAAATATTTTGAAAAGTCAATTGCTATATACTATACGTGGAAAGGTTGTTTCGAGGAAATTCTTGAGAAGAAAAGGTTTTTCTTAGAAAAACAGTTTGGATGTTTTTCTTTTGGGAAATTCTTAGAAAAGAAAAAGTTGAAAACAATTTAAGATGTTTTTCTTTTGAAGATTTGAAGTTATATTAGCTTCCTCTACTTGGTATCTCTCTCTTGCTTTCAATCAACAAACAACATAAAATTCTTATAATTTTTAAATCTATATTTTCAGTTTTGAATGTTCTCCACGACACCTCATAAATCGAGATCTAACATGCCCATGATGAAAACTTTTATCGATTCCATAAGAAGTCCCGCATCCAAGGGCATATTTGACATCCAAAAATTTTTAAAGAAAAAACAAATAAACAAAGTTTCTTCATTGAGTTAGAAATGAAAATTCACGAGTGCCTCATGATTTAAACGCAGACATTTGAAGATTCTTTATTATTTTTTAAATTAATTTGTGGGCCTCAACTTTTTCTTTTTATCTCTCCTCTATCATTGCTCGGACCACTCACCCACCCAGAAGACCAGACTTTCCCTCACCCTTTCGCCTTTTTTTTTGTTTTTTTTTTAACAAAGAAGCTAATAATCAGAAAAGAATTCTACAAAAATAAAAAATAAAAAATAAAAAATTTGTCAAGATACTTATTTTTCCGAATAATTTTTTTTGATAAGACGTGGAGCATATGGCTCTTTAACCAAAGAAGAAATAAATTATTGATAAAATGAATTTATTAACAATTTCAGGACAAAATTATGTAACAAATATTAGACAATATTCGGAAACGAAATTTCCAACTATTGCAGCAATCTGTGCGTCTTGAAGATGAAACTGTTTTAAAATTATTAGTAGTGTTATATAAAATAGACAAACAAATAACTGGAAATACAAACTACAATTATACTGAAATTATGCAAATAAGAAATTACAATAAGCATAACAAAATATATATATATATATATATATACGTAAAGATAGTTATCTAAACTGTGTCCTTTATAAATAATTAGATCTTTAATCAACTATTACTAGTACAGTTTTATTTGCACCGTTATTGAAGAGTCATTGAAGGGAGAAATTTATATAATGTGATTATAATGAAGAGTCGAAGCAGCTGAGCTAGAAATCGTTCTTGTTTGAAGCCGAAGCGCTGCAATTGTCCTCCAATCTGAGACTCCTCTCGACCGCACTCATAAGGACGAGGCACCCATTGAGCTTCTTTGACTCCCAGTCATGGAAGAGAAGATTATTCTCCAAGCTCAACCCGTAGTTCCACGATTCCTCCGACGCTGACGAGGATATCGGTCGCAACATGGACGGAAAGAGCACGGCTCTTACTGTAATAACCCAACTTTTTGAGCTGTTACTTAAATGGTCTTTGCTTATACTGAAAATTCTTTATTATTGTTTAAATTAATTTGTGGGCCTCACCTTTTTCTTTTTATCTCTCCCCTATCATTGCTCGGACAACTCTCCCACCCAGAAGACCAGACTTTCCTTCACCCTTTCGCCTTTTTTTTTTTTTTTTGAAAAAAGAAGCTAATATTCAGAAAAGAATTCTACAAAATAAAAAAAAGGAAATAATTGCACGCTTTGGGGTGAGCTTTGGTGCAGACATTGGAGAACTGCTGGTAAGGTCGTCTCCCAAGTTGACAATGACGTCAACGAACAGACCTTGGAAGAAGCTGCCCAAAGAATATTACGTAAAGGCATTTTATATTTAATAAATAGATTATTATTATTTTTTATATATTTACATGCATGTTTCGATGGTTTATAAATATCGTAAGAATTATTTAGGAGATGTTAAATATTATATATAAGAATCATATATAAGAGGATAATATTTTAGATAATAATCTAAATTGTGTCTGTAATAAATAATTAAAGTTGAGATCTTTAATTAATTATTACAAATACGGTTTATTCTTAATCTGAATAGAACTATCTTATCTGGACTATTAATAGGGTCATTAAATGAATGTATTTATATGTAATGTGATTGTATAGGATTAGATCAAGATTAATTTGAAATCTCTAATAATCTCCGTTAACAAATAAAGAATTTGGAGCTAATCAACGACAATCATTTATAGAACAATCTTAATCCTAAATTGTTAATAGACTCCTGTTTATAAAATTATGTTATTTGATTTGCTCTGTTTTGGTTTCCTGTTTTGTGATCTGCTGCTTAACATACCATTAATCTGTTACATTTATATGCAGTTGGCATAGACTGATGATGACAGAGACGTTTTCGTAACGTAGCAACCGAACTTGACCCATTAATGCATGGACTTGATATGTCGAGAGCAAAATATTCTGAAATGTCAATTGCTATATACTATACGTGGAAAGGGGATTCCGAGGAAATTCTTGAAAAGAAAAGGTTTTTCTTAGAAAAACAATTTGGATGTTTTTCTTTTGGGAAATTCTTAGAAAAGAAAAAGTTGAAAACAATTTAAGATGTTTTTCTTTTAAAGTTTTGAAGTTATACTAGCCTCCTTTATTTGGTATCCCTGTTGAACCAATAACCAATATAAAATTTTTATATTTTATAATTTTTTAACTAATATTTTTAGTTTTGACTGCTCTCTACGACGCGTCATAAATCAAGATCTAACATGCCCATGATGAAAACTTTTATCGATTCCATAAGAAGTCCCGCATCCAAGAGCATATTTGACATCCAAAAATTTTTAAAGAAAAAACAAATAAACAAAGTTTCTCCATTGAGTTAGAAATGAAAATTCACAAGTGCCTCATGATATAAACGCAGACATTTGAAGATTCTTTATTATTTTTTAAATTAATTTGTGGGCCTCACCTTTTCCTTTTCATCTCTCCTCTGTCATTGCTCGGACCACTCTCCCACCCAGAAGACCAGACTTTCCTTCACCCTTTCGCCTTTTTTTTGCTTTTTTTGAACAAAGAAGCTAATAATCAGAAAAGAATTCTACAAAAAAAAAAAAAAAAAAAAAAAATTGCACGCTTTGGCGTGATGAAAATTCATTGAGTTAGAAATGAAATTTCATAAAAGTTACACATCCGGCCAGGTCGCAGTGCATGTATACGTCGCCATCAACGTTGTTTTCTCAACTAAAAGAATGTCACAGGGACCACTGACCTTTTTAACAATTATTAATCTCAAGTGATAAGTACCATAAGTGCAGTATATTATAGAGAGATGTTAAATAACTGTAAAAAAAAATTAAAAATAAAAAAAGAAAGAAAAACAAAAAACGAAAAGAAAAAGAAAAATGGAGTGTAAATTCGGTCATTTCCGACTGCCATTTTTTTTTAATCTATTTCATTTGCTATTATTGAAGTAAGATGATTACTAGAAATCCGTTGGCTGGGCAGTTTTTTTTATATTGGCAGTTGTCAAGATGACCTTAAAAAAAATAATTTGTCAAGATACTTATTTTCCCGAATAATTTTTTTTTAATAAGACGTGGAGCATATGGCTCTTTTACCAAAGAAGAAATAAATTATTGACAAAATGAATTTATTAACAATTTCAGGACAAAATTATGTAACAAATATTAGACAATATTCGGAAACGCAATTTCCAACTATTCCAGCAATCTGTACGTCTTGAAGATGAACCTGTTTTAAGATTATTAGTAGTGTAGTATAAAATAGACAAACAAATAACTGGAAATACAAACGACAATTATATTGAAATTATGTAAATACGAAATTACAATAAGCACAACAACAATATGTATATAAAGATAGTAATCTAAACTGCACCCTTCATAAATAATTACTGTTGAGATCTTTAATTAATTATCAATAATACAGTTTATTCTCAATTTGAATGGAACAGTTTTATTTGCACTGTTAATGAAGAGTCATTGACGGGAGAAGTTTATATAATGTGATTAGAATGAAGAGTCGAAGCAGCTGAGCTAGAAATCGTTCTTGTTCGAAGGCGAAGCGCTGCAATTGTCCTCCAATCTGAGACTCCTCTGGACGACACTCACAGGGACGAGGCACCCATTGAGCTTCTTCGACTCCCAGTCATGGAAGAGAAGATTATTCTCCAAGGTCAGCCCGTAGTTTCGTGATTCCTCCGACGCCGATGAGGATATCGGCAGCAACGTGGACGGAAAGAGCGTGGCTCTGACTGTAATGACTCAGCTTCCCAAGCTGTTACTTAAATGCTCTTTGCTTATACTTAACTTTAATCTTGCTCGTAAAAATACGTAATATATATTAGAAACATAATTAGAATACTTAATTATATTGCTTAGTATTTTCCATAATATCTTATAGAACATTTGCTTACTTATAGTTACAAAATATTTGCTTAAACATTCATGCAAAAAGCAATAATAATTTACTTATTAGACCGTATCATACTATAAAATAAACAATTTATCAAAAAGCAGAATTAAAACTTGCACCGGTATCCTTAGCCTGATTATCGCATTTGTCCCACCGTTGCGCCCAGTTCATCACTTTTCATACCAGCCTCTTGGTAGGATTTCCTACCGCATGAAGGATGTAGATGAGCTTTTCGCTTAACAATTCCAAACGCATCTCACAAAAATTTTATAAGATTACAACAATAATGCAATGCACGGTTCCATTTGTGCTAGCTTATGAATATTTTTATAACATTCTTTATTTTGGGCCCAAGTAATCGTTTCGAGTGCATGTGATCGTCGAACACTAAGATTGTATCTTAACTTGATGCTCCCCTTGGGTCGGGAGACATATACCTCGCTTGAGCGGAGGTTGGTATGACACTTTATTATTTTTTTTTTCAACTTTGGGGTCTAGATTACCAACTTTATAATCTTAGTGAACATGCTTTATGCAACGACTTTGTATTAAAGACGATATACATAACATTTGCAATTATAGAGGATTCATCAATATGGCGCATAAAAATCAATTTCTTCATGTCGTAAGTGAGGTTTAGGGTTTACTTAAACCTTCCACTAATACTCCTCTTAATTCCTTTTTTTCTTTGGTTAGTCGACTTTGTGTCCAGTTAATATGACGCTTGACTATTAGTTCGTGTTTAAGTTGACGGTCTAATTCTATAGCATTTAAGTTAGGTAAATTAAAGCCAATCAACGTCTCGTTTAATGGCTTTTAACTTTGTATGACAAGAATCAGTGCTTGTTTTAAAACTTTAAGCTTACTCGGTAAGCTTGAGTCTGTTTTGACTTTTTTGTAAAAATAACGTTTTACCCTCAAAGGGTCTTGAAAATCACCAAACATTTTAGAACAAAATTTATGATTTCTGGCTATCCAAAATAGTGCAATAAATCTGCCTACTCAGTGAGGAAAAATATAGCTTTTTATCTTTACGGTTTTGGACCAAATCATGAAAATCTTAGCATTTTTGCCCCTAATGGGTCTTGAAAAATTTTCAATCAGTTTAATAGTGTTTTCCAATTTTTAACATTTAAAAAGTTTTATAGTAAAATCTTGCAAAATTGGTAGGAACCTTTTTTCACAAGAGTTGACAGTTTCAGCAAGATATACAACTTTCATGTTTTAATTTTTCCCAAAATCAATTGTTTCGAAGAACTTTAAGCTAATTTTCTAAAATAATAGTTTTGAAATTGGCATTTTTGGCTAGATCCAGTTGGATTAAGGGAAACTTTCTTCACGGAAAACATTTATCTCAATATTTTCTTTAATTCACATGTTGAGCTCGGAAACCAAATCTGTCTCTAGGTATCTTTAAACTTGAGACCTTTTAAAACTAGTTTTTTTTTTAGTGTGTTGCAACACTTTTGCAGCAAAACTTCCTTTTTAGACTAAACCACATAGCCTAAGCTCATTCATCATATACAAAGCCATATCACATACAAATAAATCATGCCACAAAAGTCCTTTACATGCCAAAGTTCATAATCATTATTTACAACCCATGAAAGTGTAAAAACACAAACTTTAAACAGAGCTTCAAGATTAGAACTTATACCTAATGTAGTTCAAGTTATTGAGTCACTTTTTCTTGATGGAAAAAGACCTCTAAAACTTCTTAACCTCAAGAATAAAACATGAAAAATAAATATATAGCATGGAACTGCAAACTTGACAAAAACCCATTGATAAAGTTTGGATTTTTACCTTAAATCACTTTGGATCAACACTACAACTCTTGAGCTTGCTTCTAAGGATGACTTTGAAGTTTGGAAACAACAAAAACTTGAGAGAAAATGGTGCAAAAGGGGCCATTTTTGTGAGATGAAATGAAGGGAGATATTTTCTTCATGAACATTTCTTTGAGGAAAAAGAAAAAAAAATTCAAAGTGATCCTTTAGTATTTATAAAGCCTGACTTGGTGGACTAAATTGAAAGAAAATTTTGCTAAAAAACCCTCACTAAATCCTGATTTTAGGGGAGAAAATAGAGTTATTTTTTGCACAATTTTTAAAGTCTACAAGATAATATCAAAGTACATCTAATTGATAGTGTTTTACTTTAGCATTCTACTTTCAACCAAATCTGTATTTTTCTTGCTCTGACAATGCAGTTTGGAGGAGATTTTTTTTTTTATCTATAGAAAAATATCCCAGTTTACTGTTTAATTTTCATCAATAGTAATTCATTTATCTGTGTGGAAACTAATTTTGTATAATTATATTATGTTACTAACTGACTGCTTTGAGTGACTTTTTATACTGAATGTTGTAATTGGGTGGACTGTTGATATATATATATATATATCTATATCTATATATTGTCATTTTTTACACTGATTAAGACTTTAGCATGACCTTTTTAATCTTATTCTCCCATATATACTTTATGGCCAATTTTGTCACATAATTAAATTCTATCACAAGTTAATTGTCATTAAATTTTCCTCTTTAAGGCACTTAAGAAATTTTAGAGTACTCTAACTCAAAAAATTTGTACATATGAAATTCATCTTAATTCATCAAGAATTGCACACAAAAATGCATATGAAATTTCATTATATTTTTGTTACACAATTTCATAATCACAAAATATAAAATTTTGCTAACAAAATTCCTTGTTTAAATCTTAATTAAATTCTTGATTTAAAGTAATGAATTTTCTCAGATATTACAACAATATTTTTAAGAACTACTAGATACATAATGAATCTTTAATTTACATTTTATAATTTGAAAAAAATTACATATAAAAAATATTTAGTTTACATTTTATTTAAGAATATATTAAAAAGTCATCATTAGGTCATAAACAAGTTATCCATCTAAAACATATTTAAAAAGATCCTTCAATTAAATGTTTATTAATTGTTATAATATTTATTTAGTCAACTGTCTATTTTGTTACAACCATGTAACAATTAAAAACGTTACCATCGAAACCTATATAGATACACACACTTGTGCTTCCATGCAGTGCATTGCGCATCACCAAAGAGTAAAGTAATTTAGGTCGTGTGGTAACATGTTGATTTAATTTTGGCGTGATATCAAATGATTTTCCAAAATATTTCCTCCTTAACCAACATTGATCAGCACAACTCTTTTTTGTCAAGTACGGTTGCTAGAATTGTGTTGCTTGGTTCATCGAAGTTGCTTTTCGCTTCTTATGGTTTGAAAGTGTTTGAATAGCTTAAGAGCTTTGGCCGGCTAAAAGACTTTTCAAGAAAAGATCCAGTTCTCTCTTTAATTGTCATGACCGAACATGTAAAATTACAAAATTCCTTCTACTAAACATTATTTGGGATAGTTTTATATCAAAGACTTGCTTTGGAAAATTTTAAAAGTTAAGGACAAACTGAGATTTTTCACTCTGTTTAGGAACTAAAAATGAGATTGAGCAAAATAAAAGGTTAAAATTTATTAGTAGAAAATGCAAAGGATTCACTTGACGATCCAGAACAGGATGGAAGTGTAAGTGAAATAAATAAATAAAATGTGTTTGTAATTTGTATATTAAAAAATATAAAACTCCGATTTGTTTTTTGTTTTTGTTTTTGTTATAAACCTTGATGCGTTTATAAAATGTGTATATAATCTGTCGACATAGTTTACCGTAATTATTAGCTTATTATTTAAAAATTTATCGGGTCTATAATTTACTGTAATTTATTATTTATAACATCTATCTATTCGCCGCCATTTATAAGGTGTTTGGCAGTAAGGAGTGTAGATAACTTTTTCAATTATAAACAATATAAAGTTCTCACATGCTATATGACAATAAAAAAAATCACTATAGTATAAAGCTCTTACATGCTATAATAAAATTAATTTTAACTAACAATTCCAACCACCTGCCAAACACCCTATTAATATTGAGCTGCAGATCTATAGTTTAGTGTAATTGATTATCAAGTCAACACATTATCGGTCAAGTTGGGCTACTATGCTAGCCAAACATGTCTCTCATCCTCTGCTTGCGCCTTGACTGTGTATAAATTTAATATAAAGCTGCAGATTTCAAAACACAGAGCAAGAAGGAATAAAAGAAACTTAAGGGAAAAAAAAACATGGTTCTCCAACTTTTTATTCACATTCTTCTGATGTTCTCGTATTGCCTTATCATTGCCAATACGGGCGCAGCATCCGAAGCACTACCGATGGCGAAGGGAAACTGTCAACCGAGCTGCGGAAACGTTAGCATTCCTTTTCCTTTTGGGATCGGAAAAGGGTGTTTCATCGACGAATGGTTTGAAGTTAACTGCACTAACAACACTAGGCCAGTCTTGAAACGTATCGGTCTGGAGGTGACCAGAATCGATCTCGGTCCTCAACCTAGCACACTCGAAGCCAAACTTCCAATCACAACTTTTCGAGAGTGCCCTGATACTTCCAGGAATGGGTTAGTAAGTGGGAAGCAAATTGGTACTGACCTAAAAGGAAGCCCTTTTGCGTTCGACAACGACAGGAACAAATTCACCATGGTTGGCTGCGAATCGTTTGCCTGGATTGCCTCGGACTTATACGGCACGATTGTTGCGGGGTGCTCGTCAGTTTGCGGTAAAGTTAGCAAAGGAAGTGAGGTGAACGATTTCAGGGGGTGTAATGGTGTGGGTTGCTGCCAGACCTCAATCCCCTCGAATCTGCAACTCGTCAACGCCCAGTTTTGGGTACCTGAGGATAAAACAAAACCTGAATGCAAATATGCTTTCCTCGTCAACGACACTTGGTTCTCACAAAGTGTCAAAAATCTGTCTGTTTTGAATAAGATGAGCAACGTCCCCGTAGTGCTGAATTGGAGATTGTACGCTGACAAAATTCGTGCATTGGGAAAACCCTCCGAGTCCTTTCTTTCCAACGCAAACTACTCGGTTTCTAATCCATTAATAAAACGCAGAAGTGAGAATTGTTCCAGCATCCCAGTCCAAGACACTTCTTCACTCGTCAATCAATCTGAGTATGTATATTGTGCTTGTCAGCCAGGGTTTGATGGAAATCCTTATCTTGTCGATGGTTGTAAAGGTAAGTAACGTAAAGCTATCCCATCTACCCTCGTCTACAATCAATGTTATATATATATATATAGATATATATATATATTGTTTTTTGAAAAATAAATTGGAACTGAAAACTTGATTGGTATTATTAACTACGGTTTGAACCGTGCGTTAAGACGCACGCGTGGTTCATTTGCATCTTCAAGAAATTCTTTCTATATCATTGATTGAAAAATGGTTATAATACATTTTATTATATATTCGTATCATGATGATTATAGCTAAAGTTTTATAATATAGTGATAATTAGTTTGTTGTGTTAGCCCGTTTCCAAATAGAGATATGTTTGATCCACTTTTTTATTTGTATTAGTTCATAAACCTTCCGACTCTTGTTTTTATCCTACAATTAGTTCTCTACTAGGTAACTGCCTCTCTATTCATGTTTTTTTTTTTCTACCCCTGAAAAATTTCTCTTTTATACTTTTATGTCCCTCTTCTATGTATCTTTTTTTTCCTTCTATTTTTTCATTTCCTCTCTCCTTTTTTCTTTTCAATTCCCATCCAATTTTTACAAATCCATAGTTTCATCATCATTTTTTTCTCTTCGATCTCAACTTTTTTGTTGTCTCTTTCGTCCCCTAACTTTATTTCCGATTACTTACATGTCAAAATTTTGTTGCTTCCCATCATTTACTGGCTTCAATAGCGATAATATGCAAATTTTGTGACCCAGTAGATTCAAATCTTAGCTCCGTCGCTGCATGTAGTGTAATTTTTAGAATCTTTGAACAGTAGAGGATTTTAGGCTAGACAATCTTATGACAGTATATTCATTTTTATCAAAGGATCAATGGACAATTTTTTTCTCACAACTCCTTTTCTTTTGACAAGTTTTGTTACTGCAAATTAAAAATGACGATTAATTTTTGAAATTTAGAGTCAGTCTTGTGCTGTAAAAACTTTGAAATTGTATACTAAAGACCATCACATCGTGTGCAAAACATTTTAATTTTTAGATATATTATGTGTCTGTTTTATAAATTGGGTTAATTACATAATTATAATTCTTACTTTAATTATTTCTTAATTTATCTTTCTATTTTAAGAAATTACAAAGGTATTTTTTGTAAATTTGAAAAACTGATATCCATTTTGTCCCTTGCAGACTTTTTGGACCAAAAAGGAGATAAACAAAATACTCTTAATTAGACCAAATTTGTTTTAAAAATATATTTTTCTTTTCGAGAAAATTTTTAAATATATATTTTAACATTCAAAAAGCTATAAAACTTAAAACTTTGTTTTTTATTTTAGGAGTTTTTATGTTTTTAAATCTAAATAATATTTTCATAACTGTTTAAAGGTAATTATGTTGTTTTACCGAATTGTTTTCTATTTATGTGGATGAAATTGAAATAAATTTTTTAAATTCAAAAGATGTCTTTATAGTTTCTAAAAATAAAAAGACATATTGAGAAATAATTAAAACTAAAAAATATAATTATATGGTTAACTCTTTATTATGTGATAAATATGTAATTACTTCATATAACATTACTTTTGTTTTTTTCTAAAGAAAACAAAACTTTCTCCCACATTTCAGATATTGATGAATGCGCCGCCGGAGGTCCAGGTTCAAAGGCATGTTCAGGCAAAAGGTGCGTCAACATTGACGTTTACCCGTTCTACTCATGCGAGAAAAAGTCCCTAGACGTGATCTTAATAGGTATTGCTGTACTTATTTCCAAGCTCCAATTAAAATCAATAATTTTGACTTATTCTGATTACAATATTAGGGATCTTTTTTGGCGCAAACTCCTGTCGATAATTTACATTTTTAAATCATTATGTTTACTCAAAATTATTTTATTTTGATGACCTAACGGCTGAAAGACAAATGTTTACTTGTAGGTCTCTTTTTTGGTTTCTATCAAAGAAATTGTTGTAATATACATGACAAGGTCAACAACTTCGTGAAATTTTTAATTTTAACATCTTCCACATAGAGTTTTAAAAATTTTTGAATCAACCCCAGGTGTTGGCTTTCTAAGAATACTCATTTTGCAAACTTCAAATGTCAAACAAACTAAATATCAAGACTACACTACTATAAATTAATTTTAGGAATATATACTTTTAAAGTGAATTAACCTTTATGCTCAGTTTACTTGGAAGGAGGAGGAAAACAAGCTACAAATAGATTTTTTTTTTTTTAAAAAAAGACCAAGTTTAATATAGCTTTATTGTAAGTTACTTTAATTTTTTTTCTTCATTTATGAGCCCTCCGAAAATATTTCTAGCTTCGGGGAGGAGGTGGAGGAATTTCTAAAATCAAGAAATTCTTTTTGGGTATTTCTTGTAGTTAAAGAAAAATCGATGGAAAGAGATAAATGAAAGAGAGCTAAAGTATGTTTACTACTCATGAATGGAGAAGGAGGTTTAACTCCCTTTCTTCGCTACAAATGTGCTTATTTACATAAAGGAAAATTACATTAAAAAATGTGCTCATTCATGTCAGAAAAATAAAGTTTAAAAAAATTATGCCCCACACACTACCACTGTTATTCGATCTGAATGTTTTCTTGAATTATGAGTTCATTTTGTTACCATTAAAGTACTTTCTTCTGAGATCTTTGAATTAGATTTTCTTGCATTTGTATTGATATTGCGCTGATACTTGCTTTTCATACACTTAAGGGGGGGCATCAAAACAATGAGACGAATATTCTATGAGCATTTTTTTCTTGTCGTTTGCGGGAGTTCATTCCTTTTTTTTGGTTATATTTTAATTTTTAAAAATATAAATTATTTTCAAATTTAAGGAAAGATTAGCTGATTGCATGTGCATATTGTGAATAATGAACAGCATTTACATTAACTACAAGTAGGGCAAAAAAAAAAACAGAATGAAAGAAATAGCAGATTTTTTAAATTTTTTTAAAGCAAATAGCAGCCTTTGAAACTGTTTTTAGTAAAAAACATTAATATGATATAAATAGTTTATTTAACGTGTAAATAAGAATTATTTAGATCATAAACAATGAGGTACTCTTTAAATCTATTATTGTGTAAATAATAATTATTTGCAACATAAATAAGGGGTAAAATTTTACTATTTATAACCATAATTTTTTTTAAAACTTGCTGTTTACTACATTTAACATTAAAAAAGTGTTATTTACTATAATTTCCTGTGAAAAAAAAATCCCTAGGGCTCTATTGTTTAAAATTACCTTTTTGTTTTTTTTTTTCAAAAATTTACTTATTAAAAAAAGAAGGAAATAGGCCGGGTTTGGTGCGATGTGCCTTGCCCAATTAACGAAGTCAACAAACAGAGGATCATTTTGAGAAAACCTCTTCTATGATAATGCTTTTCAATTTTATCATTTTTATGAGAAAACATATCATTTTTGAAGAGTATAAAAACATAATTGATTACACATATTTTAGGTTAGAGTTAGGCAAATGATGTATTATGTGAGCGTATTTTGACCCTTTTAACTAGAGGACATGGCATGAATCAAAGAAGGAAAAAAAAGTAATGGAACACAATAATGATAGTAAAAAAGTGTTAACCTTTCAAACTTGAGAAAGTGGTTTATCCACATCCCAAAATTTGATGCCATGAGATGGAAGGATTGAATCTCCAACGTTTTAAAGTGAAGGATACATAGACTTCCCATATAGTTGCCACATTGGTTTGAACTAATAACAATATAAAACCCTCACATGCTACAATATAAAACAAAAACAAACTATAGTGTAAGCTCTCATATGCTACAATTTTTGAATCAATTGGTTCAAAATATTTTGGTAACACCAATTCCTTTTAAGGTTCATAGGCGACGTAAAAAGTAATCAGACTTGGGTTTGTCCATATTTAGTCCAACTGGCATTTAGCATTGGTTATCTTAAGTTATTTATGCAAATAATTCCAATTTTCCATTGTAACCCTAGTCGACTAAAAGTTACTCTATCAATTAATCTCTTGCTTAATTTTATGCAGGTGTTGGCTGTGTGATTGGAGCAGTGTTCCTGTTTCCTGGATCATGGGCATCATACAAATTTGTGAAAAAAAGAAGAAAAATTCAACGCAAGAAAAAGTTCTTTAAGAGAAATGGTGGGTTATTGTTACAACAACAATTATCTTCGGGTGAAGTTAATGTTGAGAACGCAAAGCTATTCAATTCAAAGGACCTAGAAAAAGCAACTGACCGTTTTAATACTGACAGAGTTCTTGGCCAAGGAGGACAAGGTACCGTTTACAAAGGAATGTTGGCAGATGGGAAAATTGTTGCCGTAAAGAAATCAAAAATAGTCGATGAAGGAAAAGTAAAAGAATTCATTAATGAAGTTGTTATTCTTTCACAAATCAGCCACAGAAATGTGGTCAAATTGTTAGGTTGTTGCTTGGAAACAGAAGTGCCTCTTCTAGTGTACGAGTATGTACCTAATGGAACTCTATCTCAGTATATTTATGAAGAGCAAGAGGAGTTTCCACTTACATGGAAAATACGATTACGAATTGCAACAGAAATAGCAGGAGCTCTTTCCTACTTGCACTCGTCAGCTTCATTACCAATTTACCATCGAGACATTAAGTCTACAAATATACTTCTAGATGGTAAGTACAGAGCGAAAATTGCGGATTTTGGAACATCAAGATCATTGGCCATTAACCAAACCCATGTTTCCACGCTAGTACATGGCACACTTGGTTACTTGGATCCCGAATATTTTCGATCGAGTCAATTCAGTGACAAGAGCGACGTGTATAGCTTTGGGGTGGTCCTTGTTGAGCTCTTGACGGGGCAAAAACCCATTTCCAACCAGAGGGCAGCGGAAGATAGAAGTTTGGCGGCGTATTTCATGCTCTCCATTAAAGAGAACAACATGTTTGATATTGTCGATGCAAGAGTGATGAAGGAGGGGAAGACAGAAGCAATTACAGCATTTGCAGAACTTGCCAAAAGATGCTTGAATTTGAATGGAAAGAAAAGACCAACAATGAGAGAAGTTGCAGCTGTGTTGGAAGACATTCAAGCGTTGGAAAAGGCTTCTGGTGCTGCTCATGAAGAACAATATTTTGAGGAGGATGAATGGGTGAGAGAAGTACCTGCTCACCACAAGCCTTGGGATTCATTTATTATCTCGAAATGCTCAACTTCATTGGGTGATCCTATCGGTTCATCATCTGATGAAGTCCCATTGTTCTCGTCCATTACCCATTAAAGAGCAAATTAATCTCACCCCTATGCAGTCCAAGCTGAGGTACAGTTCTTTATTGTGTGCCCGTTTTACAGTTATTGCGTGTGCGTATATATATGTGTTACAAGTTTTAATATATATATTGTTTAGCCATATTTTGATAGTCTTTTAAACATTTGATTTGTCAGTCTTAGAGAGACTTCATGGCTTATGAGATGCATTGATTTTCAGAGTACTGTAAAGTTCTTTTTTCAAGAAAAAACCTCGAGCAAAGACGAATGTTGGGGGAATGAAAGAGGCAAAAGAGAGAATAGAATTACAGCATTTTCCTTATTAAAATAATCTAACTTAAAAAAATAAAAATGAAAACAATCGGCCCTTTTAAAATTTTTAATCTTATTTCATTTCATTATTATAAAGTTGCAATATGTGCACTCATTTTCTTTTTTGTTTGATTTCGTTGATTATGATGGGGACCACTATTATAAAATTGTATTTTTTATTATAATGACCAAACATTGCTTTGTTTTTTGAAAATTTATAGTCTTGTTTTATTGTCGTAAATTGCAATCTCTACATAGGGATAGTAAACATTATACAAATAACTTGAGAAATTGTAGACAGTTTTTAAAAGTAAAACACTAGATAGATCTATGTCATTAACCCTTGAACTTTGGTAAAACAAGCCCAAGGACGTTTCTCTGGTTTGAGCTTCGTATCGACCCTATGTGGTACAACAAACTCTGTCTAAATCTAAAGGCATGGCTAGCAGCCTCAATGCTACTAGCATATCATATATGTTGATCAATGTAAAAAACTTACTAGTCATCAACTGCTAGCATGTAGCTGCTATGATTTTTAGTCCAAATGAACATTGCTTTGCCGCAGAAAAAGCCATGCTCAATTATAGAACTTGTCTTTTTCTCATTACACGCAATTGTGCATCCATAAAGCTTAAGAGGTAACACGCCATCATGTCGACTGGACTCTGCTTTATTGGCTTCAGCAATAACGTTTTGACCAGAATTGGGTCTATTTCCCCGATGACTATTGGGTCTATTTACCTGACTCATCTCAGAGGTTGGAGATTGAGCGTAACTTTTGTCAATGTCCCCACTGCTTCTCTTCTGATGAAGATCATGATTACTGCCAATGCCTTTGTGTCCCTTAGATGCATGCCGCTTCCCTCGTGAAGTAACTCCCTGATCTTTTATGACTGGTACTGCGACAGGTTCAACAGAGTTTGAGTTGTTTGAAATGGCCTAGTCATCAAGTGGTGCTCCCTTCATCAGAATGTTTCTCCTGCTCTTTCACAGGGCTTACTTCAGCTCTCTAAGGATGAGGAAGCTCATTTGATTTTTGCACATTCTGATTAGCATTTGAAACAAATGATGTCCCATCTTGCAAGCCTTGAATGCTGGTCGATTCTATTGATCCACGCTGCCACCAAGATCCATTAACTTTTCCCTGCTTATTACTATGCCTGTTATTCCCATTTTGACACTCCACTGTAAACCCTGCTTTCCCAAGAACCACCCTGACATTATTAAAACTTTCAGAACCTTGAGAATCAACCCCCACATTATTAAAACTTTCAGGACCTTGAGAATCAACACCTGCCTTTGGAATAGAGTCATCGGCTGTGGTCTGATTGGTAACAGAAGCCAAGGGATGATGATTAGCACCTCCTTGTTGTGCCATTTCTTTTGCTGCAGGTTTTGGAATATATCTCTCCATTTCTGTCGTCTTATTTTTAGAATTTATCTGCACCTGATTATCAGCCTTCACAGGAGGACCAACACTGTCCACTACATTCTTAGGGCTGGTTTCATCAGTGACCTCATGTCACGCCCCGGAGTACGGGAGGTGACATGGCGGATTATTTAAATTAATTAAAAGAGAATTTAATTAAAATCCAGAGTTTAAGGGGTTGAATTAAGTATAAAACGTGAGGTTCATTAAAACACTTTATAGCGAGTTCATATACATTAGACAATTTAAAACATTAAACGAATAAATATTAAAATAATAAAGCCGCGAGTATGGGTTCCACAACCCACAACTTGTGCACACACATGGTTCTGACAATATCATAAATACAATCATAGTCCAGATACAAATAAAGTTAAAATCTTACATGCCTTGATTAAATGATACAAAATATAAATTAATCCTCCTATTGCTCCTGAGTTCGGTCTGAAGAATCCTCTCCAAACCTAAATGGGAAACCACCTAGAGGGGGAAATTTGAAACAAATAAAACGTGAGCGAAAGGCTCAGTAGGACTAAGTTTTATAAAATAATTTAATTTAAAGAAACATGTCATTTAAAAGAAACCTTAAATGAATAAATAAATAAATAAATGAATAAATTTGAGTAAAGTCGTTCTTACCCAGAACAGTTTACTTGGACAATCAGAAATATCAGTTTCTTTTTCCTAGGCAAACCATAGTATCACCACCGTAGTGGCCCAGCTGGGTTTCGAGACCTGCCCCCAAGGTCGATCGCTACATGACCCGATCTCTGATATGGCATCATGCCTATGTGTTTATTATCATTATCATTCAAAACCCAATTACCGAGTGTTGTCATTTACATTCATTATGAAGTTTATTTCAGATCACGGTATATTAAAATATAACCGATAAATTCATTTTCAAACAACCGTTGAAAGCATTTTAATAGAAATCCTTTACAAAGCCAAATCATTTCAAAACCAGGCTACCAAAGAAATGGGGTAAAAGTCCTACCTCAATACTCGTGCTGGTGCCCCACACCGTAATACCGGTCTGCTGTACGTTAGCTCCATGGAATCACGAACGATCCTAGATACAAACTAAGTCGATCAATATCTAGTTCAAGACATTCTATATTACTAAACCATTTCATGATGTCCTAGTGTGCCATTTGTATCATTAAAATCATTCTATAAGGTTGGAGTTTAAATCAGGGTTCAAAACAGTGAAAACGGGTAAAAATCACAAAAATTTCCATGCCTCGGTCGGCCTACCAGACTCCCTGCTTCGGCCTGCCGAAAACAAAGTTCGGTCGGCCGGTCATTTCTCCAGGTTCGGCCTGTCGAACGGAAGAACACCGGCCTGTCGATCCCTATTCTGGCCTGCCGAACACGCAGTTCGGCCTGCTGAACTAGGAAAACCTAGAAATTCCAGCCATGGGTTTTGATTTCCCCAAAACCCAAATCTTGATTCTAACCTGTTTTTCTCAAATCTCAGGCATAGAAAACATTCATAGATGATAGAAAGACATATTTGAACACTTTAAAACTCATTTAAACAAGATTCAAACACAAAAATCCCGAAAATCCAAAAATAGGAAAAATTGAGGAAAAATAAAAAAATCTTGAATCCAATTCGTTTTTCTTCAATCTAAGCTTAGATTCTAGGTGTTCTAAGTTCATTTAACTCAAATCCAAGGTTTTCTAAGTTTAAACAAACCTAGATTTCAAAAATGCACAAAATTAAAAATTTTGGAAAAAGTTTAGAAATTTCAAAACTAACCTCGAATCGAAGCTTCAATCAGCGTCCTCGGTTGTCAAATCACGTCCCCGAGCTTCCTCCTTGCTAACCCGAAGCTTGGATTTGAATTTCTTTCAAAAATTTTGAGAGAGAATTGAGAGAGAGAGAGATGGCTCACGGTGAAAGAGAAGAAAGAGAGAGAGAGGAACTGGAGAGAGTGAGGAGAGAGGAGGAAGAGAGAGAATAAATAGAGAAAATCGGTGGGCGGTTTTACTGTGCGAAAACCATGTGTCGCCCACAGTTTTGTGAAACGGAGTATTTTTTAACATTTTACAAATTGTTGTGTTTCAAAACTCAAAACATTATTTTAAAACAATAAGAAATCATTTGGATTCAACAAATTAACAAAACAACCAAAAATTCAAAATCCAACCAAATAATCTAATTAGTGTTAAAACATTAATTATGGCACACTAATTCATCATTTATATTACATTAACATTAAATAAATTTTAGGGCGTAACACCTCAGCTTTGTGCGACTGAACTGGTGCCCAGACAACAGCATCACTTCCATGGAACCTTTCTCCGGTTCTGCCGTTTTGTGGATCTCTTGACATCTTGTGAGGCTGCTGAGGTTTCCATTGGCTGTTTACTCTGCCATGGGAGTCTTCATTTGGTGATGATGGATGTTGCTGTGAGGACCGATCAACATCCCTAGGAATGTTCTGCAACTGAACTGTCACACTAGGATCTAATTGATGTTCAAATGCCTGTGGCACACCGCTTTCAAGATAAACATTTGCAACGTTTTCTTTTGATCTTGTAGATGATAAAGCAGAGGCATCTTCCGTTTTGCACTCGTTGTTACTATTCTTGCTATTTTTCCTTCTTGAATGCAGAGAAGAGTCGGCACTAGCATTTGAATTTACAGGCAAGGTTGAGCCCCCACTCGGGAAATATTCATTGGCTACAACTCCAACAGATGCAGTGGCATTATCTTCCACATCAGTCTGAGTTCTGGGCACCTCAGTTATACCGGTGGACTGCTTTTGTTTAAAACCTGTACGCTTCTGCCTAGAGGCATTACTCTTATGAACTTGAGGAGCATTATTGTGGGTCGTGTTGGCACCATTAGCCTCTTGCTGCAATGGTGCAGATTAAGCCTGCATCAATAGAGGTTCCCCAGAGGCATTCTTTGGAGCCTCTAAAGGTACTTGACTCTTTGGCAAACCAACTCCAATGGTGTAACTCTCATTAGTCTAAGAAACTACATTTGATCTAGAACCCAAAGCTGACTTTGGTGGTCCATTTCTACGGACACCAATTGATGATTCACTAAGAGTCTGAGATCCTTCTTGCTTAGTCTGGATGGTACCAGTCGCAGCATTTTCTAGCCTGTCAGTTGACCCTTCAACTGCTTGTCTCCGCCTGCTCAATTCTTCTAACTTTGCCCGAGCCTTGGCCATCTGCTTCTTAGTCCTCTCCTCCTCTTCCTCCTGTAGTTGCTTGTTAATTCTCCTCTAGTAACCAAGATTTCCAGAAAACCTGGAGAGTTGAAACTCCGAATATGAGGGAAGGTGAGCGTAATTGTTTAAAACAAGAGGCGGGTCCTTGAACCTCTACTAAACCCTAAGAACAGTTGGTATTACACACTTCCAAAGGAAATGGAGTTAACATATTATGCCGTCTTATCTCTACACAGCTGCAAAATGCTAAGCCTACAATCAATTCATCAAACTCACAGCTGCTACAATTTGACAAAAATAGAGCCAGATTCTTAAAAGTCTCAACATTCAATTATTCAAATTATCAATTTAACATCATTCCTAGTCCTTTGCTAACTGCTTGCAAAGCTACATAATTACTCCAGAGTATAACAAAAGAAAAAAATTCAATTCCAGAGAGTTAGAACAACTACCTTGCCTTAATAACATGCACATTCAACTGTGGGTCAAAACTTTCTTAGCAAAAAAAAAATAAATCCTGGGGGACATAATGTCAAATAGGAAATGCGTATTATTATTATTGTTATTATTATTATTAATTTCACATAATTATTTACACTTGTAAATATCTAACTACGTACATATAGATTATTACAAATTCTTAAATTTCTAGTAGTCCTTATGACATTAAAAAAATTCTTATCATGCTTTATGGTTTTGTTAAAATTGAGATTGATCTTATATTCATAAACTTTGTACTCATTGAATTATGGTGCTCAGCTATTGGTCACTATAATCTAAGCTTCTCCTATTAAGCTGACATCATGTAGGAATTCCGCATAATCATATTGAGTTAAAAATTCCTTTTTATTTATTAATCTCAATTTAGATATTTTAATTGAGATTCTTATAAAGGTCACTACTTTGACCCATACATAAAATTGTAAAATCATAAAAGCTTAGTTTAGCACATTAAATAATTATTTTTATTATTCAAGTGTACTATTAGAACATCATATTCTGTTATATGCTTCATACATAACGCGCTTAAAATTGTGTAATTATAACATTATTCATGGCTAAAGTCTTTTTGTTATTAAGACTTCCTAAGTTCACATAAATTGAGAAATTTCATAATTATAAATCATGATTAAATCGTGATTTAGACTTCTAAACTTCCCAATCACTATTGAGGGTTTATGACGTAAAATTGAATTCTCACAGCTCCTCTTAGCGCTTAGCAGTATGGTATATTATTTATTTCAATTTAATTACAAAGTCATGGAATTTTAATTGTAACTCCACAAATCTAAACTCATAAATAATTGCTCGGGTTTCTAAGGTAACACTGACTTAAATTCGTGAATTCTCTCTACTATAAGCTATCAGGTGATTAATCTAGCAGACGTAATTCTATTCGAATATGTAGGAACACATTGACTTATCTAAAGTCAACCATTTCCTCAAATCTTCATTTTTTTCATAAACATTTCTCGTAATTCTTACTAAAACTTAAACTTATAAGCTCTAAACTTATATTTTATAATTAATTAAATGGTATAGTTATAGAAAAATTCTTAATTAATCATACTTATTAATTTCTAGATTTTTTCAATCATTACATTTAGTTATGTAAAATGACATTTTAGTAATTATATGATTAACATTAGTATTCCTAAGTTTAGTAAACACTAGAAAGAGTAAGGGATTATTTCCTATTACGACATTAAATAAGTAAATAAACACTAAAAAAAATTAATGATGGTCACTCTATTACTTTATATTTCTTTTCATCCTCGTTACTTTTTTTTTATATTTCTTTTTGGGTTTAGTAAATGTGTTCCTATATTCAGTTAGAATAGACCGGTGATGATACACATGTCTTCCTAACGTGTAAAAACCGAACTTGACCCATTATGCGTTGACTGGCAAAGTCAAGAGGGAAATGTTTTGAAAAATCAATTGATACAAGACACGGAAAGGGTATACCACAAAAATTCCTAAAAAAAAAGAGTTAGAAACAATTTGGATTTTTTTTTGGGGGGAGATTTGAAGTTACACCAGTTTCTCTTTTAACATTTTAGTTCACCAATAAATAATATAAATAATATAGAACTCTCAATAGTTACTATAAAAAATAAAAAATTATTATAATATAAAATTTTTATATATTATAATTTTATTTTATATATATTAATTTTTAAATAATTTTTCAAGTGCCCTCCCAAACACCTAGTCAAGATCTAAAATGTCCACAATGAAACTTTTTCTCGATCCCATGAAAAGCCACGCATCCAAGAGCAAATTAGACATCCAAAAATTTTTAAAGAAAAAAGAAATAAGAAAAGTTTCTTCGCTGACTTAGAAGTGAACCCAACCAAGTCCTACTGCACATATACGTCTTTTTTTATATATAAAATTAAGATCAAACCACCAAAATGACGTCAATGCAAAGCGTGGAAAGTGGAATCTCAATCAAACATGTGTCAGGGAACACCGGCCTTGTTAACAACTTTTATTTAACTACTACTTGCACTGTATTTCTAACTAAATAATCTCAAGTGATGAGGACCATTAGCGCAGTATATTACAGATAGCTGTTAAGAAAACTGAATAAAAAAAAATTGTGAGTGTATCAAATACCATTTTTTTTAAGAGTGCTGCAATTTGGCACGACTAGAATTTCTCACGACCCAGATGTAACTGGCTCATGATTTGACGGCGTACATTTGAAAATTATTTCTTATTTTTTAAATCAATTTGTGGGCCTCACCTTTTTCTTTTTATCTCTCCTCTGTCATCGCTCCGACCACTCTCACCTTCACCCTTTTGCCTTTTTTTTTTTTAAAACAAAGAAAGTAATAATCAGAAAAGAATTCTACGAACAATTTGCGCGTTTTGGCGTGAGCTTTGGTGCAGACTTTTGAAGAAACTGCCAGTGAGGTCGTCTTCCAAGTTGACGATGAGGTTAACGAACAGACCTTCCAAGAGACTGCCAAAAGAATGTTATGTAAAGACATTTTTGACATTTCATAAATAGATCATTAATTCTTTATATATCTTTACATGCATGTTATTTAGATGGTTTATAAATATCATAAGAATTATTTATGTTTCTTATTTATTTCATCTTCAATATTATATATAAGTATTACATAAAAGAAGATAATATTTAAAGATAATAATGTAAATTGTGTCCGTAATAAATAATTAAAAGTTGAGATTTTTAATTAATTATTACTAATATGGTTTATTCCTAATCTGAATGGAATTGTTAATGAAGAGTCATTAAATGAAAGTATTTATATATAATATGATTATATAGGATTGCAACAAGATTAATTCAAAATCTCTAATAATCACCGTTAGCAAGTAGGGAATTTGAAAATAATCAATGATAATCATTTATAGAACAATCTTAATATGAATTGCTAACAAATTCCTATTTATAAAATTATGTTATTTGATTTGCTCTGTTTTGGTTTTACGTTCTGTGCTCTGCAGCTTAACATACCATTAATCTGTTACATTTATATGCAGTTGACATAGACTGATGATGATGGAGATGTCTTGCTAACGTAGCAGCCGAGCTTGACCCGTTAATGCATCGACTTAATATGCTGAGAGCGAAATGTTTTGAAAAGTCAATTGATATATACTATACACGGAAAGGGAATTCCGAGGAGATTCTTTGAGAAGAAAACGTTAGAAAAAATTTGGATGTTTTTCCTTCGAAGATTTGAAGTTATACTAGCCTTCTTTTAGTATCTCCCTTGTTTCAATCAATAAACAATACAAAGCTCTCTAATATTATAAATATAAATCAATATTTTCAATTCGGACTACTCCCCACAACAACTTATAAATCAAGATCTAATATGCCCATAATGAAAACTTATATCGATTCCATAAAAACTCCCGCATCCAAGAGCATATTTGACATTCAAAAATCTTTAAAGGAAAAATAAATAAATAAAAGTTTCTTCATTGAGTTAGAAATGAAAATTCATAGACAGTTACACATCCGACCAAGTCGTAGCGCGTGTATACGTCTTCATCAGCTTTGTTTTTTCAACTAAAACAATGTCTCAGGGAACACTGACCTTTTTAACAATTATTAATCTCAAGTGATAAGTACCATAAGCGCAGTATATTATAGATAGATGTTAAATAACTGTAAAAAAAAATTCAAAAATAATAAAAAAAAAAGAAAACAAAAAAGAAAAAGAAAAATGGAGTGTAAATTCGGTCATTTCCGAATGCCATTTTTTTAATCTATTTCATTTGCCACTAATGAAGTAAGATGATTACTAGAAATCCGTTGGCAGGGCAGTTTTTTTATATTGGCAGTTATCAAGATGACTTAAAAAAATAATTTGTCAAGATACTTATTTTTCCGATTTTTTTTTTTTTTTGATAAGACGTGGAGCATATGGCTCTTTTACCAAAGAAGAAATAAATTATTGACAAAATGAATTTATTAACAAGTTCAGGACAAAATTATGTAACAAATATTAGACAATATTCGGAAACGAAATTTCCAACTATTATATTAGACATTCTGTAAGTCTTGAAGATGAACCTGTTTTAAGATTGTTAGTAGTGTAGTATAAAATAGACAAACAAATAACTGGAAATACAAATGACAATTATATTGAAATTATGTAAATACGAAATTACAATAAGCACAACAACAATATGTATATAAAGATAGTAATCTAAACTGTGTCCTTTATAAATAATTACGGTTGAGATCTTTAATTAATTATCACTAATACAGTTTATTCTCCATTTGATTGGAACAGTTTTATTTGCAGTATTAATGAAGAGTCATTGAAGGGAGAAATTTATATAATGTGATTACAATGAAGAGTCGAAGCAGCTGAGCTAGAAATCGTTCTTGTTTGAAGGCGAAGCGCTGCAATTGTCCTCCAATCTGAGACTCCTCTGGACGACACTCATAGGGACGAGGCACCCATTGAGCTTCTTCGACTCCCAGTCATGGAAGAGAAGATTATCAAAAAAATTAACAACTTGATGGAAAAAGAAGCTCAATGGGAACTCGTACCTAATGTAGTTCAAGTTGAACTACATTGAGAGAATGAAGGGAGATGAAATGAACGGAGATATTTGCTTCATTTGAGAGAATGAGTTCTAACTTGAGAGAAAAATGGTGCAAAAGGGGTCATTTTTGTGAGATGAAATGAAGGGAGATATTTGCTTCATGAACATTTCTTTGAGGAAAAAGAAAAGAAAAAATTCAAAGTGACCCTTTAGTATTTATAAAGCTGGACTTGGAGGACTAAATTGAAAGAAAATTTTGCTAAAATACGCTCACTAAATCCTGATTTTAGGGGAGAAAATAGAGCGATTTTTTGCACAATTTTTAAAGTCTACAAGATAAG
Source organism: Artocarpus heterophyllus (assembly GCA_025403435.1). Lineage (NCBI taxonomy): Eukaryota > Viridiplantae > Streptophyta > Magnoliopsida > Rosales > Moraceae > Artocarpus > Artocarpus heterophyllus. Next base: position 5,962,193 of record CM046346.1, on the reverse strand, counting down.
ATCAAAGTACATCTAATTGATGGTGTTTTACTTTAGCAGTCTAGTTTCAACCAAAATTATATATTTCTTGCTCTAACAATGTAGTTTGAAGGAGATATTTTTTTTATCTATAGAAAAATATCCCAGTCTACTGTTTAATTTTCATCAATAGTAATTCCTTTATCTGTGTGGAAATTAATTTTGTATAATTATATTATGTTGCTAACTAGACTGCTTTGAGTGACTTTTTATACCGAATGTTGTAATTGGGTGGACTGTTGAGATATATATGTATGTATGTATATATATATATATATATCTGTATATTGTCATTTTTTACAATGATTAAGACTTTAGCATGACCTTTTTAATCTTATTCTCCCATATTTACTTTATGGGCAATTTTGTCACATAATTAAATTCTATCACAAGGAAATTTTCATTAAATTTACCTCTTTAAGGCACTTAAGAAATTTTAGAGTACTCTAACTCAAAAAATTTGTACATATGAAAATTCACCTTAATTCATCAAGAATTGCACACAAAAATGCATATGAAATTTCATTATATTTTTGTCACACAATTTCATTATTACAAAATATAAAATTTTGCTAACAAAATTCATTGTTTAAATCTCAATTAAATTCTTGGTTTAAACTAATGAATTTTCTCAGATATTACAACAATATTTTTGAAAACCACTACATACATAATGAATCTTTAATTTACATTTTATAATTTTAAAAAAATTACATATAAAAAATATTTAGTTTACATTATATTTAAAACTTTATTAAAAAGCCATCATTAGGTCATAAACAAGTTATCCATCTAAAACATATTTAAAAAGATCCTTCAATTAAATGCTTATTAATTGTTATAGTATTTATTTAGTTAACTGTCTACTTTGTTACAACCATTAAATTTATATCAAAAGGCTAATATAATAGTCACCATTAAAAACGTAACCATCGAAACCTATATAGTGCATTGCATTGCAGTGCATTGCGCATCACCTAAGAATAAAGTAATTTAGGTCGTGTGGTAACATGTTGATTTAATTTTGGCATGATATCAAATGATTTTCCAAAATATTTCCTCCTTAATCAACATTGATCAGCACAACTCTTTTTTGTCAAGTACGGTTGCTAGAATTGTGTTGCTTGGTTCATCGAAGTTGCTTTTGGCTTCTTATGTTTTGAAAGTGTTTGAATAGCTTAAGAGCTTTGGCCGGCTAAAAGACTTTTAAGAAAAGACGGGTATGCTCTTTTAGAAGAGCAAAACTATATTGTCTCTTTTATCCTATAAAAAGATTCATTAGAGTCTAATATATGTTCTACTCACCTTGGGATTAAAATTCTAGCCTTTTGAGTACCTATTTACATAGAAAATCGTATCATTCTAGCCTTGATTATCTCAACTTGTTTAATGGCATAATCATATTTGTGTTCACGACTGAATATGTAAAATTACAAAATTCCTTCTACTAAACATTATTTGGGATAGTTTTATATCAAAGACTTGCTTTGGAAAATTTTAAAAGTTAAGGACAAACTAAGATTTTTCACTCTGTTTAGGAACTAAAAATGAGATTGAGCAAAATAAAAGGTTAAAATCTATTAGTAGAAAATGCAAAGGATTCACTTGAGGATCCAGAACAGGATGGAAGTGTAAGTGAAATAAATAAATAAAATGTGTTTGTAATTTGTATATTAAAAAATATAAAACTCTGATTTGTTTTTTGTTTTTGTTTTTGTTTTTGAGTTATAAACCTTGATGCGTTTATAAACTGTGTATATAATCTGTCGACATAGTTTACTGTAATTATTAGCTTATTATTTAAAAATTTATTAGGTCTATAGTTTACTATAATTGATTATTTGTAATATCCATCAATTGGCCGACATTTATAAGATGTTTGGCAGTAAGTAGTCTTGACCATTTTTTCATATATAAACAGTGTAAAACTTTCACATGCTATGGTGACCCAAAAAAAAAATCACTACAATGTAAAATTCTTACATACTATAGTGAAGACAATTCTAACTAACGGTTCTAACCACCCTGTCAAACAATTTTATCAATATTGAGCTGCATATCTATAGTTTACTGTAATTGATTATCAAGTCAACACATTATCGGTCAAGTTCTGCTACTATGCTAGCCAAACATGTCTCTCATCTTCTGCTTGTGCCTTGACTGTGTATAAATTTAATAGTAAGCTGCAGATCTCAAAACACAGAGCAAGAAGGAATAAAAGAAAATTAAGAAAAAAAAAAAAAAAAGAAACATGGTTCTCCAACTTTTTATTCACATCCTTTTGATGTTCTCTTATTGCCTTATCATTACAAATATGGGCGCAGCATCCGAAGCACTACCGATGCCGAACCGAAACTGTACACCAAGCTGCGGAAATGTTAGCATTCCTTTTCCTTTTGGGATCGGAAAAGGGTGTTTCATCGACGAATGGTTTGAAGTTAACTGCACTAACAGCGCTACGCCAGTCTTGAAACGTATCGGTCTGGAGGTGACTAGAATCAATCTCAGTCCTCCAACACTTGGAGCCAAACTTCCAATCACAACTTTTCAGGAGTGCCCTCGTACTGTCAGGTTTCCGGCACAAGGGGACCAAAATGGTACTGACTTAAGAGGAAGCCCTTTTGAGTTCGCCAACGACCGGAACAAATTCACCATGGTTGGCTGTGAATCTATAGCGTGGATTGCCTCGGACTTAAACGGCACGTTTGCTGCAGGGTGCTCGTCGGTTTGCAGTAAAGTTAGCAATGGAAATGCGGTGAACGATTTCAGGGGGTGTAATGGTGTGGATTGCTGCCAGACCTCAATCCCCCTGAACCTGCAGGTCTTTAATGCCTATTTTTGGGTAGTTGCGAATAACAAAACATCTGAATGCAAATATGCTCTCCTCGTCAACGACACTTGGTTCTCACAAAGTGTCAAAAATCTGTCTGTTTTGAATGAGATGAGAGACGTCCCCGTAGTGCTGAATTGGAGATTGTACTCTGACAAAATTGATGCATTGCCCTCTGTTTCCGACGCAAACTACTCTGCTTCTTATCCATTAATAAAACGCAGAAGTGAGAATTGCTCCAGAATCCCAGTCCAAGACACTCCTTCTTCACTCGTCAATCAATCTGAGTATGTATATTGTGCTTGTCAGCCAGGGTTTGATGGAAATCCTTATCTTGCCGACGGTTGTAAAGGTACGTGACGTAAAGCTATCCCATCTACCCTCATCTACAATCAATGTTATATATATATATATATATATATATATGAGAAGTGAGTTGAACTGAAAACTTGATTGGTATCATTAACTACGGTTTGAACCGTGCGCCAAGACACACGGATAGTTCATTTTCATCTTCAAGAAATTCTTTCCATATCACTGATTTAAAAATGGTTATAATACATTTTATTATATATTCGTATCATGATGATTATAGCAAAAGTTTTATAATATAGTGATAATTAGTTTGTTGTGTTAACTCCTTTCCAAACAGATATATGTTTGATCAACTTTTTTATTTGTATTAGTTCATAAACCTTGCAACTCTTTGTTTTCCCACAATTAGTTCGCTACTAGGTAACTGCCTCTCCCTTCGTGTTTTTTTTTTTTTTTCTACCCCTGAAATATTTCTCTTTTATACATTTATGTTCCTCTTCTATGTTTTTTTTTTTTTTTTTTCATTTCCTCTCTCTCCTTTTTCTTTTCAATTCCCATTTCTTTCATTATTACTTTTCTCTTCCATCTCACCTTTTTTGTTGTCACTTTCGTCCCCTAACTTTATTTCCGAATACTTTTATGTCAAAATTTTGTTGCTTCCCATCATTTATTGGCTTCAATAGCGATAATATGCAAATTTTGTGCCCCACTAGATTCAAATCTTAGCTCCGTCGCTGCATGTAGTGTAATTTTTAAGATCTTTGAACATTAGAGGATTTTAGGCTAGACAATCTTACGACAGTATATTCATTTTTATCAAAGGATCAATGGACAATTCTTTTTCTTTTGACAAGTTTGGTTACTGCAAATAAAAATGACGATTAATTTTTGAAATTTAGAGTCAGTCTTGTGCCGTAAAAACTTTGAAATTGTATACTGAAGACCATTACATCGTGTGCAAAACATTCTAATTTTTAGATATATTATGTGTCTGTTGTATAAATTGGATATATTACATAACTATAATTCTTAGTTTAATTATTTCTTAATTTAGCCTTCTATTTGAAGAAATTACAACAGTATTTTTTGTGAATTTGAAAAATTGATTTTAATTTTTCCCTCGTAGACTTTTTGGACCAAAAAGAAGATAAGACAAAATACTCTTAATTAGACCAAATTTGTTTCAAAAATATATTTTACTTCTCGAGAAAATTTTAAAATATATATTTTAACATTCAAAAAGCTATAAAACTTAAAAACTTTTTTAAAAAAATTTGATGTTTTATTTTAGAAGTTTTTCTGTTTTTAAATCTAAATAATATTTTCAAAACTATTTAAAGGTAATTATGTTATTTTACCTAATTGTTTTTTATTTATGTGAATGAAATTGAAATAAGTTTTTTAAATTTAAAGGACGCCTTTATAGTTTTTAAAAACAAAAAGACATATTGAGAAATAGTTAAAACTAAAAAATATAATTATATAATTAATCCTTTATAAATTCCAAGTTATTATGTGATAAATACGTAATTATTTCATGGTTTTTTCTAAAGAAAACAAAACTTTCTCCCACATTTCAGATATTGATGAATGCGCCGCCGAAGGTCCAGGTTCAAAGGCATGTTCAGGCAAAAGCTGCGTCAACATTGACGTTTATCCGTTCTACTCATGCGAGAAAAAGTCCCTAGACGTAACCTTAATAGGTATTGCTGTACTTATTTCCAAGCTCCAATTAAAATCAATAATTTTGACTTATTTTGATTACAATATTAGGGATCTTTTTTGGCGCAAACTCCTGTCAATAATTTATATTTTAAATCATTAAGTTTACTCAAAATTATTTTATTTTGATGACCTAACGGCTAAAAGATAGATGCTTACTTGTAGGTCTCTTTTTTAATTTCTATCAAAGAAATTGTCATAATATACATGACAAGGTCAACAACTTCGTGAAATTTTTAATTTTAACATCTTCCACATAGAGTTTTGAAAATTTTTGAATTAACCCCAAGTGTTGGCTTTCCGAGAATACTCATTTTTCAAACTTCAAATGTCAAACAAACTAAATATCAACTACACTACTATAAATTAATTTTAGGAATATATACTTTTAAAGTGAATTAACCTTTATGCTCAGTTTACTTGGAAGAAGGAGGAAAACAAGCTACAAATAGATTTTTTTTTTTAAAAAAAAAGACCAAGTTTAATATAGCTTTATTGTAAGTTACTTTAAATTTTTTTTCTTCATTTATGAGCCCTCCGAAAATATTTCTAGCTTCGGGGAGGAGGTGGAGGAATTTCTAAAATCAAGAAATTCTTTTTGGGTATTTCTTGTAGTTAAAGAAAAATCGATGGAAAGAGATAAATGAAAGAGAGCTAAAGTATGTTTACTACTCATGAATGGAGAAGGAGGTTTAACTCCCTTTCTCCGCTACAAATGTGCTTATTTACATAAAGGAAAATTACATTAAAAAATGTGCTCATTCATGTCAGAAAAATAAAGTTTAAAAAAATTATGCCCCACACACTACCACTGTTATTCGATCTGAATGTTTTCTTGAATTATATGTTCATTTTGTTAGCATTAAAGTACTTTCTTCTGAGATCTTTGAATTAGATTTTCTTGCATTTGTATTGATATTTAGCCCATGCTTGTTTTTCATGCACTTAATGGGGGCATCAAAACAATGAGATGAATATTCTATGAGTATTTTTTTCTTGTCGTTTGCGGGAGTTCATTCTTTTTTTTTTTTGGGGTTACATTTTAATTTTTTAAAATATAAATTATTTTCAAATTTAAGGTAAGATTAGCTGATTGCATGTGCATATTGTGAATAATGAATAGTATTTTACATGAACTACAAGTAGTGCAAAAGAAAGAGAATGAGAGAAATAGTAGATTTTTTTAAATTTTTTAAAGCAACCAGCAGGCTTTAAAACTATTTTTTATAAAGAGCATTTATATGATATAAATAATTTATTTAATGTGTAAATAAGAATTATTTAGACCATATATAATGGGATAGATATATTATTTACACTTTAAATCTATTATTGTGAATAATAATTATTTACAACTTAGATAAGGGGTAAAAAAATTACTATTTATAATCATAAATATTTTTAAAACGTGTTATTTCCAACAATTAGCGATGAAAATGTTATTTACTACAATTTTCTAGGCAACTACAGGCCCTATTGTTTAAAATTACCTCGTTCCTTTTTTTGAAAATTTACTTATTTAAAAAAAGGAGTAAATAGGCCGGATTACTACAATTTACTTATTTGAGAGAACCTCTGTAACACTTTTCAATTTTAGTGTTTTGATGAGAAAACAAAACATTTTTAAAGAGCGCATAGACATAATTAATCATGCATATTATGGGTTAGGATTAGACAAAGTATGTATTATTTGAGGGTATTTTGATCTTTGTAACTAGAAGAAATGGTATGAATCAAAGAAAAGAAAAAAAAAAAGATGAATCACAATATTAGTAGCAACAAAGCGTTGACCTTCCAAACTTGAGAAAATGGTTTATCCACATCCCAAAATTTGATGCCATGAGACGGAAGGATTGAATCTCCAATGGTTTAACGTCAAGGATACGTAGGCTTCTCATACGGTTGGCACATTGGTTTTAACTAATAACAATATAGAACTCTCAAATGCTATAGTATAAAACAAAAATAAACTATAGTATAAAGCTCTCACATGATGCTACAGTATAAAACAAAAATAAACTATAGTATAAAGCTCTCACATGCTACAATTTTTGAACCAATTGGTTCAAATCAATTTGGTAACACAAATTCCTTGCAAGGTTCATAGGTGAGGTAAAAAGTAATCAGACTCGGTATTTTCCATATTTAGTCCAACTGGCATTTAGCGTAGATTATCTTAAGCTATTTAAGCAAATAATTCCAATTTTCGAATGTAACCCTACCCGACTAAAAGTTACTCTATCAATTAATCTCTTGCTTAATTTTTATGCAGGTATTTGTAGTGCCTTTGGAGCAGTGGCACTGCTTTTTGGATCATGGGGATTATACAAATTTGTGAAGAAAAGAAGAAAATTCAACGCAAGAAAACGTTCTTTAAGAGAAATGGTGGTTTATTGTTACAAAAACAATTCGGTTGAAGGTAATGTTGAGAACGCAAAGCTATTCAATTCAAAGGAGCTAGAAAAAGCAACTGACCGCTTTAATACTAACAGAGTTCTTGGCCAAGGAGGACAAGGTACGGTTTACAAAGGAATGTTGGCAGATGGGAAAATTGTTGCGATAAAGAAATCAAAAATAGTCGATGAAGGAAAAATAAAAGAATTCATTAATGAGATTGTTATTCTTTCACAAATCAACCACAGAAATGTGGTCAAATTGTTAGGTTTTTGCTTGGAAACAGAAGTGCCTCTTCTAGTTTACGAGTATGTACCTAATGGAACTCTATCTCAGTATATTTATGAAGAGCAAGAGGAGTTTCCACTTACATGGAAAATACGATTACGAATTGCAACAGAAATAGCGGGAGCTCTTTCCTACTTGCACTCCTCAGCTTCATTACCAATTTACCATCGAGACATTAAGTCTACAAATATACTTCTAGATGGTAAGTACAGAGCGAAAATTGCAGATTTTGGAATGTCTAGATCATTTTCCATTGACCAAACTCATCTGACCACACAAGTACGTGGCACATTTGGTTACTTGGATCCAGAATACTTTCAATCAAGTCAATTCACAGACAAGAGTGATGTGTATAGCTTTGGGGTGGTCCTTGTTGAGCTCTTGACGGGGCAGAAACCGATTTCAATCCAGAGGTCAGAACAAGGTAGAAGTCTAGCTACATATTTCATGCTATCGATGCGGGAGGACCATTTGTTTGATATTGTCGATGCTAGAGTGATGAAGGAGGGGAAGACAGAAGCAATTACAGCATTTGCGGAACTTGCCAAAAGATGCTTGAATTTGAATGGAAAGAAAAGACCAACAATGAGAGAAGTTGCAGCTGTGTTGGAAGACATTCAAGCCTTAGAAAAGGCTTCTGGTGCTGCTCATGAAGAACAATATTTTAAGGAGGTTGAATGCGTGGGAGAAGTACCTGCTCGCCATCAGCCTTGGGAGTCATTTAGTATCTCGAAATGCTCAACTTCATTGGGTGATCCTATCGGTTCGTCATCTGATGAAGTCCCATTGTTCTCGTCCATTACCCATTAAAAAGCAAATTAATCTCACTCCTATGCAGTCCAAGCTAAGGTACAGTTCTTTATTGTGTACCCGTTTTACAGTTATTGCGTGTGCGTATATATATGTGTTACAAGTTTTAATATATATATTGTTTAGCCATATTTCGATAGTCTTTTAAACATTTGATTTGTCAGTCTTAGAGAGACTTCATGGCTTATGAGATGTATTGATTTTCAGAGTATTGTAAAGTTCTTTTTTCAAGAAAAAACCTTGAGCAAAGACGAATGTTGGGGGAATGAAAAAGGCAAAAGAGAGAATAGAATTACAGCATTTTTCTTATTAAAATAATCTAACTTAAAAAAATAAAAATAAAAACAATCAGCCTTTTTAAAAATTTTTAATCTTATTTCATTTCATTATTATAAAGTTGCAATATGTGCACTCATATTCTTTTTTGTTTGATTTCATTGATTATGATGGGGATCATTATTATAAAATTGTATTTTTTTTATTATAATGACCAAACATTGCTTCTTCTTTTTTTAATTTATAGTTTTATTTTATTATCGTAAAGTTGCAATCTCTACATAGGGATATTAAGATCATTATACAAATAACTTGAGAAATTGTAGACAGTTTTTAAAAGTAAAATACTAGATAAATCTATGTCATTAACCCTTAGAACTTTAGCAAAACAAGCCCAAGGACGTTTCTCTGGTTTGAGCTTCGTATCAACCCTATATGGTACAACAAACTCTGTCTAAATCTAAAGGCATGGTTAGCAGCCTCAATGCTCATATATGTAGACCAATGTAAAAAACTTACTAGTCATCAACTGCTAGCATGTAGCTCCTATGATTTTTAGTCCAAATGAACATTACTTTGCCGCGGAAAAGGCCATGCTCAATGATAGAACTTGTCTTTTTCTCATTACACGCAATTGTACATCCATAAAGCTTAAGAGCCTATAGCCAGCAATACTCTGGTCGATCTTTGATAGCGGGAAACTATTTTCGGGGCACAACCATTCTACGCATGTCCTCCGTTTTTCGCTTCTCGTCGGACACCATACATTGGTTAAAGCCAACTGCAAGCAGATTTGACCTCCTCTGAGATGGTTTCAATTTTCTTATTACTACATGGCCTCCTCTTTTTCGCAACGAGTAATGGTAGGTTTCTAAGTTAAGAAGTTCAAGCTTGCTACTAAAGCAATATCCATTTTCTGGCGAGAAGCTATTGCAAGAATACAATAATAGCACCGTAACATATTACAACTAACAATAATCGTAGCACCGGAGGCGCATATAAAATAAAGGAAAGAAATACCGATGTCCATTAAATCACTTGAAGCTCTATACATGAAATACTGATTTTAGCGAAATTAATATTTTTAGGGCTCGTCAAAGGACGGGTGGAGAAGAAGGTGCATAGAATAAACATTGAAACATGAGAGAACTAGAAAACTTTTCTCTAATTCATTCACCTCTGTTAAGAAGAGGAATAACTTTTCTCTAACCATTAACAAAGTTTGAATTTTTACCTTGAATCACCTTGGATCAACACTACAACTCACAAGCTTGCTTCTAAGGATGACTTTGAAGCTTAAAAACAGCAAAAACTTGCAAGAAAATGGTGCTAGAGGGGTTGTTTTTGTGAGATAAAGGGAGCAATTTGCTTCATGCACATTTCTTTGAGGAAAAGAAAAAAAAATTCAAAGTGACCATTTAGTATTTATAAAGCTTGATTTGGAAGACTAAATTGCAAGAAAAATTTGCTAAAAAACCCCTCACTAAATCTGATTTCATGGGAGAAAATAGAGTTATTTTTTCCACAATTTGTAAAGTCCACTAGATAAGATCAAAGCACATCTAATTGATGGTGTTTTACTTTAGCCATCTAGTTTTGACCAAAACTGTATTTTTCTTGCTCTAATAGTGTAGTTTGGAGGAGATATTTTTTTTATTAGTAGAAAAACATCCCAGTCCACTGTTTACTCATACTGTTTAATTTTCATCAACAACAGTTCCTTTATCTGTGTGGAAATAATTTTGTATAATTATACTATGTTACTAACTAGACTCCTCTGAGTGACTCTTTATATCGAGTGTTGTAATTAGGTAGACTGTTATTATATATATATCTATATACTGTCATCTTTTACACTGATTAGGACCTTAGCATGACCTTTTTAATCTTATTCTCCCATATTTACTTTATGGGCAATTTTGTCACATAATTAAATTCTATCACAAGGTAATTGTCATTAAATTTACCTCTTTAAGGCACTTAAGAAATTTTAGAGTACTCTAACTCAAAAAATTTGTACATATGAAAATTCACCTTAATTCATCAAGAATTGCACACAAAAATGCATATGAAATTTCATTATATTTTTGTCACACAATTTCATTATTACAAAATATAAAATTTTGCTAACAAAATTCACTGTTTAAATCTTAATTAAATTCTTGGTTTAAACTAATGAATTTTCTCAGATATTACAACAATATTTTTAAGAACTACTAGATACATAATGAATCTTTAGTTTACATTTTATATTTTTAAAACAATTACATATAAAAAAATATATAGTTTACATTGTATTTAAAAATATATTAAAAAGTCACCATTAGGTCATAAACAAGTTATCCATCTAAAACATATTTAAAAAGATCCTTCATTTAAATGCTTATTAATTGTTATAATATTTATTTAGTCAACTATCTATTTTGTTACAACTATTAAATTTATATCAAAATGCTAATATAATAGAAACTATTAAAAACGTAACCATCGAAACCTATATAGATACACACACTTGTGCTTCCATGCAGTGCATTGCGCATCACCTAAGAGTAAAGTAATTTAGGTCGTGTGGTAACATGTTAATTTAATTTTGGCGTGATATCAAATGATTTTCCAAAATATTTCCTCCTTAACCAACATTGATCAGCACAACTCATTTTTGTCAAGTACGGTTGCTAGAATTGTGTTGCTTGGTTCATCGATGTTACTTGAAAGTGTCTGAATAACTTAACAGCTTGGGCCGGCTAACAGAGTTTTCAAGAAAAGACCCAATTATTCTCTCTTTAATTGTCATGGCCGAACACGTTAAATTTGAAAATTCCTTCTACTAAACATTATTGGGCCGGGATAGTTTAATATCAAGGGCTTGCTTTGGAAAATTTTAAAACTTAAGGAAAACATGAGATTTTTTATTCTGTTTAGGAACTAAAAATGAGATTGAGCAAAATAAAAGGTTAAAATTTATTAGTAGAAAATGCAAAGTATTCACTGGAGGATCCAGACCAAGACGGAAATATAAGTGAATAAATAAATAAATAAATAAAATGTGTTTGTAATTTGTATATTAAAAAATATAAAGTTCTGATTTGTTTTTTGCCTTTGGTTTTGTTTTTTTTGTCTTTTTTTTTTTTTTTGGGGAGTTATAAACCTTGATGCGTTTATGAAATGTGTATATAAATTGTTGACATACTTTACTGCAATTGATTATCAAGTCAACACTTTATCGGTCAAGTTCGGCTGCTATGCTAGCCAAACATACCGCTCATCTTCTGCTTGTGCCTTGGCTGTGTATAAATTTAATGTCAAGCTGCAGATCTCAAAACACAGAGCAAGAAGGAATAAAAGAAGATTAAGGCAAAAACATGGTTCTCCAGCTATTTATTCAGATCCTTCTTTATTCATTCACTCTTCAGGATTCTTTATTACTTTTTAAATTAATTTGTGGGCCTCACCTTTTTCTTTTTATCTCTCCTCTATCATTGCTCGGACTACTCTCCCACCCAGAAGACCAGACTTTCCTTCACCCTTTCGCCTTTTTTTTTTTGAAAAAGATGCTAATAATCAGAAAAGAATTCTTCCAAAAAAAAAAAAAAAGAAATAATTGCACGCTTTGGGGTGAGCTTTGGTGCAGACATTGGAGAACTGCTGGTAAGGTCGTCTCCCAAGTTGACGATGACGTCAACGAACAGACCTTGGAAGAAGCTGCCCAAAGAATATTATGTAAAGACATTTTATATTTAATAAATAGATTATTAATTTTTTTATATATTTACATGCATGTTTCGATGGTTTATAAATATCGTAAGAATTATTTAGGAGATGTTAAATATTATATATAGGAATCATATATAAGAGGATAATATTTTAGATAATAATTTAAATTATGTCCGTAATAAATAATTAAAGTTGAGATCTTTAATTAATTATTATAAATACTGTTTATTCTTAATTTGAATAGAACTATCTTATCCGGACTATTAATAAGGTCATTAAATGAATGTATTTATGTGCAATGTGATTGTATAGGATTAGATCAAGATTAATTTGAAATCTCTAATAATCTCCGTTAACAAATAAAGAATTTGGAGCTAATCAACGACAATCATTTATAGAACAATCTTAATCTTAAATTGTTAATAGATTCCTATTTATAAAATTATGTTATTTGATTTGCTGTGTTTTGGTTTCATGTTTTGTGATCTGCTTTTTAACATACTATTAATCTGTTACATTTATATGCAGTTGGCATAGACTGATGGTGACAGAGACGTCTTCGTAACGTAGCAAACGAACTTGACCCATTAATGCATGGACTTGATATGTCGAGAGCGAAATATTCTGAAAAGTCAATTGCTATATACTATAGGTGGAAAGGGCATTCCGAGGAAATTCTTGAAAAGAAAAGGTTTTTCTTAGAAAAACAATTTGGATGTTTTTCTTTTGGGAAATTCTTAGAAAATAAAAAGTTGAAAACAATTTAAGATGTTTCTCTTTTAAAGTTTTAAAGTTGTACTAGCCTCTTTTATTTGGTATCTCTGTTGAACCAACAAGTGATATAAATTTTTAATATGTTATAATTTTTAAATTAATATTTTTAGTTTTAATTGCTCTCCACGACATCTCATAAATTAAAATCTAACATGCCCATGATGAAAACTTTTATCGATTCCATAAGAAGCCCCGCATCCAAGAGCATATTTGACATCCAAAAATTTTTGAAGAAAAAACAAATAAACAAAGTTTCTTCATCGAGTTAGAAATGAAAATTCACAAGTGCCTCATGATTTAAACGCAGACATTTGAAGATTCTTTATTATTTTTTAAATTAATTTGTGGGCCTCACCTTTGCCTTTTTATCTCTCCTCTGTCATTGCTCAGACCACTCTCCCACCCAGAAGACCAGACTTTCCTTCACTCTTTCGCCTTCTTTTTTTTTTTTTGAACAAAGAAGCTAATAATCAGAAAAGAATTCTAAAAAAAAAAAAAAAAAAATTGCACGCTTTGGCGTGATGAAAATTCTTTGAGTTAGAAATGAAATTTCATAAAAGTTACACATCCGGCCAGGTCGTAGTGCATGTATACGTCGCCATCAACGTTGTTTTTTCAACTAAAAGAATGTCACAGGGACCACTGACCTTTTTAACAATTATTAATCTCAAGTGATAAGTACCATAAGCGCAGTATATTATAGATAGATGTTAAATAACTGTAAAAAAAAATTAAAAATAAAAAAAGAAAGAAAAACAAAAAACGAAAAGAAAAAGAAAAATGGAGTGTAAATTCGGTCATTTCCGACTGCCATTTTTTTTAATCTATTTCATTTGCCACTAATGAAGTAAGATGATTACTAGAAATCCGTTGGCTGGGCAGTTTTTTTATATTGGCAGTTATCAAGATGACTTAAAAAAAATAATTTGTCAAGATACTTATTTTTCCCAATAATTTTTTTTTTGATAAGACGTGGAGCATATGGCTCTTTTACCAAAGGAGAAATAAATTATTGACAAAATGAATTTATTAACAATTTCAAGACAAAATTATGTAACAAATATTAGACAATATTCGGAAACGAAATTTCCAACTATTCCAGCAATCTGTACGTCTTGAAGATGAACCTGTTTTAAGATTATTAGTAATGTAGTATAAAATAGACAAACAAATAACTGGAAATACAAACGACAATTATATTGAAATTATGTAAATACGAAATTACAATAAGCACAACAACAATATGTATATAAGGATAGTAATCTAAACTGTGTCCTTTATGAATAATTACTGTTGAGATCTTTAATTAATTATCAGTAATACAGTTTATTCTCAGTTTGAATGGAACAGTTTTATTTGCACTGTTAATGAAGAGTCATTGAAGGGAGAAGTTTATATAATGTGATTAGAATGAAGAGTCGAAGCAGCTGAGCTAGAAATCGTTCTTGTTCGAAGGCGAAGCGCTGCACTTGTCCTCCAATCTGAGACTCCTCTGGACGACACTCACAGGGACGAGGCACCCATTGAGCTTCTTCGACACCCAGTTATGGAAGAGAAGATTATTCTCCAAGGTCAGCCCGTAGTTTCGTGATTCCTCCAACGCCGATGAGGATATCGGCAGCGATGTGGACGGAAAGAGCGTGGCTCTGATTGTAATGACTCAGCTTCCCAAGCTGTTACTTAAATGCTCTTTGCTTATACTTAACTTTAATCTTGCTCGTAAAAATACGGAATATATATATATATATATATTTTAGAAACATAATTAGAATACTTAATTATATTGCTTAGTATTTTCCATAATATTTTATATAACATTTGCTTACTTATTGTTACAAACCATTTGCTTAAATATTCATGCAAAAAGCAATACTAATTTACTTGTTAGACCGTATCATACTATAAAATAAATAATTTATCAAAAAACATAATTAAAACTTGCACTGGTATCCTTAGCCTGATTATCGCATTTGTCCCACCGCTGTGCCCAGTTCATCACTTTTCATACCAGCCTCTTGGTAGGATTTCCTACCGCATGAAGGATGTAGATGAGCTTTTCGCTTAACAATTCCGAACGCATCTCACAAAAATTTTATAAGATTACAACAATAATGCAATGCACGGTTCCATTTGTGCTAGCTTATGAATATTTTTATAACAATCTTTATTTTGGGCCCAAGTAATCGTTTCGAGTGCATGTGATCGTCGAACACTAAGTTTGTATCTTAACTTGATGCTCCCCTTGGGTTGGGAGACATATACCTCGCCTGAGCGGAGGTTGGTATGACACTTTATTATGTTATTTTTTTTGGTCAACTTTGGGGTCTAGATTACCAACTTTGTAATCTTAGTGAACATGCTTTATGCAACGACTTTGTATTAAAGACGATATACAAAACATTTGCAATTATAGAAGATTCATCAATAAGGCGCATAAAAATCAATTTCTTCATGTCGTAAGTGAGGTTTAGGGTTTACTTAAACCTTGCTCTAATACTCCTCTTAATTCCTTTTCTTCTTTGGTTAGTCGACTTTGTGTAATATGACACTTGACTATTAGTTCGTGTTTAAGTTGACGATCTAATTCTACAGCATTTAAGTTAGGTAAATTAAAGCCAATCAACGTCTCGTTTAATGGCTTTTAACTTTGTATGACAAGAATCAGTGCTTGTTTTAAAACTTTAAGCTTACTCAGTAAGCTTGAGTCTGTGTTGACTTTTTTTGTAAAAATAACGTTTTACCCTCAAAGGGTCTTGAAAATCACCAAACATTTTAGAACAAAATTTATGATTTCTTGCTATCTAAAATAGTGCAATAAATCTGCCTACGCAGTGAGGAAAAATATAGCTTTTTATCTTTACGGTTTTGGACCAAATCATAAAAATCTTAGCATTTTTGCCCCTAATGGGTCTTGAAAAATTTTCAATCAGTTTAATAGTGTTTTCCAATTTTTAACATTTAAAAAGTTTTATAGTAAAATCTTGCAAAATTGGTAGGAACCTTTTTTCACAAGAGTTGACAGTTTCAGCAAGATATATAACTTTCGTGTTTTAATTTTTCTCAAAATCAATTGTTTCGAAGAACTTTAAGCTAATTTTCTAAAATAATAGTTTTGAAATTGGCATTTTCGGCTAGATCTAGTTGGATAAGGGAAACTTTCTTCACGGAAAACATTTATCTCAACATTTTCTTTAATTCACATGTTGAGCTTGGAAACCAAATCTATCTCTAGGTATCTTTAAACTTGAGACTTTTTAAAACTAGTTTTTTTTTTTTTTTTTAGTGTGTTGCAACACTTTTGCAACAAAACTTCCTTTTTAGACTAAACCACATAGCCTAAGCTCATTCATCATATACAAAGCCATATCACATACAAATAAATCATGCCATAAAAGTCCTTTACATGCCAAAGTTCATAATCATTATTTACAACCCATGAAAGCATAAAAACACAAACTTTAAACAGAGCTTCAAGGTTAGAACTTATACCTAATGTAGTTCAAGTTATTGAGTCACTTTTTTCTTGATGGAAAAAGACCTCTAAAACTTCTTAACCTCAAGAATAAAACATGAAAAATAAATATCTAGCATGGAACTGCAAACTTGACAAAAACCCATTGATAAAGTTTGGATTTTTACCTTAAATCACTTTGGATCAACACTACAACTCTTGAGCTTGCTTCTAAGGATGACTTTGAAGTTTGGAAACAACAAAAACTTGAGAGAAAATGGTGCAAAAGGGGCCATTTTTGTGAGATGAAATGAAGGGAGATATTTTCTTCATGAACATTTCTTTGAGGAAAAAGAAAAGAAAAATTCAAAGTGATCCTTTAGTATTTATAAAGCTTGACTTGGTGGACTAAATTGAAAGGAAATTTTGCTAAAAAACCCTCACTAAATCCTGATTTTAGGGGAGAAAATAGAGTGATTTTTGGTACAATTTTTAAAGTCTACAAGATAATATCAAAGTACATCTAATTGATAGTGTTTTACTTTAGCATTCTAGTTTCAACCAAATCTGTATTTTTCTTTCTCTGACAATGTAGTTTGGAGGAGTTTTTTTTTATCTATAGAAAAATATCTCAGTTTACTGTTTAATTTTCATCAATAGTAATTCATTTATCTGTATAGAAACTAATTTTGTATAATTATATTATGTTACTAACTGACTGCTTTGAGTGACTTTTTATACTGAATGTTGTAATTGGGTGGACTGTTGATATATATATATATATATATATATCTATATATTGTCATTTTTTACACTGATTAAGACTTTAGCATGACCTTTTTAATCTTATTCTCCCATATTTACTTTATGGGCAATTTTGTCACATAATTAAATTCTATCACAAGGTAATTGTCATTAAATTTTCCTCTTTAAGGCACTTAAGAAATTTTAGAGTACTCTAACTCAAAAAATTTGTACATATGAAAATTCACCTTAATTAATCAAGAATTGCACACAAAAATGCATATGAAATTTCATTATATTTTTGTTACACAATTTCATAATCACAAAATATAAAATTTTGCTAACAAAATTCCTTGTTTAAATCTTTAATTAAATTCTTGGTTTAAACTAATGAATTTTCTCAGATATTACAACAATATTTTTAAGAACTACTAGATACATAATGAATCTTTAATTTACATTTTATAATTTTAAAAAAATTACATATAAAAAATATTTAGTTTACATTTTATTTAAAAATATATTAAAAAGTCATCATTAGGTCATAAACAAGTTACCCATCTAAAACATATTAAAAAAGATCCTTCAATTAAATGTTTATTAATTGTTATAATATTTATTTAGTCAACTGTCTACTTTGTTACAACCATTAAATTTATATCAAAAGGCTAACATAATAGTAACAATTAAAAACGTAACCATCGAAACCTATATAGATACACACACTTGTGCTTCCATGCAGTGCATTGCGCATCACCAAAGAGCAAAGTAATTTAGGTCGTGTGGTAACATGTTGATTTAATTTTGGCGTGATATCAAATGATTTTCCAAAATATTTCGTCCTTAACCAACATTGATCAGGACAACTCATTATTTGTCAAGTACGGTTGCTAAAATTGTGTTGCTTGGTTCATCGATGTTACTTTTAGCTTCTTAAGTTTTGAAAGTGTTTGAATAACTTAACAGCTTGGGTCGGCTAGAAGAGTTTTCAAGAAAAGACCCAATTATTCTCTCTTTAATTGTCATGGCCGAACACGTTAAATTGCAAAATTCCTTCTACTAAACATTATTTGGCCGGGATAGTTTTATATCAAGGGCTTGCTTTGGAAAATTTTAAAACTTAAGGAAAACATGAGATTTTTTATTCTGTTTAGGAACTAAAAATGAGATTGAACAAAATAAAAGGTTAAAAATTATTAGTAGAAAATGCAAAGTATTCACTGGAGGATCCAGACCAGGATGGCAATGTAAGTGAAAAATAAAAAAATAAATAAAATGTGTTTGTAATTTGTATATTAAAAAATATAAAACTCTGATTTTTTTTTTGCCTTTTGTTTTGTTTTGTTTTTTTTTGAGTTATAAACGTTGATGCGTTTATGAAATGTGTATATAGTCTGTTGACATACTTTACTGCAATTGATTATCAAGTCAACACTTTATCGGTCAAGTTCGGCTGCTATGCTAGCCAAACATACCACTCATCTTCTGCTTGTGCCTTGGTTGTGTATAAATTTAATGTCAAGCTGCAGATCTCAAAACACAGAGCAAGAAGGAATAAAAGAAGATTAAGGCAAAAACATGGCTCTCCAGCTATTTATTCAGATCCTTCTTATTCATTCACTCTTCAGGATTCTTTATTATATGCGGGCCTCACCTTTTTCTTTTTATCTCTCCTCTATCATTGCTCGGACCACTCTCCCACCCAGAAGACCAGACTTTCCATCACCCTTTCACCTTTTTTTTTTTTTTTTTGAAAAAGAAGCTAATAATCAGAAAAGAATTCTACAAAAAAGAAGAAGAAATAATTGCACGCTTTAAGGTGAGCTTTGGTGCAGACATTGGAGAACTGCTGGTAAGGTCGTCTCCCAAGTTGACGATGACGTCAACGAATAGACCTTGGAAGAAGCTGCCCAAAGAATATTATGTAAAGGCATTTTATTTTTAATAAATAGATTATTATTATTTTTTATATATTTACATGCATGTTTCGATGGTTTATAAATATCGTAAGAATTATTTAGGAGATGTTAAATATTATATATAAGAATCATATATAAGAGGATAATATTTTAGATAATAATCTAAATTGTGTCTGTAATAAATAATTAAAGTTGAGATCTTTAATTAATTATTACAAATACGGTTTATTCTTAATCTGAATAAAACTATCTTATCCGAACTATTAATAAGGTCATTAAATGAATGTATTTACATATAATGTGATTGTATAAGATTAGATCAATATTAATTTGAAATCTCTAATAATCTCCGTTAATAAATAAAGAATTTGGAGCTAATCAACGACAATCATTTATAGAACAATCTTAATCTTAAATTGTTAATAGACTCCTGTTTATATTATGTTATTTGATTTGCTCTGTTTTGGTTTCCTGTTTTGTGATCTGCTGCTTAACATACCATTGGTCTGTTACATTTATATACAGTTGGCAAAGACTACTGATGACAAAGACGTTTTCGTAACGTATCAACCGAACTTGATATGTCGAGAGCGAAATATTCTGAAAAGTTAATTGCTATATACTATACGTGGAAAGGGCATTCCGGGGAAATTCTTGAAAAGAAAAGGTTTTTCTTAGAAAAACAATTTGGATGTTTTTCTTTTGGGAAATTCTTAGACAAGAAAAAGTTGAAAACAATTTAAGATGTTTTTCTTTTAAAGTTTTAAAGTTATACTAGCCTCCTTTATTTGGTATCTCTGTTGAGCCCATAAGTAATATAAGGTTTTTATATATTATAATTTTTAAAATAATGTTTTCAGTTTTGATTGTTCTCCATGACATCTCATAAATCAAGATCTAACATGCCCATGATGAAAACTTTTATCGATTCCATAAGATCTAACATGCCAATGATGAAAACTTTTATCGATTCCATAAGAAGTCCCGCATCCAAAAGCATATTTGACATCCAAAAATTTTTAAAGAAAAAACAAATAAACAAAGTTTCTTCGTTGAGTCAGAAATGAAAATTCACAAGTGCCTCATGATTTAAACGCAGACATTTGAAGATTCTTTATTATTTTTTAAATTAATTTGTGGGCCTTACCTTTTTCTTTTTATCTCTCCCCTGTCATTGCTCGGACCACTCTCCCACCCAGAAGACCAGACTTTCCTTCACTCTTTCGCCTCTTTTTTTTTTTTTTTTTTTTGAACGAAGAAGCTAATAATCAGAAAAGAATTCTACAAAAAAAAAAAAAATTTGCACGCTTTGGCGTGATGAAAATTCATTGAGTTGGAAATGAAATTTCATAAAAGTTACACATCCGGCCAGGTCGTAGTGCATGTATACGTCGCCATCAACGGTGTTTTCTCAACTAAAAGAATGTCACAGGGACCACTGACCTTTTTAACAATTATTAATCTCAAGTGATAAGTACCATAAGGGCAGTATATTATAGATAGATGTTAAATACTGTAAAAAAAAATTAAACATAAAAAAAGAAAGAAAAACAAAAAACGAAAAGAAAAAGAAAAATGGAGTGTAAATTCGGTCATTTCCGACTGCCATTTTTTTTAATCTATTTCATTTGCCACTAATGAAGTAAGATGATTACTAGAAATCCGTTGGCTGGGTAGTTTTTTTATATTGGCAGTTATCAAGATGACCTTAAAAAAAATAATTTGTCAAGATACTTATTTTCCCGAATAATTTTTTTTTAATAAGACGTGGAGCATATGGCTCTTTTACCAAAGAAGAAATAAATTATTGACAAAATGAATTTATTAACAATTTCAGGACAAAATTATGTAACAAATATTAGACAATATTCGGAAACGCAATTTCCAACTATTCCAGCAATCTGTACGTCTTGAAGATGAACCTGTTTTAAGATTATTAGTAGTGTAGTATAAAATAGACAAACAAATAACTGGAAATACAAACGACAATTATACTGAAATTATGCAAATACGAAATTACAATAAGCACAACAACAATATGTATATAAAGATAGTAATCTAAACTGTGTCCTTTATAAATAATTACTGTTGAGATATTTAATTAATTATCACTGTTGAGGTGTTGAGTTCCTCGGTCAGAGCCTGGCAGGTACCTCAAATGTATTGCCGAGAGGGCCCCTGCTCGGGGAGGGACCCAGCTTAGTGTTGCCTCCCGCGAGGGAAACGCGTCCCGCAGGAGTTGAACCCGTATCCTCTTGAATAAGATGGGGAGACCCTAAGACCCTCTTATTCAAGAGGATATGGGTTCAACTCCTAGGAGACGCACTCCTTCACTAGAGGCAAAAATCCGAGCTGAGTCCCTTTTCCGAGCAGGCACCTCTCGTCCACCAGAATTGCACACAAAAATGCACATGAAATTTCATTATATTTTGTCACACAATTTCATTATTACAAAATATAAAATTTTGCTAACAAAATTCACTGTTTAAATCTTAATTAAATTCTTGGTTTAAACTAATGAATTTTCTCAGATATTACAACAACATTTTTAAGAACTACTAGATACATAATGAATCTTTAATTTACATTTTATAATTTGAAAAAAATTACATACAAAAAATATTTAGTTTACATTATATTTAAAAATATATTAAAAAGTTATCATTAGGTCATAAACAAGTTATCCATCTAAAACATATTTAAAAAGATCCTTCAATTAAATGTTTATTAATTGTTATAATATTTATTTAGTCAACGGTCTACTTTGTTACAACCATTTAATTTATATCAAAAGGCTAACATAATAGTAACAATTAAAAATGTAACCATCGAAACCTATATAGATACACACACTTGTGCTTCCATGCAGTGCATTGCACATCACCGAAGAGTAAAGTAATTTAGGTCGTGTGGTAACATGTTGATTTAATTTTGGCGTGATATCAAATGATTTTCCAAAATATTTCCTCCTTAACCAACATTGATCAGCACAACTCATTTTTGTCAAGTACGGTTGCTAGAATTGTGTTGCTTGGTTCATCGAAGTTGCTTTTGGCTTCTTATGGTTTGAAAGTGTTTGAATAGCTTAACAGCTTTGGCCGGCTAAAAGACTTTTCAAGAAAAGATCCAGTTCTCTCTTTAATCGTCATGACGGAACATGTAAAATTACAAAATTCCTTCTACTAAACATTATTTGGGATAGTTTTATATCAAAGACTTGCTTTGGAAAATTTTAAAAGTTAAGGACAAAATGACATTTTTCATTTTGTTTAGGAACTAAAAATGAGATTGAGCAAAATAAAAGTTTAAAATTTATTAGTAGAAAATGCAGAGTATTCACTTGAGGATCTAGAACGGGATGGAAGTGTAAGTGAAATAAATAAATAAATAAATGTGTTTGTAATTTGTATATTAAAAATATAAAACTCCGATTTGTTTTTTGTTTTTGTATTTTTAGTTATAAACCTTGATGCGTTTATAAAATGTGTATATAATCTGTCGACATAGTTTACCGTAATTATTAGCTTATTATTTAAAAATTTATCGGGTCTATAGCTTCACTAATTTATTATTTATAACAACCATCTATTCGCCAACATTTATAAGGTGTTTGGCAGTAAGGAGTTTAGACCACTTTTTTAATTATAAATAATATAAAGTTCTCACATGCTATAGTGACAATAAAAAAAATCACTATAGTATAAAACTCTTACATGCTATAGTAAAATTAGTTCTAACCAACAGTTCCAACCACCTGCCAAACACCCTATTAATATTGAGCTGCAGATCTATAGTTTAGTGTAATTGATTATCAAGTCAACACATTATCCGTCAAGTTGGGCTACTATGCTAGCCAAACATGTCTCTCATCCTCTGCTTGCGCCTTGACTCTGTATAAATTTAATATAAAACTGCAGAATTCAAAACACAGAGCAAGAAGGAATAAAAGAAAATTAAGAAAAAAAAAAAGACATGGTTCTCCAACTTTTTATTCACATCCTTCTGATGTTCTCTTATTGCCTTATCATTACAAATATGGGCGCAGCATCCGAAGCACCACCGATGGCGAAG
Organism: Artocarpus heterophyllus; assembly: GCA_025403435.1. Lineage (NCBI taxonomy): Eukaryota > Viridiplantae > Streptophyta > Magnoliopsida > Rosales > Moraceae > Artocarpus > Artocarpus heterophyllus. The sequence goes on along the minus strand of CM046346.1, from coordinate 5,938,867 downwards.
CCAAACTGTACACCCAGCTGCGGAAACGTTAGCATTCCTTTTCCTTTTGGGATCGGAAAAGGGTGTTTCATCGACGAATGGTTTGAAGTTAAACTGCACTAACAACACGAGGCCAGTCTTGAAACGTATCGGTCTGGAGGTGACCAGAATCGATCTCGGTCCTCAACCTAGCACACTCGAAGCCAAACTTCCAATCACAACTTTTCGAGAGTGCCCTGATACTTCCAGGAATGGGTCAGTAAGTGGGAAGCAAATTGGTACTGACCTAAAAGGAAGCCCTTTTGCGTTCGACAACGACCGGAACAAATTCACCATGGTTGGCTGCGATTCGTTTGCGTGGATTGCCTCGGACTTATTCGGCACGATTGTTGCGGGGTGCTCGTCAGTTTGCCGTAAAGTTAGCAAAGGAAATGAGGTGAACGATTTCAGGGGGTGTAATGGTGTGGGTTGCTGCCAGACCTCAATCCCCTCGAATCTGCAACTCGTCAACGCCCAGTTTTGGGTACCTGAGGATAAAACAAAACCTGAATGCAAATATGCTTTCCTCGTCAAGGACACTTGGTTCTCGCAAAGTGTCAAAAATCTGTCTGTTTTGAATCAGATGACAGACGTCCCCGTAGTGCTGAATTGGAGATTGTACGCTGACAAAATTGATGCATTGCCGTCTGAGTCCTTTCTTTCCGACGCAAACAGCTCTGTTTCTAATCCATTAATTAAACGTAGAAGTGAGAATTGCTTCAGAATCCCAGTCCAAGACACTCCTTCACTCCTCGATCAATCTGAGTACGTATATTGTGCTTGTCAGCCAGGGTTTGATGGAAATCCTTATCTTGTCGACGGTTGTCAAGGTACGTAACGTAAAGCTATCCCATCTACCCTCATCTACAATCAATGTTATATATATATATATATATATATATATATATATATATATATGTTTTTTCAAAAATAAGTTGGAACTGAAAACTTGATTGGTATCATTAACTACGGTTTGAACCATGCGTCTTGACGCATGGATAGTTCATTTGCATCTTCAAGAAATTCTTTCTATATCATTGATTGAAAAATGGTTACAATACATTTTATTATATATTCGTATCATGATGATTATAGCTAAAGTTTTATAATATAGTGATAATTAGTTTGTTGTGTTAACCCGTTTCCAAATAGAGATATGTTTGATCCACTTTTTTATTTGTATTAGTTCATAAACCTTCCGACTCTTGTTTTTATCCTACAATTAGTTCTCTACTAGGTAACTGCCTCTCTATTCATGTATTTTTTTTCTACCCCTGAAAAATCTCTTTTATACTTTTATGTCCCTCTTCTATGTATCTTTTTTTTCCTTCTATTTTTTCATTTCCTCTCTCCTTTTTTCTTTTCAATTCCCATCCAATTTTTACAAATCCATAGTTTCATCATTATTTTTTTCTCTTCGATCTCAACTTTTTTGTTGTCTCTTTCGTCCCCTAACTTTATTTCCGATTACTTTCATGTCAAAATTTTGTTGCTTCCCATCATTTATTGGCTTCAATAGCAATAATATGCAAATTTTGTGAACCAGTAGATTCGAATCTTAGCTCCGTCGCTGCATGTAGTGTAATTTTTAGAATCTTTGAACAGTAGAGGATTTTAGGCTAGACAATCTTATGACAGTATATTCATTTTTATCAAAGGATCAATGGACAATTTTTTTCTCACAACTCCTTTTCTTTTGACAAGTTTGGTTACTGCAAATTAAAAATGACGATTAATTTTTGAAATTTAGAGTCAGTCTTGTGCTGTAAAAACTTTGAAATTGTATACTAAAGACCATCACATCGTGTGCACATTTTAATTTTTAGATATATTATGTGTCTGTTTTATAAATTGGGTTAATTACATAATTATAATTCTTACTTTAATTATTTCTTAATTTATCCTTCTATTTTAAGAAATTACAAAGGTATTTTTTGTGAATTTGAAAAACTGATATCCATTTTGTCCCTGGCAGAATTTTTGGACCAAAAAGGAGATAAACAAAATACTCTTAATTGGACCAAATTTGTTTTAAAAATATATTTTTCTTTTCAAGAAAATTTTTAAATATAATTTTAACATTCAAAAAGCTATAAAACTTAAAACTTTGTTTTTTATTATAGGAGTTTTTATGTTTTTAAATCTAAATAATATTTTCATAACTGTTTAAAGGTAATTATGTTGTTTTACAGAATTGTTTTCTATTTATGTGGATGAAATTGAAATAAATTTTTTAAATTCAAAATATGTCTTTATAGTTTCTAAAAATAAAAGGACATATTGAAAATAATTAAAACTAAAAAATATAATTATATGGTTAACTCTTTATTATGTGATAAATATGTAATTACTTCATATAACATTACTTTTGTTTTTTTCTAAAGAAAACAAAACTTTCTCCCACATTTCAGATATTGATGAATGCGCCGCCGGAGGTCCAGGTTCAAAGGCATGTTCAGGCAAAAGCTGCGTCAACATTGACGTTTACCCGTTCTACTCATGCGAGAAAAAGTCCCTAGACGTGATCTTAATAGGTATTGCTGTACTTATTTCCAAGCTCCAATTAAAATCAATAATTTTGACTTATTCTGATTACAATATTAGGGATCTTTTTTGGCGCAAACTCCTATCGATAATTTACATTTTTAAATCATTAAGTTTACTCAAAATTATTTTATTTTGATGACCTAACGGCTGAAAGACAGATGCCTACTTGTAGGTCTCTTTTTTGGTTTCTATCAAAGAAATTGTTGTAATATACATGACAAGGTCAACAACTTCGTGAAATTTTTAATTTTAACATCTTCCTCATAGAGTTTTGAAAATTTTTGAATCAACCCCAGGTGTTGGCCTTCTGAAAATACTCATTTTGCAAACTTCAAATGTCAAACAAACTAAATATCAAGACTACACTACTATAAATTAATTTTAGGAATATATACTTTTAAAGTGAATTAACCTTTATGCTCAGTTTACTTGGAAGAAGGAGGAAAACAAGCTACAAATAGATTTTTTTTTTTTTTTAAAAAAAGACCAAGTTTAATATAGCTTTATTGTAAGTTACTTTAAATTTTTTTTCTTCATTTATGAGCCCTCCGAAAATATTTCTAGCTTCGGGGAGGAGGTGGAGGAATTTCTAAAATCAAGAAATTCTTTTTGGGTATTTCTTGTAGTTAAAGAAAAATCGATGGAAAGAGATAAATGAAAGAGAGCTAAAGTATGTTTACTACTCATGAATGGAGAAGGAGGTTTAACTCCCTTTCTCCGCTACAAATGTGCTTATTTACATAAAGGAAAATTACATTAAAAAATGTGCTCATTCATGTCAGAAAAATAAAGTTTTAAAAAATTATGCCCCACACACTACCACTGTTATTCGATCTGAATGTTTTCTTGAATTATGAGTTCATTTTGTTAGCATTAAAGTACTTTCTTCTGAGATCTTTGAATTAGATTTTCTTGCATTTGTATTGATATTGCGCTGATACTTGCATCAAAACAATGAGACGAATATTCTATGAGCATTTTTTTCTTGTCGTTTGCGGGAGTTCATTCCTTTTTTTTGGTTATATTTTAATTTTTAAAAATATAAATTATTTTCAAATTTAAGGAAAGATTAGCTGATTGCATGAGCATATTGTGAATAATGAACAGTATTTTACATTAACTACAAGTAGGGCAAAAAAAAAAAAGAATGAAAGAAATAGCTTATTTTTTAAATTTTTAAAAGCAAATAGCAGGCTTTGAAACTATTTTTAGTAAATAGCATTTATATCATATAAATAATAAATTTAACGTGTAAATAAGAATTATTTAGATTATAAACAATAAGGTAAATAAGTTATTTACTCTTTAAATCTATTATTGTGTAAATAATAATTATTTACAGCATAAATAAGGGGTAAAATTTTACTATTTATAACCATAATTTTTTTTAAAACTTGCTATTTACTACATTTAGCATTAAAAAAGTGTTATTTACTATAATTTCCTGTGAAAAAAAAATCCTTAGGGCTCTATTGTTTAAAATTACCTTTTTGTTTTTTTTTTCCCAAAATTTACTTATTAAAAAAAGAAGGAAATAAGCATTAACGAAGTCAATAAACAGAGGATCATTTTGAGAAAACCTCTTCTATGATAATGCTTTTCAATTTTACCATTTTATGAGAAAATATATCATTTTTGAAGAGTACTAAAACATAATTAATTACACATATTTTAGGTTATAGTTAGGCAAACGATGTATTATGTGAGCGTATTTTGGCCCTTTTAACTAGAGGACATGGCATGAATCAAAAAGGGAAAAAAAAAGTAATGGAACACAATAATGATAGTAAAAAAGTGTTTAACTTTCAAACTTGAGAAAATGGTTTATCCACATCCCAAAATTTGATGCCATGAGATGGAAGGATTGAATCTCCAACGTTTTAAGGTGAAGGATACATAGACTTCCCATACAGTTGGCACATTAGTTTGAACTAATAACAATATAAAACTATCACATGCTACAGTATAAAACAAAAATAAACTATAGTGTAAAGCTCTCACATGCTACAATTTTTGAATCAATTGGTTCAAAACATTTTCGTAACACCAATTCCTTTTAAGGTTCATAGGCGACGTAAAAAGTAATCAGACTTGGGTTTTTCCACATTTAGTCCAAACTGGCATTTAGCATAGATTATCTTAAGTTATTTATGCAAATAATTCCAATTTTACATTGTAACCCTACTCGACTAAAAGTTACTCTATCAATTAATCTCTTGCTTAATTTTATGCAGGTGTTGGCTGTGTGATTGGAGCAGTGTTCCTGTTTCCTGGATCATGGGCATCATACAAATTTGTGAAAAAAAAAAGAAAAATTCAACGCAAGAAAAAGTTCTTTAAGAGAAATGGTGGTTTATTGTTACAACAACAGTTATCTTCGGGTGAAGTTAATGTTGAGAACGCAAAGCTATTCAATTCAAAGGACCTAGAAAAAGCAACTGACCGTTTTAATACTGACAGAGTTCTTGGCCAAGGAGGACAAGGTACCGTTTACAAAGGAATGTTGGCAGATGGGAAAATTGTTGCCGTAAAGAAATCAAAAATAGTCGATGAAGGAAAAGTAAAAGAATTCATTAATGAAGTTGTTATTCTTTCACAAATCAACCACAGAAATGTGGTCAAATTGTTAGGTTGTTGCTTGGAAACAGAAGTGCCACTTCTAGTTTACGAGTATGTACCTAATGGAACTCTATCTCAGTATATTTATGAAGAGCAGGAGGAGTTTCCATTTACATGGAAAATACGATTACGAATTGCAACAGAAATAGCAGGAGCTCTTTCCTACTTGCACTCGTCAGCTTCATTACCAATTTACCATCGAGACATTAAGTCTACAAATATACTTCTAGATGGTAAGTACAGAGCGAAAATTGCGGATTTTGGAACATCAAGATCATTGGCCATTGACCAAACCCATGTTTCCACGCTAGTACATGGCACGCTTGGTTACTTGGATCCGGAATATTTTCGATCGAGTCAATTCACTGACAAGAGCGACGTGTATAGCTTTGGGGTGGTCCTTGTTGAGCTCTTGACGGGGCAAAAACCCATTTCCAACCAGAGGGCAGCGGAAGATAGAAGTCTGGCGGCGTATTTCATGCTCTCCATTAAAGAGAAGAACATGTTTGATATTGTCGATGCAAGAGTGATGAAGGAGGGGAAGACAGAAGCAATTACAGCATTTGCAGAACTTGCCAAAAGATGCTTGAATTTGAATGGAAAGAAAAGACCAACAATGAGAGAAGTTGCAGCTGTGTTGGAAGACATTCAAGCGTTGGAAAAGGCTTCTGGTGCTGCTCATGAAGAACAATATTTTGAGGAGGATGAATGGGTGAGAGAAGTACCTGCTCACCACAAGCCTTGGGATTCATTTACTATCTCGAAATGCTCAACTTCATTGGGTGATCCTATCGGTTCATCATCTGATGAAGTCCCATTGTTCTCGTCCATTACCCATTAAAAAGCAAATTAATCTCACTCCTATGCAGTCCAAGCTGAGGTACAGTTCTTTATTGTGTGCCCATTTTACAGTTATTGCGTGTGCGTATATATATGTGTTACAAGTTTTAATATATATATTGTTTAGCCATATTTTGATAGTCTTTTAAACATTTGATTTGTCAGTCTTAGAGAGACTTCATGGCTTATGAGATGTATTGCTTTTCAGAGTATTGTAAAGTTCTTTTTTCAAGAAAAAACCTTGAGCAAAGACGAATGTTTGGGGAATGAAAGAGGCAAAAGAGAGAATAGAATTACAGCATTTTCCTTATTAAAATAATCTAACTTAAAAAAATAAAAATGAAAACAATCGGCCCTTTTAAAATTTTTAATCTTATTTCATTTCATTATTATAAAGTTGCAATATGTGCACTCATGTTCTTTTTTGTTTGATTTCGTTGATTATGACGGGGACCACTATTATTAAATTGTATTTTTTTATTATAATGACCAAACATTGCTTTGTTTTTTTAAAATTTATAGTCTTGTTTTATTGTCGTAAATTGCAATCTCTACATAGGGATAGTAAACATTATACAAATAACTTGAGAAATTGTAGACAGTTTTTAAAAGTAAAACACTAGATAGATCTATGTCATTAACCCTTGAACTTTGGTAAAACAAGCCCAAGGATGTTTCTCTGGTTTGCGCTTCGTATCGACCCTATGTGGTACAACAAACTCTGTCTAAATCTAAAGGCATGGCTAGCAGCCTCAATGCTACTAGCATATCATATATGTTGATCAATGTAAAAAACTTACTAGTCATCAACTGCTAGCATGTAGCACCTATGATTTTTAGTCCAAATGAACATTGCTTTGCCGCAGAAAAAGCCATGCTCAATTATAGAACTTGTCTTTTTCTCATTACACGCAATTGTGCATCCATAAAGCTTAAGAGGTAACACGCCATCATGTCGACTGGACTCTGCTTTATTGGCTTCAGCAATAACGTTTTGACCAGAATTGGGTCTATTTCCCCGATGACTATTGGCCGAAGGTGTCTGAAATTTAGGTTGCCAGTGAGACGTTGAACGTTCACCAACACCTCGGTTTTCTTTTGAAGAAGCAGGCAAGTCTACCTGACTCATCTCAGAGGTTGGAGATTGAGCGTAACTTTTGTCAGTGTCCCCACTGCTTCTCTTCTGATGAAGATCACGATTACTGCCAATGCCTTTATGTCCCTTAGATGCATGCCGCTTCCCTCGTGAAGTAACTCCCTGATCTTTTATGACTGGTACTGCGACAGGTTCAACAGAGTTTGAGTTGTTTGAAATGGCCCAGTCATCAGTGGTGCTCCCTTCATCAGAATGTTTCTCCTGCTCTTTCACAGGGCTTACTTCAGCTCTCTGAGGATGAGGAAGCTCATTTGATTTTTGCACATTCTGATTAACATTTGAAACAAATGATGTCCCATCTTGCAAGCCTTGAGTGCTGGTCGATTCTATTGATCCACGCTGCCGCCAAGATCCATTAACTTTTCCCTGCTTATTACTTTGCCTGTTATTCCCATTCCGACACTCCACTGTAAACCCTGCTTTCCCAAGAACCACCCTGACATTATTAAAACTTTCAGAACCTTGAGAATCAACCCCCACATTATTAAAACTTTCAGGACCTTGAGAATCAACACCTGCCTTTGGAATAGAGTCATCGGCTGTGGTCTGATTGGTAACAGAAGCCAAGGGATGATGATTAGCACCTCCTTGTTGTGCCATTTCTTTTGCTGCAGGTTTTGGAATATATCTCTCCATTTCTGCCGTCTTATTTTTAGAATTTATCTGCACCTGATTATCAGCCTTCACAGGAGGACCAACACTGTCCACTACATTCTTAGGGCTGGTTTCATCAGTGACCTCATGTCACGCCCCGGAGTACGGGAGGTGACGTGGCGGATTATTTAAATTAATTAAAAGAGAATGTAATTAAAATCCAGAGTTTAAGGGGTTGAATTAAGTATAAAACGTGAGGTTCATTAAAACGCTTTATAGCGAGTTCATATACATTAGACAATTTAAAACATTAAACGAATAAATATTAAAATAATAAAGCCGCGAGTATGGGTACCACAACCCACAACTTGTGCACACACATGGTTCTGACAATGTCATAAAAACAATCACAGTCCAGATACAAATAAAGTTAAAATCTTACATGCCTTGATTAAATGATACAAAATATAAATTAATCCTTCTATTGCTCCTGAGTTCGGTCTGAAGAATCCTCTCCAAACCTAAATGGGAAACCACCTAGAGGGGGAAATTTGAAACAAATAAAACGTGAGCGAAAGGCTCAGTAGGACTAAGTTTTATAAAATAATTTAATTTAAAGAAACAGGTCATTTAAAAGAAACCTTAAATGAATAAATAAATAAATAAATAAATAAATTTGAGTAAAGCCGTTCTTACCTAGAATAGTTTACTTGGACAACCAGAAATATCAGTTTCTTTTTCCTAGGCAAACCATAGTATCACCACCGTAATGGCCCAGCTGGGTTTTGGGACCTGCCCCCAAGGTCGATCGCTACACGACCCGATCTTTGATATCGCATCATGCCTATGTGTTTATTATCATTATCATTCAAAACCCAATTACCGAGTGTTGTCATTTACATTCATTATGAAGTTTATTTCAGATCACGGTATATTAAAATATAACCGATAAATTCATTTTCAAACAACCGTTGAAAGCATTTTAATAGAAATCCTTTACAAAGCCAAATCATTTCAAAACCAGGTTACCAAAGAAATGGGGTAGAAGTCCTACCTCAATACTCGTGTCGGTGCCCCACACCGTAATACCGGTCCGCTGTACGTTAGCTCCACGGAACCACGAACGATCCTAGATACAAACGAAGTCGATCAATATCTAGTTCAAGACATTCTATATTACTAAACCATTTCATGATGTCCTAGTGTGCCATTTGTATAATTAAAATCATTCTATAAGGTTGGAGTTTAAATCAGAGTTCAAAACAGTGAAAACGGGTAAAAATCACAAAAATTTCCATGCCTCGGTCGGCCTACCGGACTCCCTGCTTCGGCCTGCCTACCGGACTCCCTGCTTCGGCCTGCCGAACTGCACAGTTCGGCCTGCCGGAAACAAAGTTCAGTCGGCCGGTCATTTCCCCAGGTTCGGCCTGTCAGACGGAAGAACACCGGCCTGCCGATCCCTATTCCGGCCTGCCGAACATGCAGTTCGGCCTACCGAATTGGAAAAACCTAGAAATTCCAGCCATGGGTTTTGATTTCTCCAAAACCCAAATCTTGATTCTAACCTGTTTTTCTCACATCTCAGGCATAGAAAACATTCATAGATGATAGAAAGACATATTTGAACACTTTAAAACTCATTTAAACAAGATTCAAACACAAAAATCCCGAAAATCCAAAAATAGGAAAAATTGAGGAAAAATAAAAAATCTTGAATCCAATTCGTTTTTCTTCAATCTAAGCTTAGATTCTAGGTGTTCTAAGTTCATTTAACTCAAATCCAAGGTTTTCTAAGTTTAAACAAACCTAGATTTCAAAAATGCACAAAATTGAAAATTTTGGAAAAAGTTTAGAAATTTCAAAACTAACCTCGAATCAAAGCTTCAATCCGCGTCGTCGGTTGCCAAATCACGTCCCTGAGCTTCCTCCTTGCTAACCCGAAGCTTGGATTCGAATTTCTTTCAAAAATTTTGAGAGAGAATTGAGAGAGAGAGAGAGATGGCTCACGGTGAAAGAGAAGAAAGAGAGAGAGAGAGGAACCAGAGAGAGTGAGGAGAGAGGAGGAAGAGAGAGAATAAATAGAGAAAATCGGTGGACGGTTTTACTGTGCGAAAACCATGTGCCGCCCATAGTTTTGTAAAACGGAGTATTTTTTAACATTTTACAAATTGTTGTGTTTCAAAACTCAAAACATTATTTTAAAACAATAAGAAATCATTTGGATTCAACAAATTAACAAAACAACCAAAAATTCAAAATCCAACCAAATAATCTAATTAATGTTAAAACATTAATTATGGCACACTAATTCATCATTTATATTACATTAACATTAAATAAATTTCGGGACGTAACACCTCAGCTTTGTGCGACTGAACTGGTGCCCAGACAACAGCATCACTTCCATGGAACCTTTCTCCGGTTCTGCCGTTTTGTGGATCTCTTGACATCTTGTGAGGCTGCTGAGGTTTCCATTGGCTGTTTACTCTGCCATGGGAGTCTTCATTTGGTGATGATGGATGTTGCTGTGAGGACCGATCAGCATCCCTAGGAATGTTCTGCAACTGAACTGTCACACTAGGATCTAATTGATGTTCAAATGCCTGTGGCACACCGCTTTCAAGATAAACATTTGCAACGTTTTCTTTTGATCCTGTAGATGATAAAGCAGAGGCATCTTCCGTTTTGTGCTTGTTGTTACTATTCTTGCTATTTTTCCTTCTTGAATGCAGAGAAGAGTCGGCACTAGCATTTGAATTTACAAGCACGGTTGAGCCCCCACTCGGGAAATATTCATTGGCTACAACTCCAACAGATGCAGTGGCATTATCTTCCACATCAGTCTGAGTTCTGGGCACCTCAGTTATACCGGTGGACTGCTTTTGTTTAAAACCTGTACGCTTCTGCCTAGAGGCATTACTTTTATGAACTTGAGGAGCATTATTGTGGGTGGTGTTGGCACCATTAGCCTCTTGCTGCAATGGTTTAGATTGAGCCTGCATCAATAGAGGTTCCCAGAGGCATTCTTTGGAGCCTCTAAAGGTACATGACTGCTTGGCAAACAGGGTTTTTCAACTCCAATGGTGTAACTCTCATTAGTCTAAGAAACTACATTTGATCTAGAACCCAAAGCTGACTTTGGTGGTCCATTTCTACGGACACCAATTGATGATTCACTGAGAGTCTGAGATCCTTCTTGCTTAGTCTGGATGGTACCAGTCGCAGCATTTTCCAGCCTGTCAGTTGACCCTTCAACTGCTTGTCTCCGCCTGTTCAATTCTTCTAACTTTGCCCGAGCCTTGGCCATCTGCTTCTTAGTCCTCTCCTCCTCTTCCTCCTGTAGTTGCTTGTTAATTCTCCTCTAGTAACCAAGATTTCCAGAAAACCTGGAGAGTTGAAACTCCGAATATGAGGGAAGGTGAGGGTAATTGTTTAAAACAAGAGGCGGGTCCTTGAACCTCTACTAAACCCTAAGAACAGTTGGTATTACACACTTCCAAAGGAAATGGGGTTAACATATTATGCCGTTTTATCTCTACGCAGCTGCAAAATGCTAAGCCTACAATCAATTCATCAAACTCACAGCTGCTACAATTTGACAAAAATAGAGCCAGATTCTTAAAAGCCTCAACATTCAATTATTCAAATTATCAATTTAACATCATTCCTAGTCCTTTGCTAACTGCTTGCAAAGCTACATAATTACTCCAGAGTATAACAAAAGAAAAAAATTCAATTCCAGAGAGTTAGAACAACTACCTTGCCTTAATAACATGCACATTCAACTGTGGGTCAAAACTTTCTTAGCAAAAATAAATAAATCCTGGGGGACATAATGTCAAATAGGAAATGCGTATTATTATTATTATTGTTATTATTATTATTAATTTCACATAATTATTTACACTTGTAAATATCTAACTACGTACATATAGATTATTACAAATTCTTAAATTTCTAGTAGTCCTTATGACATTAAAAAAATTCTTATCATGCTTTATGGTTTTGTTAAAATTGAGATTGATCTTATATTCATAAACTTTGTGCTCATTGAATTATGGTGCTCAGCTGTTGGTCACTATAATCTAAGTTTCTCCTGTTAAGCTGACATCATGTAGGAATTCCGCATAATCATATTGAGTTAAAAATTCCTTTTTATTTATTAATCTCAATTTAGATATTTTAATTGAGATTCTTATAAAGGTCACTACTTTGACCCGTACATAAAATTGTAAAATCATAAAAGCTTAGTTTAGCACATTAAATAATTATTTTTATTATTCAAGTGTACTATTAGAACATCATATTCTGTTATATGCTTCATAGATAACGCGCTTAAAATTGTGTAATTATAACATTATTCATGGCTAAAGTCTTTTTGTTATTAAGACTTCCTAAGTTCATGTAAATTGAGAAATTTCATAATTATAAATCATGATTAAATCATGATTTAGACTTCTAAACTTCCCAATCGCTATTGAGGGTTTATGACGTAAAATTGTATTCTCATAGCTCCTCTTAGCGCTTAGCAGTATGGTATATTATTTATTTCAATTTAATTACAAAGTCATGGAATTTTAATTGTAACTCTACAAATCTAAACTCATAAATAATTGCTCGGGTTTCTAAGGTAACATTGACTTAAATTCGTGAATTCTCTCTACTATAAGCTATCAGGTGATTAATCTAGCAGATCATAATTCTATTCAAATCTGTAAGAATACATTGACGTATCTAAAGTCAACCATTCCCTCAAATCTTTATTTTTTTCATAAACATTTTTCGTAATTCTCACTAAAACTTAAACTTATAAGCTCTAAACTTATATTTTATAATGAATTAAATGGTATAGTTATAGAAAAATCCTTAATTAATCATACTTATTAATTTCTAGATTTTTTCAATCATTACAATTTAGTTATGTAAAATGACATTTTAGTAATTATATGATTAACATTAGTATTCCTAAGTTTAGTAAACACTAGAAAGAGTAAGGGATTATTTCCTATTACGACATTAAATAAGTAAATAAACACTAAAAAAAATTAATGATGGTCACTCTATTACTTTATATTTCTTTTCATCCTCGTTACTTTTTTTTTATATTTCTTTTGGGTTTAGTAAATGTGTTCCTATATTCAGTTAGAATAGACCGGTGATGATACACATGTCTTCCTAACGTGTAAAAACCGAACTTGACCCATGATGCGTTGACTGGCAAAGTCAAGAGGGAAATGTTTTGAAAAATCAATTGATACAATACACGGAAAGGGAATTCCACAAAAATTCCTGAAAAGAAAAAGTTAGAAACAATTTGGGTTTTTTTTTTTTTTTTTTTTTTGAGATTTGAAGTTACACCGGTTTCTCTTTTAACATTTTAATTCACCAATAAATAATATAAAACTCCTAACAATTACTATAAAAAACAAAAAATTATTACAATATAAAACTTTTATATACTATATTATTTTTAATACATATTAATTTTTAAACCATTTTCCAAGCGTCCTCTCAAATACCTAGTCAAGATCTAAAACGTCCACAATGAAACTTTTTCTCGATCCCACGAAAAGCCACGCATCCAAGAGCAAATTAGACATCCAAAAATTTTTAAAGAACAAAGAAATAAGAAAAGTTTCTTCGTTGACTTAGAAGTGAACCCAACCAAGTCCTAGAGCACATATACGTCTTTTTTATATATATAAAATTAAGATCAAACCACCAAAATGACGTCAATGCAATGCGTGAAAGTGAAATCTCAACCAACATCTGTCAGGGAACACGGGCCTTTTCAACAACTTTTATTTAACTACTACTGGCACTGTATTTCTAACTAAATAATCTCAAGTGATGAGGACCATTAGCGCAGTATATTACAGATAGCTGTTAAGAAAACTGAATAAAAAAAAATTGTGAGTCTATCAAATACCATTTTTTTTAAGAGTGCTGCAATTTGGCACGACTAGAATTTCTCACGACCCAGATGTAACTGGCTCATGATTTGAAGGCGGACATTTGAAAATTCTTTCTTATTTTTTAAATCAATTTGTGGGCCTCACCTTTTTCTTTTTATCTCTCCTCTGTCATCGCTCCGACCACTCTCACCTTCACCCTTTTGCCTTTTTTTTTTAAAAAAACAAAGAAAGTAATAATCAGAAAAGAATTCTACGAACAATTTGCGCGTTTTGGCGTGAGCTTTGGTGCAGACTTTTGAAGAAACTGCCAGTAAGGTCCTCTTCCAAGTTGACGATGAGGTTAACGAACAGACCTTCCAAGAGACTGCCAAAAGAATGTTATGTAAAGACATTTTTGACATTTCATAAATAGATCATTAATTTTTTATATATCTTTACATGCATGTTATTTAGATGGTTTATAAATATCATAAGAATTATTTATGTTTCTTATTTATGTCGTCCTTAATATTGTATATAAGTATTATATATGAGAAGATAATATTTAAAGATAATAATGTAAATTGTGTTCGTGATAAACAATTAAAAGTTGAGATTTTTAATTAATTATTACTAATATGGTTTATTCCAAATCTGAATGGGATTGTTAATGAAGAGTCATTAAATGAAAGTATTTATATATAATATGATTATATAGGATTGCAACAAGATTAATTCAAAATCTCTAATAATCACCGTTAGCAAGTAGGGAATTTGAAAATAATCAATGATAATCATTTATAGAACAATCTTAATATGAATTGCTAACAAACTCCTATTTATAAAATTATGTTATTTGATTTGCTCTGTTTTGGTTTTACGTTCTGTGCTCTGCAGCTTAACATACCATTAATCTGTTACATTTATATGCAGTTGACATAGACTGATGATGATGGAGATGTCTTGCTAACGTAGCAGCCGAGCTTGACCCGTTAATGCATCGACTTAATATGCCGAGAGCGAAATGTTTTGAAAAGTCAATTGATATGTACTATACACGGAAGGGATTTCCGAAGAAATTCTTAGAGAAGAAAACGTTGGAAACAATTTGGATGTTTTTCTTTCGAAGATTTGAAGTTATACTAGCCTTCGTTTAGAGTATCTCTATTGGTTTCAATCAATAAACAATACAAAGCTCTCTAATATTATAAATATAAATCAATATTTTCAATTCGGACTACTCCCCACAACAACTTATAAATCAAGATCTAATATGCCCATAATGAAAACTTATATCGATTCCATAAAAACTCCCGCATCCAAGAGCATATTTGACATTCAAAAATCTTTAAAGGAAAAATAAATAAATAAAAGTTTCTTCATTGAGTTAGAAATGAAAATTCATAGACAGTTACACATCCGACCAAGTCGTAGCGCGTGTATACGTCTTCATCAGCTTTGTTTTTTCAACTAAAACAATGTCTCAGGGAACACTGACCTTTTTAACAATTATTAATCTCAAGTGATAAGTACCATAAGCGCAGTATATTATAGATAGATGTTAAATAACTGTAAAAAAAAAATTCAAAAATAATAAAAAAGAAAAAGAAAAATGGAGTGTAAATTTGGTCATTTCCGAATGCCATTTTTTTAATCTATTTCATTTGCCACTAATGAAGTAAGATGATTACTAGAAATCCGTTGGCAGGTCAGTCTGTTTATATTGGCAGTTATCAAGATGACTTAAAAAAATAATTTGTCAAGATACTTATTTTTCCGATTTTTTTTTTTTTTTGATAAGACGTGGAGCATATGGCTCTTTTACCAAAGAAGAAATAAATTATTGACAAAATGAATTTATTAACAAGTTCAGGACAAAATTATGCAACAAATATTAGACAATATTCGGAAACGAAATTTCCAACTATTATATTAGACATTCTGTAAGTCTTGAAGATGAACCTGTTTTAAGATTGTTAGTAGTGTAGTATAAAATAGACAAACAAATAACTGGAAATACAAATGACAATTATATTGAAATTATGTAAATACGAAATTACAATAAGCACAACAACAATATGTATATAAAGATAGTAATCTAAACTGTATCCTTTATAAATAATTACTGTTGAGATCTTTAATTAATTATCACTAATACAGTTTATTCTCAATTTGAATGGAACAGTTTTATTTGCACTGTTAATGAAGAGTCATTGAAGGGAGAAATTTATATAATGTCATTATAATGAAAAGTCGAAGCAGCTGAGCTAGAAATCGTTCTTGTTTGAAGGCGAAGTGCTGCAATTGTCCTCCAATCAGAGACTCCTCTCGACGACATTCATAGGGACGAGGCACCCATTGAGCTTCTTCGACTCCCAGTCCTGGAAGAGAAGATTATTCTCCAAGGTTAGCCATAGTTTCGTGATTCCTCTGACGCCGATGAGGATATCGGCAGCAACATGGACGGAAAGAGCGCGGCTCTGACTGTAACAACCTAGCTTCTGGAGCTGTTACTTAAATGCTCTTTGCTTATACTTAACCTTAATCTTGCTCGTAAAAATACGAAATATATATATATATATTTTAGAAACATAATTAGAATACTTAATTATACTACTTAGTATTTTCCATAATATTTTATATAACATTTGCTTACTTATAGTTACAAACCATTTGCTTAAACATTCATGAAAAAAGCAGTAGTAAATTACTTGCTAGACTGTATCATACTATAAAATAAACAGTTTATCAAAAAGCAAAATTAAAACTTGCACCGGTATCCTTAGCCTGATTATCGCATTTGTCCCACCGCTACGCCCAGTTCATCACTTTTCATACCAGCCTTTTAGTAGGATTTCCGACAGCATAAAGGATCTAGATGAGCTTATCGCTTAGCAATTCCAAACGCATCTCACAAAAATTTTATAAGATTACAACAATAATGCAATGCATGGTTCCATTTATGCTAGTTTATGAATATCTTTATAACATTCTTTATTTTGGGCCCAAGTAATCGTTTTGAGTGCATGTGATTGTCGAACACCAAGATTGTATCTTAACTTGATGCTTCCCTTGGGTCAGGAGACATATACCTCACCTGAGTGGAGGTTAGTACGACACTTTATTATCTTATACTTTCTTTGTCAACTTTGGGGTCTAGATTACCAACTTTGTAATCTTAGTGAACATGCTTTATGCAATGACTTGGTATTAAAGACGATATGCATAACATTTGCAATTATAGAGCATTCATCAATAAGTCGCATAAAATCAATTTCTTCATGTCGTATGTGAGGTTTAGGGTTTTCTTAAATCTTGCTCTAATGCTCCTCTTAATTCCTTTTTTTCTTTGGTTAGTCGACTTTGTGTCCAGTTAATATGACGCTTGACTATTAGTTCGTGTTTAAGTTGACAGTCTAATTCTACACCATTTAAGTTAGGTAAATTAAAGCCAATCAACGTCTTGTTTAATGGCTTTTAACTTTGTATGACAAGAATCATAGCTTGTTTTAAAACTTTAAGCTTACTCGGTAAGCTCGAGTCTGTTTTGACTTTTTTATAAAAATAACGTTTTACCTCAAAGGTCTTGAAAATCACCAAACATTTTAGAACAAAATTTATGATTTCTTGCTATCCAAAACAATGCAATAAATCTGCCTACGCAGTAAGGAAAAAGACATCTTTTTATCTTTACGGTTTTTGACCAAATCATGAAAATCTTGACATTTTTGCCCCTAATGGGTCTTGAAAATTTTTCAATCAGTTTAATAGTGTTTTCCAATTTTTAACATTTAAAAAGTTTTATAGTAAAATCTTGCAAAATTGGCATGAACCTTTTTTCACAAGAGTTGACAGTTTTAGCGAGATATACAACTTTCGTATTTTAATTTTTCTCAAAATCAATCATTTCGAAGAACTTTAAGCTAATTTTCTCAAATAATAGTTTTGAAATTGGCATTTTCGGCTAGATCCAATTGGATTTTGTGACACCCGTTATTCTCCTAACGGGTATTAAGGTAATTAAATTAATTTTTAGTGTATAAAAAAAATTGCTTCATTTAAATTTATTTTACAATATTTATTTTTTTATCTATTTTTAAATTTTCTAAAATTCTCCTATATTTATTTAGTATGTTTACTAAAAAGCCTTAGAACTTCGAATAAATCTCAAAAATGTCATATTGGCATTATGTGTGTTAAAGTCTCTAGATGAGACATAAGGATATCTTTTCCAACTACTCTTGACCCTCATTTTCTTTATTTCCTCCGTGACATGCTTCAACATGTCTCCTCCATAATTGTTTCTATCACTTCTCTTCAAAGACTTCATCTTTTCTTCCTTTCTCTTCCACGGTTCCCACACTCTTCTTCTCATTTCTTTGCTGAAGCAAAATACTTAGAGAACTTCTTCAAGGCAGCCATAAAAATCAACCACCATCACCTCCATTTGAGCAAGAATTTCAGTCATACCGAAGTAAAGGAACCTGTTTTGAAGCCATTTCAAGCTTCCAACTAACCATAATCCGAGGTTAGAATCTTATGAACAAATTTAGTTTTTCATTTATAAATTTTCTTTTATACTAAAGGATTATTCAAATTTGCGTTCTTAAACCTAAGTATATGTTTGTTGCTATTTTAGAGCATATGTATAAAGTCTAAGTGTATATGCCCTAGACAGAAAAATTATATTGTTAAACTTTGTAATACCTCTATGTGCAGTGGCTATTTCTTGAAATTCTGGGATTAAATTAAAATGAATTTTATGAATTGGTTTGCATATTTGAAAAGTAGCATCCTAAGCTTTCTAACGAGCTATCATAAACCTAAATCGGAGTTGTATTTTATTTTCTAAGAATTATTCAATTTTTGGATTGGAAACTAGTAAACCTGCCAGTTTGTTATGGTATACCAGCTGCTAACCTGAACCAAGAACCCATCTTTGCTCACCACCTAATTCTTTAATGTCTTGCAACCTTTCCAATATTATCCTAAGTGATTGATGAATCTTATTAGGGACTAAAACATATAGATTACTTGTTCACATTTTGTATTGTGTTAAGACAAAAATTGTTTACTGTGGTATTCAAAAGAGATTTACATAAAAGCTTTAATGGCATACTAGTAAGATAGGTTTACACATGATTTATTTATGAATGTAGTTGTATGTTGTGCTTTAGTTTTAATTGTCCTTATGCACGCCTTAGGATCAAGGGAGTATGGAGCTAACGTTAATTGATTCCAGGATTAAAAGATTGTTGATAAGCTTGAAAGGTAGGGATTCGATTACTCATCTTTTGTGAAGTTTTTATAGAATTAAAATTGATTGTTTTACCGCAAGATATATATATATATATATATATATATATCTATGTTGAACTGATATTATATGCGTATCACATATGAAACTATGACATGAACTCGTCTTGTATTGTACGGCGAGGAACATAATGAATTGACACATGTTATAAATTGAGAAGCATGGTTAGGAAAACTGACTCTATTAATAATGCTTTAATATAGAGAAATGGTGAGACATGAAGAGGGCGGCGGTTACGTCCTTGGGCATGAATACCCTAAAAGGTAAAATAGGGGGAAGGTGATGACGCTTCCTTGGGTTGAAAGTCCCAAAACACACTGTACAGGAATCGATTTGGTGAGGACTCGGGGCTTGATGTCCCCTCACCGGAACACCCTTGGAATGTTTATAGGGTGATCAAGTGCGCCCAATTGGGTTTCGATGAGTTGAGTGATACTCTATTTAACATGGATACCTAAGAACAATGATGATTGGTAATATTTGTATAAATGTGTAATTATGAAACTTGGTAATGATTAACTATGGTATCCATAAGATGTGATCATAATAAACCTCATAATCTGGAATATGATGTAACCTACTAACCATGCAGGTTTTAATGTGGTAATGATAAAAACCTAAAGGTGAGTAATGGTTTTCTCTACTGAGCATAGTGTCGCTCATTCCCTTATATTTTTATCTTTTCAGGACTCACTAAGTGTGAGGTGGCTACGAGAAAAATAGTTGAGAAGTGATGTAGCTATATTACATTGAGACTGCTTCAATTGTTGAGAATGTTCTTCATGATAATGTAAGCATCAATTGTTACTTTCTGTGACTGTATTACAATGCGTTGAGGGTTAAAATGATGATGACGACAGTTTATAATATTAAATTTAAGGTGCTACATTAAACTGTGGATTATTTGTCGATTATATTTTTATTTTGATATTGAGAGTTTTTATTTAAGCCCCGGGTAACTTTATTTTTAAGGTTTTACTTTTATTTTTTATTTTTATTTTAATTCATTAAAAACTGTTAACCCCCATATAGGGGCGTTACAGATTTAAGGGAAACTTTCTTCACAGAAAACGTTTATCTCAACATTTTCTTTAGTTCACAAGTTGAGCTTAGAAACCAAATCCATCTCTAGGTATCTTTAAACTTGAGACTTTCTAAAACTAGTTTTTTTTTTTTTTTTAAGTGTGTTGCAACACTTTTGCAACAAAACTTCCTTTTTAGACTAAACCACATAGCCTAAGCTCATTCATCATATACAAAGCCATATCACATACAAATAAATCATGCCATAAAAGTCCTTTACATGCCAAAGTTCATAATCATTATTTACAACCCATGAAAGCATAAAAACACAAACTTTAAACAAAGCTTCAAGGTTAGAACTCATACCTAATGTAGTTCAAGTTGTTGAGTCACTTTTTCTTGATGGAAAAAGACCTCTAAAACTTCTTAACCTCAAGAATAAAACATGAAAAATAAATATATAGCATGGAACTGCAAACTTGACAAAAACCCATTGATAAAGTTTGGATTTTTACCTTAAATCACTTCGGATCAACACTACAACTCTTGAGCTTGCTTCTAAGGATGACTTTGAAATTTGGAAGCAACAAAAACTTGAGAGAAAATGGTGCTAAAGGGGTCATTTTTGTGAGATGAAATGAAGGGAGATATTTGCTTCATGAACATTTCTTTGAGTTAAAGAAAAAAAAATTCAAAGTGACCCTTTAGTGTTTATAAAGCTTGACTTGGAGGACTAAATTGAAAGAAAATTTTGCTAAAAAACGCTCACTAAATCCTGATTTTAGGGGAGAAAAGAGAGTGATTTTTTGCACAATTTTTAAAGTCTACAAGATAAGATCAAAGTGCATCTAATTGATGGTGTTTTACTTTAGCAGTCTAATTTCAACCCAAACTATATTTTTCTTGCTCTAACAATGTAGTTTGGAGGAGATATTTTTTTAATCTGTAGAAAAATATCCTAGTCTACTATTTAATTTTCATCAATAGTAATTCCTTTATCTGTGTGGAAACTAATTTTGTATAATTATATTATGTTGCTAACTAGACTGCTTTGAGTGACTTTTTATACCGAATGTTGTAATTGGGTGGACTGTTGATATATATATATATATATATATATATCTGTATATTGTCATTTTTTACACTGATTAAGACTTTAGCATGACCTTTTTAATCTTATTCTCTCATATTTACTTTATGGGTAATTTTGTCATAATTAAATTCTATCACAAGCTAATTTTCATTAAATTGACCTCTTTAAGGCACTTAAGAAATTTTAGAGTACTCTAACTCAAAAAATTTGTACATATGAAAATTCACCTTAATTCATCAAGAATTGCACACAAAAATGCATATGAAATTTCATTATATTTTTGTCACACAATTTTATTATTACAAAATATAAAATTTTGCTAACAAAATTCATAGTTTAAATCTTAATTAAATTCCTAGTTTAAACTAATGAATTTTCTCAAATATTACAACAATATTTTTAAGAACTACTAGATACATAATGAATCTTTATTTTACATTTTATAATTTTAAAAAAATTACATATAAAAAATATTTAGTTTACATTATATTTAAAAATATATTAAAAATTCATCATTAGGTCATAAACAAGTTATCCATCTAAAACATATTTAAAAAGATCCTTCAATTAAATGCTTATTAATTGTTATAATATTTATTTAGTCAACTGTCTACTTTGTTACAACCATTAAATTTATATCAAAAGGCTAATATAATAGTAACCATTAAAAACGTAATCATCGAAACCTATATAAATACACACACTTGTGCTTCAATGCAGTGCATTGCGCATCACCTAAGAGTAAAGTAATTTTGGTCGCGTGGTAACATGTTGATTTAATTTTTGCGTGATATCAAATGATTTTCCAAAATATTTCCTCAACCAACATAGATCAGCACAACTCATTTTTGTCAAGTACGGTTGCTAGAATTGTGTTGCTTGATTCATCGAAGTTGCTTTTGGCTTCTTATGTTTTGAAAGTGTTTGAATAGCTTAAGAGCTTTGGCCGGCTAAAAGACTTTTCAAGAAAAGACCGGTATGCTCGTCTAGAAGAGCAAACTATATTGTCTCCTTTATCCCATAAAAAGGTTCATTAGAGTCTAGTATACGTTCTACCCACCTTGGGATTAAAATTCTAGCCTTTTCAGTACCTATTTACATAGAAAATCGTATCATTCTAGCCTTGACTATCTCAACTTGTTCAATGGCATAATCATTTGTGTTCATGACCAAACATGTAAAATTACAAAATCCCTTCTACTAAACATTATTTGGGATAGTTTTATATCAAAGACTTGCTTTGGAAAATTTTAAAAGTTAAGGACAAAATGAGATTTTTCACTCTGTTTAGGAACTAAAAATGAGATTGAGCAAAATAAAAGGTTAAAATTTATTAGTAGAAAATGCAAAGGATTCACTTGAGGATCCAGAACAGGATGGAAGTGTAAGTGAAATAAATCAATAAATAAATAAAATGTGTTTGTAATTTGTATATTAAAAAATATAAAACTCTGATTTGTTTTTTGTTTTTGTTTTTGTTTTTTTTTTTGAGTTATAAACCTTGATGCGTTTATAAAATGTGTATATAATCTGTCGACATAGTTTACTGTAATTATTAGCTTATTATTTAAAAATTTATCAGGTCTATAGTTTACTATAATTGATTATTTGTAACATCCATCAATTGGCCGACATTTATAAGGTGTTTGGCAGTAATTAGTCTCGACCACTTTTATTATAAACAGTGTAAAGCTTTCACATGCTACAGTGACAATAAAAAAATCACTACAGTGTAAAGTTCTTATATGCTACAGTAAAGACAATTTTAACTAATGGTTCTAACCACCTGCCAAACACCCTATTAATATTGAGCTGCAGATCTATAGTTTACTGTAATTGATTATCAAGTCAACACATTATCGGTCAAGTTCGGCTACTATGCTAGACAAACATATCTCTCATCTTCTGCTTGTGCCTTGACTGTGTATAAATTTAATAGTAAGCTGCAGATCTCAAAACACAGAGCAAGAAGGAATAAAAGAAAATTAAGAAAAAAAAAAAAAAAAAACATGGTTCTCCAACTTTTTATTCACATCCTTTTGATGTTCTCTTATTGCCTTATCATTACAAATATGGGCGCAGCATCCGAAGCACTACCGATGCCGAACCGAAACTGTACACAAAGCTGCGGAAATGTTGGCATTCCTTTTCCTTTTGGGATCGGAAAAGGGTGTTTCATCGACGAATGGTTTGAAGTTAACTGCACTAACAGCGCTACGCCAGTCTTGAAACGTATCGGTCTGGAGGTGACAAGAATCAATCTCAGTCCTCCAACACTTGGAGCCAAACTTCCAATCACAACTTTTCAGGAGTGCCCTCGTACTGTCAGGGATTCGGTACAAGGGGACCAAAATGGGACTGACTTTACAGGAAGCCCTTTTGAGTTCGCCAACGACCAGAACAAATTCACCATGGTTGGCTGTGAATCTATAGCGTGGATTGCCTCGGACTTTGCCGGCACGTTTGCTGCAGGGTGCTCGTCGGTTTGCAGTAAAGTTAGCAATGGAAATGAGGTGAACGATTTCAGGGGGTGTAATGGTGTGGATTGCTGCCAGACCTCAATCCCCCCGAACCTGCAGGTCTTCAATGCCTATTTTTGGGTAGTTGCGAATAACAAAACACCTGAATGCAAATATGCTCTCCTCGTCAACGACACTTGGTTCTCACAAAGTGTCAAAAATCTGTCTGTTTTGAATGAGATGAGAGACGTCCCCGCAGTGCTGAATTGGAGATTGTACTCTGACAAAATTGATGCATTGCCCTCTGAGTCCTTTCCGACGCAAACTACTCTGCTTCTTATCCATTAATAAAACGCAGAAGTGAGAATTGCTCCAGAATCCCAGTCCAAGACACTCCTTCTTCACTCGTCAATCAATCTGAGTATGTATATTGTGCTTGTCAGCCAGGGTTTGATGGAAATCCTTATCTTGCCGACGGTTGTAAAGGTGCGTAACGTAAAGCTATCCCATCTACGCTCATCTACAATCAATGTTATATATATATATATATATATATATATGCTTTTTGAGAAGTGAGTTGAACTGAAAACTTGATTGGTATCATTAACTACGGTTTGAACCGTGCGCCAAGACACACGGATAGTTCATTTTCATCTTCAAGAGATTCTTTCCATGTCACTGATTTAAAAATGGTTATAATACATTTTATTATATATTCGTATCATGATGATTATAGCTAAAGTGGTTATAATACATTTTATTATATATTCGTATCATGATGATTATAGCTAAAGTTTTATAATACATTGTGACAATTAGTTTGTTGTGTTAACTCCTTTCCAAACAGATATATGTTTGATCAACTTTTTTATTTGTATTAGTTCATAAACCTTGCAACTCTTTTTTTTCCCACAATTAGTTCGCTACTAGGTAACTGCCTCTCTATTCGTGTTTTGTTTTTCTACCCCTGAAATATTTCTCTTTTATACATTTATGTTCCTCTTCTATGTATTTTTTTTTTCAATTCCCATTTCTTTCATTATTATTTTTTCTCTTCGATCTCACCTTTTTTGTTGTCACTTTCGTCCCCTAACTTTATTTCCGAATACTTTTATGTCAAAATTTTGTTGCTTCCCATTATTTATTGGCTTCAATAGCGATAATATGTAAATTTTGTGCCCCACTAGATTCAAATCTTAGCTCCGTCGCTGCATGCAGTGTAATTTTTACAGCAGTAGAGGATTTTGGGCAAGACAATCTTATGACAGTATATTCATTTTTATCAAAGGATCAATGGACAATTCTTTTTTCACAACTCTTTTTCTTTTGACAAGTTTGGTTACTGCAAATAAAAATGACGATTAATTTTTGAAATTTAGAGTCAGTCTTGTGCCGTAAAAACTTTGAAATTGTATACTAAAGACCATCACATCGTGTGCAAAACATTCTAATTTTTAGATATATTATGTGACTGTTTTATAAATTGCGTTAATTACATAACTATAATTCTTAATTTAATTATTTTTTAATTTATCCTTCTATTTTAAGAAATTACAACGGTATTTTTTGTGAATTTGAAAAACTGATATTAATTTTGTCCCTCGCTGACTTTTTGGACCAAAAAGAAGATAAGACAAAATACTCTTAATTAGACCAAATTTGTTTCAAAAATATATTTTTCTTGTCGAGAAAATTTGTAAATATATATTTTAACATTCAAAAAGCTATAAAACTTAAAAAAAATTTAAAATTTGATGCTTTATTATAGGAGTTTTTATGTTTTTAAATCTAAATAATATTTTCATAACTGTTTAAAGGTAATATGTTATTTTACCTAATTGTTTTCTATTTACGTGAATGAAATTGAAATAAGTTTTTAAATTTAAAGGACGCCTTTATAGTTTCTAAAAACAAAAAGACAGATTAAGAAATAGTTAAAACTAAAAAATATAATTATATGATTAACCCTTTATAAATTCCAAGTTATTATGTGATAAATACGTAATTACTACATGGTTTTTTCTAAAGAAAACAAAACTTTCTCCCACATTTCAGATATTGATGAATGCGCCCCCGGAGGTCCAGGTTCAAAGGCATGTTCAGGCCAAAGGTGCGTCAACATTGACGTTTACCCGTTCTACTCATGCGAGAAAAAGTCCCTAGACGTGATCTTAATAGGTATTGCTGTACTTATTTCCAAGCTCTAATTAAAATCAATAATTTTGACTTATTCTGATTACAATATTAGGGATCTTTTTTGGCGCAAACTCCTGTCGATAATTTACATTTTTAAATCATTAAGTTTACTCAAAATTATTTTATTTTGATGACCTAACGGCTGAAAGACAGATGCCTACTTGTAGGTCTCTTTTTTGGCTTCTATCAAAGAAATTGTTGTAATATACATGACAAGGTCAACAACTTCGTGAAATTTTTAATTTTAACATCTTCCACATAGAGTTTTGAAAAATTTTGAATTAATCCCAAGTGTTGGCTTTCCGAGAATACTCATTTTTCAAACTTCAAATGTCAAACAAACTAAATATCAACTCCACTACTATAAATTAATTTTAGGAATATATACTTTTAAAGTGAATTAACCTTTATGCTCAGTTTACCTGGAAGAAGATGGACAACAAGCTACAAATAGATTAAAAAAAAGACCAAGTTTAACATGGTTTTATTGTAAGTTACTTTAATTTTTTTTCTTCATTGATGAGCCCTCCGAAGGTGGTGGAGGAATTTCTAAAATGAAGAAATTCTTTTTGGGTATTTCTTATAGTTAAAGAAAAATCGATGGAAAGAGATAAATGAAAGAGAGCTAAAGCATGTTTACTCATGAATGGAGGAGGTTTAACTCCCTTTCTCCGCTACAAATGTGCTTATTTACATGAAGGAAAATTACATTAAAAAATGTGCTCCTTCATGTCAGAAAAATAAAGTTTAAAAAAATTATGCCCCACACACTACCACTGTTATTCGATCTGAATGTTTTCTCAAATAATGAGTTCATTTTATTATTATTAAAGTACTTTCTTCTAAGATCTTTGATTTAGATTTTCTTGCATTTGTATTGATATTTAGCCCATGCTTGTTTTTCATGCACTTAATGGGGGCATCAAAACAATGAGATGAATATTCTATGAGTATTTTTTTCTTGTCGTTTGCGGGAGTTCATTTTTTTTTTTTTTTGGCCTACATTTTAATTTTTAAAAATATAAATTATTTTCAAATTTAAGGTAAGATTAGTTGATTGCATGTGCATATTGTGAATAATGAACAGTATTTTACATGAACTACAAGTAGTGCAAAAGAAAGGAAAGGAGAGAAATAGCATATTTTTAAAATTTTTTAAAGCAAATAGCAGGCTTTAAAACTATTTTTTATAAATAGCATATATATGATATAAATAATTTATTTAATGTGTAAATAAGAATTATTTAGACCATATATAATGGGATAAATATATTATTTACACTTTAAATCTATTATTGTGAATAATAATTATTTACAACTTATATAAGGGGTAAAAAATTTACTATTTATAATCATAAATATTTTTAAAACGTGTTATTTGCAATAGCATTGAAAAGGTTATTTACTACAATTTTTTGGGCAACTACACGCCCTATTGTTTAAAATCACCTCGTTCCTTTTTTTGAAAATTTAATTATTAAAAAAAAGGAGGAAATAGGCCGGGTTTCGGGGCGATGTGCCTGGCCCAATTAATGAAGTAAATAAACAGTGTCAATTTGAGAGAACCTCTGTAACACTTTTCAATTTTAGTGTTTTTATGAGAAAACAAAACATTTTTAAAGAGCGCATAGACATAATTAATCATGCATATTATGGGTTAGGATTAGACCAAGTATGTATTATTTGAGGGTATTTTGATCTTTTTAATTAAAAGAAATGGTATGAATCAAAGAAAAAAAAAGTGATGGATCACAATATTAGCAGCAACAAAGTGTTGACCTTCCAAACTCGAGAAAATGGTTTATCCACATCCCAAAATTTGATGCCATGAGACAGAAGGATTGAATCTCCAATGGTTTAACGTCAAGGATACGTAGGCTTCTCATACTGTTGGCACATTGGTTTTAACTAATAACAATATAAAACTCTCACATGCTACAGTATAAAACAAAAATAAACTATAGTATAAAGCTCTCACATGTTACAATTTTTGAACAAATTGGTTCAAATCAATTTGGTAACACCAATTCCTTGTAAGATTCATAGGCAAGGTAAAAAGTAATAAGACTCGGGTATTTTCCATATTTAGTCCAACTGGCATTTAGCATAGATTATCTGAAGCTATTTGTGCAAATAATTCCAATTTTCCATTGTAACCCTACTCGACTAAAAGTTACTCTATCAATTAATCTCTTGCTTAATTTTTATGCAGGTATTTGTAGTGGCTTTGGAGCAGTGGCACTGCTTTTTGGAACATGGGGATTACACAAATTTGTGAAGAAAAGAAGAAAAATTCAACGCAAGAAAAAGTTCTTTAAGAGAAATGGTGGTTTATTGTTTCAACAACAATTATCTTCGGGTGAAGTTAATGTTGAGAACACAAAACTGTTCAATTCAAAGGAGCTAGAAAGAGCAACAGACCGTTTTAATATAGACAGAGTTCTTGGCCAAGGAGGACAAGGTACAGTTTACAAAGGAATGTTGGCAGATGGTAAAATTGTTGCGATAAAGAAATCAAAAATAGACAACGAGGGAAGAGTAGCAGAATTCATTAATGAGGTTGTTATTCTTTCACAAATCAACCACAGAAATGTGGTCAAATTGTTAGGTTGTTGCTTGGAAACAGAAGTGCCTCTTCTAGTTACGAGTATGTACCTAATGGAACTCTATCTCAGTATATTTATGAAGAGCAAGAGGAGTTTCCACTTACATGGAAAATACGATTACGAATTGCAACAGAAATAGCGGGAGCTCTTTCCTACTTGCACTCGTCGGCTTCATTACCAATCTACCATCGAGACATTAAGTCTACAAATATACTTCTAGATGGCAAGTACAGAGCAAAAATTGCGGATTTTGGAACATCAAGATCAGTTGCCATTGACCAAACTCATGCTACCACACGGCAGGTACATGGCACGTTTGGTTACTTGGATCCAGAATTTCTTCGATCAAGTCAATTCACTGACAAGAGCGACGTGTATAGCCTTGGGGTGGTCCTTGTTGAGCTCTTGACGGGGCAAAAACCAATTTCCAACCAGAGGTCAGCGGAAGATAGAAGTCTGGCTGCGTATTTCATGCTATCCATTAAAGGGAACAACTTGTTTGATATTGTTGATGCAAGAGTGATGAAGGAGGGGAAGACAAAAGCAATTACGGCATTTGCAGAACTTGCCAAAAGATGCTTGAATTTGAATGGAAAGAAAAGACCAACAATGAGAGAAGTTGCAGCTGTGTTGGAAGACATTCAAGGGTTGGATAAGGCTTCTGGTGCTGCTCATGAAGAACAATATTTTGAGGAGGTTGAATGCGTGAGAGAATTACCTGCTCACTATCAGCCTTGGGATTCATTTAGCATCTCGAAATGCTCAACTTCATTGGGTGATCCTATCGGTTCATCATCTGATGAAGTCCCATTGTTCTCGTCCATGACCCATTAAAAAGCAAATTAATCTCACTCCTATGCGGTCCAAGCTGAGGTACAGTTCTTTATTGTGTTTGTGTGTGCTTATATATATATGTGTTGCAAAGTTTTAATATAAATGTTGTTTAGCAGTATTTGTTACTCTTTTAAACATTTGATTTGTTAGTCTTAGAGAGACTTCCTGGCTTATGAGATGTATTGATTTTCAGAAAAAGACCCTGAGCAAAGCCGAATGTTGGGGGAACGAAAAAGCAAAAGAGAGAATAGAATGACAGCATTTTTCTTTTTAAAATAATCTAACTTAAAAAAAATAAAAATAAAAACAATTTAAAATTTGTAATCTTATTTCATTTCATTATTATAAAGTTGCAATATGTGCACTCATATTCTTTCTTGTTCGATTTCGTTGATTATGATGGGGACCACTATTACAAAATTATATTTTTTTTTATTATAATGACCAAACATTGCTTTGTTTTTTTTTTTTAATTTATAGTTTTATTTTATTGTCGTAAAGTTGCAATCTCTACATAGGGATAGTAAGATCATTATACAAATAACTTGAGAAATTGTAGACAGTTTTTAAAAGTAAAACACAAGATAAATCTATGTCATTAACCCTTAGAACTTTAGTAAAACAAGCCCAAGGACGTTTCTCTGGTTTGAGCTTCGTATCGACCCTATATGGTACAACAAACTGTGTCTAAATCTAAAAGCATGGTTAGCAGCCTCAATGCTACTAGCATATCACATATGTAGATCAATGTAAAAAACTTACTAGTCATCAACTGCCAGCATGTAGCTCCTATGATTCTTAGTCCAAATGAACATTGCTTTGCCGCAGGAAAAGCCATGCTCAATTATAGAACTCGTCATTTTCTCATTACACGCAATTGTGCATCCATAAAGCTTAAGAGCCTATAGCCAGCAATACTCTAGTCGATCTTTGATAGCGGCAAACTATTTTCGGGGCACAACCATTCTACACATGTCCTCCGTTTCGCTTCTCGTCGGACACCATACATTGGTCAAAGCCAACTTCAAGCAGATATGACCTCCTCTGAGATGGTTTCAATTTCATAATTACTACATGACCTCCTCTTTTTCGCAACGAGTAATGGTAGTTTTCTAAATTAAGAGGGTCAAGCTTACTACTAAAGCGATATCCATTTTCTGATGAGAAGCTAGTGTAAGAATACAATAATAGCATCGTACCATATTGCAGCTGACAATAATCGTAGCACCGGAGGCCCGTATAAAATAAAGGAAAGAAATACTGATATCCCTTAAATCACTTGAAGTCTCTATACATGAAATGCTGATTTTAGCGAAATTAACATTTTTAGGGCTCGTCAAAGGACGGGTGGAAAAGAAGGTGCATAGAATAAACATTGAAACATGAGAGAACTAGAAAACTTCTCTCTAATTCATTCACCTCTGTTAAGAAGAGGAATAAGCGTTGCTAAATACAAGGCCCCAAGAAACATGTCAAAAGGATTCCACAGGAAACAAGCCGTGACCAATCACAATGTCCATATCAGATAAATCTGTTGAAAATTAAAAAAATACTCCGTAGACTAGTAAAACATGTCATTTCGCCAATCATCAACTTTGCCACCACCCTGCTCATTGCACAGAACATCATCAGTCACCGTCGGCATATCATTGCTAGAGTACGGTGATCAAGCCACTGCTAATAATAAGAGTGGGGTTTTATCACCAAAACCAGGTCGTCGCAAGAAATTTTCTTGTACTCCCACTAATCATAACCAGCATCTACCCGGATGCCACTTTGCTGTCCACTAAAGTTTCCCCCACCACGTCTTGAGTGGCTCTGGCCCCTCCCACGGGGCCTTGCACCTGAAATATCGGTATCGTCTTTGGGTCCTCCAGAATTGGCCTTGTTGTATGACCCAACTGGCTGGTATTCATAATGGGAATTTTGCCTTGCTCTCTCTCTTTGTGGAGGTTGCTTGTTATCTTGTCCAGAGTAATTCCATTCTCCACGAGACTCTTGATTTCTGCTGAACCGGTTGTTCTGGTTCCCACTTCTGCGGAATCCAGACGGTGCACGCTGATCCTGTCTAGTTTCCAAATTCACTGGCACAGTTTCAACTAAATTAGGATCTTGGTTCGGCAAGAGGGGCTGTCCCTTGAGTGAAGCTGTTTTTCTCTCTCTCCTAGGCTCTTGATGCCTAAAATTTGGTGCTCCCTCGCCATTGTATCTTTCAGAAGCTAACTGATCATGATGAAGCTGACCTGACTCCTCGCTTGTATCTTTGTCATGTGTTGGCAGAGGTAACACGCCATCATGTCGACTGGACTCTGCTTTATTGGCTTCAGCAATAACATTTTGACCAGAATTGGGTCTATTTCCCCTATGACTATTGGCTGAAGGTGTCTGAGATTTAGGTTGCCAATGAGACGTTGAACGTTCACCAACACCTCGGTTTTCTTTTGAAGAAGCAGGCATGTCTACCTGACTCATCTCAGAGGTTGGAGATTGAGCGTAACTTTTGTCAGTGTCCCCACTGCTTCTCTTCTGATGAAGATCACGATTACTGCCAATGCCTTTGTGTCCCTTAGATGCATGTCGCTTTCCTCGTGAAGTAACTCCCTGATCTTTTATGACTGGTACTGCAACAGGTTCAACAGAGTTTGAGTTGTTTGAAATGCCCCAGTCATCAGTGGTGCTCCCTTCATCAGAATGTTTCTCTTGCTCTTTCACAGAACTTACTTCAGCTCTCTGAGGATGAGGAAGCTCATTTGATTTTTGCACATTCTGATTAACATTTGAAACAAATGATGTCCCATCTTGCAAGCCTTGAGTGCCGGTCGATTCTGTTGATCCACGCTGCCGCCAAGATCCATTAACTTTTCCCTGCTTATTACTATGCCTGTTATTCCCATTCCGACACTCCACTGTAAACCCTGCTTCCCCAAGAACCACCCCGACATTAGTAAAACTTTCAGAACCTTGAGAATCAACACCTGCCTTTGGTATAGAGTCATCGGCTGTGGTCTGATTGGTAACAGAAGCCACGGGATGATGATTAGCACCTCCTTGTTGTGCCATTTCTTTTGCTACAGGTTTTGGAATATATCTCTCCATCTCTGCCCTCTTATTTTTAGAATTTATCTGCACATGATTATCAGCCTTCACAGGAGGACCAACACTGTCCACAACATTCTTAGGGCTGGCTTCATCAGTGACCTCAGCTTTGTTCTGCGAACGAACTGGTGCCCAGACAACAGCATCACTTCCATGGAACCTTTCTGCGGCTCTGCTGTTTTGTGGATTTCTTGACATCCTGCGAGGCTGCTGAGGTTTCCATTGGCTGTTTACTCTACCATGGGAGTCTTCATTTGGTGACGATGGATGTTGCTCTGAGGACCGATCAGCATCTCTAGGAATGTTCTGCAACTGAACTGTCATGCTAGGATCTAACTGATGTTCAAATGCCTGTGGCACACCACTTTCAAGAGAAACATTTGCAACATTTTCTTTTGATCCTGTAGATGATAAAGCAGAGGCATCTTCCGTTTTGTGCTTGTTCTTACCATTCTTGTTATTTTTCCTTCTCAAATGCAGAGAAGAGTCGGCACTAGCATTTGAATTTACAGGCAAGGTTGAGCCCCCACTCTGGTAAAATTCATTGGCTACAACTCCAACAGATACAGTAGCATTATCTTCCACATCAGTCTGAGTTCTGGGCGCCTCACTTATACTGGTGGACTGCTTTTGTTTAAAGCCTGTACGCTTCTGCCTAGAGGCATTACTTTCATGAACTTGAGAAGCATTATTGTGGGTGGTGTTGGCACCATTAGCCTCTCGCTGCAATGGTGCAGATTGAGGCTGCATCATTAGAGGTTCCCCAGAGGCATTCTTTGGAGCCTCTGAAGGTACTTGACTGCTTGGTAAACAGGGTTTTTCAACTCCAAAGGTGTAACTCTCATTAGTCTGAGAAACTACATTTGATTTAGAACCCAAATCTGACTTTGGTGGTCCATTTCTACGAACACCAATTGATGATTCACCGAGAGTCTGAGATCCTTCTTGCTTAGTCTGGACGGTACCAGTCAAAGCATTTTCCAGCCTGTCAGTTAACCCTTCAACTGCTTGTGTCCGCCTGTTCAATTCTTCTAACTTTGCCCGAGCCTTGGCCATCTGCTTCTTAGTCCTCTCCTCCTCTTCCTCCTGTAGTTGCTTGGTCCGTTGCTGGGCTAGCTCCTTCATCCTAGCTCGCTGGTAGACAATCCAAAAATTACCATGTAAATTTCAGATCTGGAAAAAGTAGGAGGCACATAAATATTACCTGTGCATGGTTATCACTTCTATCAAACATCGGTTGCACAGATTGTCCCTCGAGCTTGCCATGAGAATGTGACCCTAAATTTTCTGTTGCCTCAGAAGATCTATGGTGATCATGCAAGTGAATCATAGAAGTTTCTGAATGCACAGCTGATACAGCAGCTGGAGGCTCCAGAACTAAAGGTTTGTTTTGCCAGCCTTCAACCTCTTGAGTATTGAATCTTCCTCTCCCATTATGATCAGCTCTGGATTGCATGCCATATGTCGATCTCCTGTATTTAAGCACATCAGTGTTTTTCCAATAGCAAAAACAGCACATAAGTTTTCAGAGGAAACCTGCAACTCATAACCAACCTGGAAATGTTTGTTCCAGTGCCAGCTGTTGAACCATGGTTTTTATCTCCACCAGAAATGCCCACTTCATGAGAGATGGGATTTGTATTCTGGTTAGCTTTAGCATTAGATTGAAATTTATTTCTTTGATTTTCCCCACTAGAAAGAGTCATAATTTCACTACGTCCATCACAAGCGCGTACTTTTGCATTCAATCCTTCTATCTTCTGAATCAGACTGGGATCTTTTGAGGCAGTTGGAAGTTGTGGAGCTTTTAACAAACCAGAGGCTTCACTTTCCAATTTCTTCCCAGAAATGTCATCAATGGCCTTATTGTTTCCCCCACCTTCAGGGGACTTCACTTTGACAGGAACTGGAGAACCATGGTCGTCAAAAATCTGAAAAGAAGGTTCTTCAGAAGGTGTTTTCCTTAAATCACTGTCCCCATCCTTCTTGCAATCTGATCTATAATCATTTTCCCAGGATGATGATCTTGGTTGATCTCCCCTCGATGCATTGTTGGTTACAGCAACCTCACTCCTATGGTCCTCGTTTTTTCTTTCCCAACCATCATGCTGCTTCAAAAGGACTTTATATGGCCCTCGATTATCCTGGGGATAACCAGATTCTACTTGCTCCCCTATCTGGCTCTGGTTGTTAGAACCATAACCACCAGATCTGCAATGGGAATTTCCAGGCTCGGGAGCACCTTGGCCTGCGTACCTGTTATAAACTGAAGGACCAGCTACCATTCCCACAAAAGGCACATCTCGTTCATTTGAACTGCAGTAACCCATGGAAGGATTGTAGTAACCCTCGTAGGCTACTGGACCAGGATAAAAACCAGGCCTAATTGGCATACCTGGTCGAATGTAAGCATCTGGCATATGAGGTCTGTACATATCCCCATTTTTAGGATGAGATCCCCTTGGTCCAGCTCCAGGAAGCGGAATTGGCTGTGGGTTAGGAATACCAGTGGCTGGAACCTGTGGATGATAATAGGGAAAGGGTGGTTCCAAGGGAAAACCAGCCGGAGGAACAGGGTTTCTATATGGAGGACCTCCTGGGGGTCCCCTAAACCAAACACCGCCTTGATTATTCATTGGCACACTATGCCAAGCATCATAATGCTGTGGAGGGACAGGGTAAGTTTGAGGATTCCCTTGCCACTTCTCCATACCTGGTCTGCCTCCATCTTCGTTGTATGATAGGTTATCTCTATTCCAAGAATTTACCATGCCGTCTTTTACAATTTCACCAGCAGACACATCACCTGAATAACAAAAACAAGAAAACATCATTTACTGTTCCAAGAATGACAGTACTGCAGGAGACAGCTGATAATAAGCCACAAATTGCATCATTCTGACTTCAAAATTAAAATTGGAAGCACAGACACCGACCAGTTGCAGAAGCCCCAATCCTCTCCTCCCCAGTTTCCACTCCACCAGAGGATGAGCTGGGACGGCTGTGCGAACTCGAACCTATCATCAACAGCATATCAAGAATTCAGAAAGAGAATAGCTTGACAATTCACGTTACCCGATTTAACATTATATTATCACCTTGGCACACTTATCCCTGTTTAGGTTAAAGATTGCCTTTCAGCCATCTTTGCCACTTGTTTTTCTCAGACACAGAAATTTATGCACATGAATGTAACAAGTATAAAATAATCAGTTCCAAAGTTTTATACCAGACATCAAAATTGTCTTTATCATTGTAATCCAAACTTTCATTTATTAATTTATTTGCCCATTGTTACTGAAGAAACCTTTCAATTAAAATTGGTAATTCTCCTCCACTAGTAACCAAGATTTCCAGAAAACCTTCAGATTTGAATCTCAAAATATGAGGAAAGGTGAGGGTAATTGATTAAAACAAGAGGTAAGTCCTTGAACGTCTATAAAAGCCTAAGAACAGTTGGTATTACACACTTCCAAAGGAAATGGGGTTAACATATTATGCCGTCTTATCTCTACGCAGCTGCAAAATGCTAAGCCTACAATCAATTCATCAAACTTACAGCTGCTACATTTGATAAAAATGGAGCCAGATTCTTAAAAGCCTCAACATTCAATTATTCAAATTATCAATTTAACGTCATTCCTAGTCCTTTGCTAACTGCTTGTAAAGCTACATAATTACTCCAGAGTATAATAAAACAAAATAATTCAATCCCAGAGTTAGAACAACTACCTTGCCTTGATAACAAGCACATTCAACTGTTGGACAAAACTTTCTTAGCCAAAAAAAAAAAAACAAAATCCTGGGGGACATCATGTCAAATAGGAAATGCGTGTTGCAGACAGAGGAAGCTATAGATAAAATATAAAAAATAAAAAATAAAAGAAGCAAAGCAAAGCATACTAATTCTGATGTACACGTGCATTAAACATGGAAAACCTTGTGAAAAATAAAAATAAAAATACCGTTCTTTCCAGAACTTTCTTTTCCTGAACCAAGCGTTGGAAAGTCTCCAGAAGTAAGTGAAAACCCATCGTTCTTGGGAGGTGCCACTCCCTGCAAGGGTAGAAGCAAAAAACTAAATACAAGGCCATTTACACATAGAGGAAGCTATCGGGATGGGATTAGAAATTTGGAAAATGAGTTGCATAGGATAGAATCTTCTAACCAAATTCCCAGAACATGAAATAAACCAAGGCAGCTATCTACCAGATGAAAACCCCTCAAAATTTAAACTTGAGGCAATACAAGCCCATTATGCAGCATGCAGGCATACAGGACCAATTAAGAACATATAAAATTATACAAGACAAAAAAATATATATACAAATTTTGAATTTCGTAATGGATGATGCAATAATTGAACATCCAAAAAACATCAATAAGTGCTAGCCCACACATTTGATGCACCGATAACTGTACAACAGAAAGATTACGTGAACTCCACCATACCAATTTTTCTGCAGTCCCAGCAGTATTCCATGCCACTGGATGTTCAGAGTGTTCAGCAAACCGTGACAACTGCGAGCTACCAGGTCTTGTTTCGGCACTGCGAGGGCGCAATGATATCAGTGATGTCTGGTTTGATGTCAATGCCCCAGAAGCTGATGCTGGCCTAGAATTTGGACCAGAGACATTCACAGTAGGTTCGTAAGCCCTGTCGCTGCTTGCAGTTGATGGGTGGGTGCCACTTCCAGAGGAAGGGCGACCACTGAGATGACTTGGTGAACTAGCACCGCCATCAGTGTTTGGAGACAGTGATGAGGAACCCCATGCAGCAGATGATTTGTTACCCCAGCTAAGGGTACCCCTACAGGCAGATATCCAATTCAAGCAACAGAAAATCATTCAGAAACCAAATATTAAACTTATTGCACTAATATATTATGAACATAAATTTAAGTTAGAGAGACAAGAAATAGAGTACTCACTTGGGTACAATTTCCACATTGGGATCCAGACCTTGATTTTCTGACCTTGAAACAAAACAAAAAAAAAAACCAACAAAGTTCAGGGAAAACCAACTACCAGGCAAATTAAACTAAAGGAAAAAAACTGAATGAGAACCAAATACCTTTGACTGGGTAAGTTAATAGGCTTTGGAACAACGACCTTCCCCAAAACAGTCATGCCCCCTCTTCTCGCCGAAGAAGCCCACCTGCAAAAACATTGCAAAAACAGAAATAAGAATGTTGACAAATCTCAACACGCAAACATAGCAAAACCAAACAAGTAAAATAAAAGGCATCTGCAGCCAAATATTTAATATATAAACTTCGAGCTTTTTTTAGTTTATATCTCTTGTATTAATACAAGAAATGATGGTCAACTTTTTATGGTCAATAATAGTCAAGCAACTAAGACATTGTCATGGTAAAACTAGTAGAGCAAGATAAACTAAGAAAAATAAAATCAAATTATACCTTCGATCTCCAGACAGCATACTTGATGTCATATTTTAACTGTCGTTGCAAGGTCATTCAAACAAATTTCGGACAACCTGGGAAGACCAAAGGAATTAAAACCCCATCTTTATTGACGTACATACGTAGCGCTTCTCAGAAAGAAATAAGTGACAATTAAAAGCTGATCATATCACTCACTAACCCATCTCAAAGTGTATAGTTGTCTACAAGAGCATAAAGCATTTATTTGAATATTAAAGTATTGAGCACACATCAAACTTAATTGATATCCTTCTCACTTACCCCTTGTTTTGTTTCATAACCTTTTCTACTACAATGCTTTCTCTCAAAAAAATTAAAACAAATTTGAATTTCTGTCCAAACTTTCTATTCAAACCTATGAACCAAGTGGGCCACTAATAAGCAAATCCCATTGTGCCTTTAACTTTTAAGTTTACTTTATCTTCACCTTCTTCTTCCTCGTTATACACTCTAACCACCTGATCAAGAAGATGTACACATCCACCCATTCCACAACCACGAACAACAACAAGAACAACAATGACAAGAATAATAACAATCAAAAACCTTTCGTTTAGACATTTACAATTGTACTGGAATCCTTGTCCATAAACCACCAACTAGGACGAAACTTGCACACTTCGTAAGCCAAGCACAGACTCAAAGACACGATCTTGGAGCGCCAAAACGCTAACTAAACCACCACAACATGTATAGTTTCTACAACATTGATCACTAGCCTTAATTCCCCTAGTCTCCAATTATGACGCCATACCTTGTACGCTAAAAAATGATATAAGAACCTCGAGAGCATAAGCCTAAGCTAACCTCGGTCTTCCTAAAAGAATCCAAACAAATCCGAGAAAACCTAAAACAGTACGAAAAACATGTAAATACAACTTTTTTATGCCATATGAATATAACTTAAATCTTGCAACGTAATAATCCCCAAATTATAAGAACCCCATTGCTCCATTCGATTGGATTGAAAACACGTGGACAATGATTTTAAAAAAAATCTTGAAGACTGATTTAAGAACAAATACTGAGCCACAAATGCAAAATCTTGTGGTTTTTTTTTTCTTCTTCTTCTCGATATTCATTTTCTATCTTCCTTTTTCTCGGGAATCAAACAGCCGTAAATTAACACAAAAAGGCAGAACAATTAAAGGAATCGAAAAAGCTTTCGCCGGATAATGACTTGCCTGGGACGATGAAACAGGTTCCCAAGGGCACGTGGAAACCCTAAAAAATTTGCGCAGAGGTTTTTTGGGAAGAGGGAGAAGAAACGATCGAAACCAGAGAGGTGAGATGAGGCTCGGAGGGATCGCAAACGAAAGTTTGTAGAGAGAGAAAGAGATCTCTGGGAGTTTGAGAGGCACGTAATCTGAAGAGAGTGAGGTTTCAGATCGGAGAAAGAAGAAGAAGAAGAGAGGGAGGAGAGAGGGAGAGCCCACGGAGTTCGAGGATCTGCCCTCCAATACACGAATAAATGGAAATCTACTATTTCTTTTGGGCTTTTTACTCTAAATGTTTCGTACTTTTGCACTATAGTCTTTTAAAAAAATTTTTTGACAAACAAGTCCTTAAGTTCTGATCACAATTTTTTTTTTAAATAGGATTGAGAGATCATGTGAAACACATATGCCCTATTTAGAACACCTTTACATTGTATTTGCTTCTAATAAAAGTTAAATTGTTTCAATTTTATGCCCAAAAATTGTTAATGATTTTTTTGACAATTTTGTTAGATTATGTGTATTTTAATCATTGTACTTCCTTTCTAAATGAGTCATGTTGTTTCATATGATCATTTGTCATCTTAATATTGACAACAATTTGCAATTAGAGATTTAATCATCACATTTAACTAAGATTAGGGACTCAATCGCTACAAAAAGAAGTTAAAATATCATATTACAAAAAGCCTAAAATTTAGGGGTAAATGTGTGAAAAACTGCTCTTCTTTTTTTTGTGATTTCTTTTTTTGAAAAAAGAAAAACGAATTTTATTTTGTGACATTGTTATCGTTTTTGTTATGTCGTCGTTTTTTGGTTTGGTTAACGTAATCGTGTACTTGGGTGACGGTCGCTTTCCGGTTTGTTGTCGTTTCATTCACGTTGTTTTTGTTCTTCGTTTACTTTTGCTTTGATCATTTATGTTGTTGTCGTTTTTTGATCATTTGTGTTTTTGTTCAATGTTGTTGTTCAACGTGGTTGTCGTACTCTTCTCATTCCCTTGTGGTTGTTTACCTTTCTCGGGTCGTTTTGTTTTTTTCTTTTGTCGTTTTGTTTATTTCATTGTTTTTCATTGTAGGGTGTTTTATTGGTGGAGAGAGAAGGTCGGAGGGAGATGTTCTATTAGAGAAGGGAAAATAGAAAGGAAAATAGAAGTCTCCCACCAAATCTCATCTTCCTGTTGAAGGAAGTAATCAAAGAATTCATCAACGCAAGCTACAATTAAAAAAAACAATATTTTATTTCAAAAAATAATAAACAAATGAGGAGAAGGGCATTGTCCTTTCCCCATCCTTCTCGATCGCCTTTCTGCCTACCAAACATATTCTTTTTAAAGATTTAGGGTGCGTTTGTTTCGTAGTTTGAATTACGGTTCGAATTATTTTGCTATAGTATTTTTACTTACAAAAATTAAATCTTCATTTAAATACTCTATTTAAATACTCAAACCAAACGAGCTACTAATTTATTAAGGTGATTTCAGTTGTTGTCATCTCATTGATGTCTTCGTGCCGTTATTCAACCTTAGTGTCGTGCTCTTTTTTATTTATTCAAATAATATATATTTTCGGATTTGTTATGGTTTTTTGCTGCTGCATGCATGGCGTCGTTTATATTCACAGGTGTCGTTTCCTCTATTTCTCTGTTTAACCCAAGGGGGAAAAAATCGCCCATATATTCATGGCGCTGTCCGAGTACAATAATATATATATATATATATATATATAATATATAGATACACACATCATCTTGTATGTGGCTGCAATATTAGAGCAATTTTAAATGTAATGCTAAAATTTAACATTATAATAGGAATACCACCCATCAATATAATGTTATGCTCAATATTAAACTATTGTTTAAAATAGTAGTTCAAACTAATAGTTTGAACTGTAAAGAGTGTAAAACTATTACATACTATATTAAAAAAAATACAGTGTAAAACTCTCACATGTTACAGTTTTTAAACCCAAATAAATTACTTTAACTACTCTCCAAACACCCTACCAGATTCTATACTTTGGTGAATGTAAAACCAAACATAACATATCTCACATTTTTACAATTTATTTCCATTGAGTAATATATTTAGCTTTTCATTAAGTATTACAACATTCATTTATTTATATTATTTTAATGTTATAAATTTATTTTTGAAAATTTTAAAGCTTATATATAACATTTAAAATAGTATTACATATACTACTGCCACATGGAATACAGACATTGGTATTTACAATGTAGATGCCTTATATCATCGTATTAAGCAGTCTCTAATGCTAATATTATTTGACACAAAAAAGTGTATAAATAATATATTTAATATGTTAATTTAAATATGTAATTGGCACAAAAAAAGTGTATAAATGATATTTTAGTATATTATTTTAATTATGCTCAATTGTTTGATGCTATTCCAAATATATCTGCTTTTGTTATAATTATTAAGCTTTTTTAAACTTTTTAAAATAAAATTGTTATAAAATAATCATTATTGTAACAATTAAATAAAAAGATAAATGCGTCGACAGATAATAATGAAATATTAAAATTTAACATAATATTAATTTTTTATTCAATTATTAAAATTTGACATTAACATTTTTTTGGCTGATAACCACAATCGCTAATTTACGTCACGTTCTGAGGCCAACTATTTACACTTTCGCAGCGTTTGTTTTCTGTTCCTCCTTTCACAGAGTGTGAGCAGCTGAGTTTGACGGCATGGAATTTATAGTTTTTCATTGTCGAACCAAGTAAGCTTTTTCTCGATCTATTCTATCTTTTGGTTGTTGGGTTTAGGTCAGTCCAAATCAAAATGCGGAATTTATGCCAAAACCCATTTAATCATAGAGTTTTTTTGGTCTTAGAAATCTAGTTCATTTTAGAGAGAATTCTTACGGTGAACACGGATTTTAATCATTTTCCAAATTGGGATATTTTAAAAGTTGATGATAATCAAATTATGGAACCCAAATCTCCTTC
The DNA here is from genome assembly GCA_025403435.1 of Artocarpus heterophyllus. Classification (NCBI taxonomy): domain Eukaryota; kingdom Viridiplantae; phylum Streptophyta; class Magnoliopsida; order Rosales; family Moraceae; genus Artocarpus; species Artocarpus heterophyllus. The sequence continues at coordinate 5,896,926 of CM046346.1, read as the reverse complement.
AAAACATAAGTTCTCGATTTTGGGATCTATTCAATTCAAAAGGGCAGTGAAAATAAGTGTTGTTATTTTATTTGGGTTGTTATTATTGGTTGTTTTCTATTTTTCATTTAAAACTAGTGAAGGTCAAGGGAGAGTGTTTAAAGGGTTATATTATACTGTTGTTATGGACTGTGGTAGTACAGGAACAAGAGTGAATGTGTACGAGTGGGAAGGAAGAGGTGAAAATGAGAGAGATTTGCCCCTTTTGTTGCATTCTTATCCTGATAATTCAACAAAGAGTTCACTCCTTAAGAATTCTTGTAAGTATCACTGTATGCAAACCGAGCCCGGTTTGGACAAGTTTGTTGGCAATTCATTGGGTGTGAGAGCATCTTTGGAACCATTGATTACTTGGGCAGAACAGATTGTACCTCTTGAGAGACATTGTGCCACTCCTATTTTTGTTTTGGCTACTGCTGGACTAAGAAGGTTGGCGATTGAGGATGCGGGGCGGGTTTTGGAGGATGTTGAGGATGTTGTAAAGGAGCATGTGTTTTCGTATGGAAGGAGTTGGATAAGAGTCTTGAGTGGGAAGGAAGAGGCTTATTATGGTTGGGTTGCTCTGAATTACAAAATGGGGATGTTTAGAAATCATACAAGGTCGCCCACTTTGGGACTTCTTGACTTGGGGGGTTCTTCTCTGCAAGTCGTGGTGGAAGTAGAAAGTGTAGGAAAAGACGCTCACTTGATGAGGTCTAAGTTTGGTTTTATTGAGCATCGGATTTTAGCTTACTCCTTGCCAGCATTTGGCTTGAATGAGGCATTTGATAGGACTATTGTTTTGCTTAGTCACACCAAAGCACTTAGAGAGAATGGCGGCGGTGCATTAGAGCTGAGTCATCCTTGCTACGGCTCCAATTTTGTGCAGAACTATACCTGTCGTGGTTGTTTCGGGTTAAATGTTGCTGAGCAGAAAAATACTAGTCGAACGGAGAAAATAGAATATCCTTCTTTATATCTGGTGGGAGCACCAAACTGGCAGCAATGCAGAATGCTTGCAAGGGCAGCTGCTATGAACTCAAGCAGTTTAGATTGGCCATGGTCAGCAGATGGCGAAGACAATGAATCGAGGTTGTCATTTGAGAGGGGTGAGTAATATCCACATTGTTTTTCATATACCTTCGTCATACACACGGAAGTTCCCTATTTTCTTGAAACTAAACCATCTGACCATCTTTCAATAGTTTCTAGTAAGTATTAGACATATTAGATTTTGCAATAGGTATATTGTTGCAACATTCCCATGTAATTGTTATTTTCATTTTGTAATTCATTGCCGCGGTTCTTTTTTCATTTTTTTTATTTTCTAAAACAATTGGTCAAGTATGATCATTGACTGAACTCTTTGTGCATTATGTTTCCTATTTATTGTAGGATCTATAAAAACTCTATAATTCTCTGCTGGTGTTCTGCAGGCAGTGGCATACTCAATTTGACAGGCTTTGCTCGCCGAACTCCACGGTTTCATGCTTTATCTGGGTTTTTTGCTGTTTTCGACACATTGAACTTGAGTCCACGAGCCAACTGGACAAAGATTTGGGAGAAATGTCAGCAACTCTGCACAAGATCATGGGCTGATAAGAGCAGTATTTCCGGAAACCAATATTACGCCTCACACTATTGTTTTCGAGTGCCTTACATGGCATCTCTCATAGAGGATGCTTTGCGGCTCGATGATAAAGAGATATGGTTTGGTCCTCCGGATGTTTCATGGACACTAGGTGCTGCCCTGGTGGAAGGAGAATATCTGTGGTTAGCTGCTTCCACATCTCAGAATAGCACTTTGACCTCATATATCAAAATCATGTCCTCTCCAATTTTTGTATTTGTTGTTCTTGTGTGCCTTTTATTGATTGTGTATCGTAGTCAAGTCAAGCTGCCTATGTTAGGGAAGAAGGCTGCTAATCTGGGAAAATCTTCACATTCCTATATTTATCCAAGTCGCAGACACAACTGATTCTTTTACAGCGTTCCATGGAAGTAACTAAACATTTACTCAGCCTGTCCGTTGTTATACTTTTTGTAGAACATCAATTCATTTATTCTTTTAGGTTGAAATTAAATTAGAGATCGCATGGGAGAAAAGGCTGAAAAGGCATTAGTTACGCAACGTTGTTTGACAATCATGTGTTATAATGCATAACAATATCAGTACCTGCTTTTTTTGACTAGTAATTTTGTCTCCGTATATGAACTCATTGTCCAAATAAAATGCTTTTGATTGAATATAAAGGTAATCATGTAAAAATGAAAATAGATAAATATAAGTTCTCATACTAATGCAAATCCCACCAAAGTTAACTCGGAGCTTTCTATGGTAGGTGTATCTAGTACAAGTTTTCGAACATTACTAAGATATTTGATAGAGTAGTTTAAACCATTAGCCTGAATTTGAGAACTATAGTATTTCAAAGTTTTATACTGTAGCTTTTTAATGTAGTATGCGAGAACTTTATACTATTTCTAAACTACTATTCTAAACATCACAAAAAAGTATGCAAAATTAACCGACAAAAAACATGATACAAATATGATAGTTTAATACAGAACGGTAGGGTGTGAAACAGACTCTGCAATAGAATTTTCCATTTAACTGACATAGAAATTGATATGTTTATTGCTTATATATATACACAGGGAGATGAAGAAAACAACCCATATTTCCATTACATTACAAGTTAACCCAACCATTTTGCTAGAATTTCAGTATGAAGCTATTGAACTGGGCTTGCAACCCTCCAATCCAGGTCCATCAACATCCACCCAAACTTCATTAACACGACCAATGAACTTGAAAGGAGAACTGTACTGTGCAATGGAGTATGCATAGCCACTCTTGGTAGATGTGCAGTTTGCCCATGGAGACCAGCTCAAGCTGTTGGCAAGCTTCTCAGCCTCTCTCACGATGTTCCCGTCTCTTGCAAATCCCGAAAACCTTCTCACGGCAACACAGTGACTATCCCATACATAGGATTTCAAATTCAGTTCAGGGAGTGGAGAAGGTGGATTAGCTTGAAATTTGACTGGCAAGTAGAAGCTGACAAAGTAGGATGATGAATGGAGAGGGCCAGCTTCTGGTACTATGCTTGTTAAGACCGGAACTGTCATTTGAATTCGAGAGAAAATCAGGTTGGCACCTTGGATATACTGGAACAACCTGTTATGGTTTGGTCATGTGCAGATGAAAAATAAAAATAAAAATCACTTTTTTTATTTTTTTCAAATCTAACACTTAATAGATACCCACTTATGAATATCTTTATTGATTCCGCTAGAGAAATTGTCTATAAGACAACCTAAAAATGATTGACACAAAAACCAAAAACCTATATACATCTCATAGAGACCAATGCAGTTCTTTGAGATTTTGAGAAGCCAATAAGAAGTCACTTGTGATAAAAGTATCTCAAGTGCGTTTACGCTCCAAGGAATTAGATCATAAAAAAAAAAAAACCTTGATTTTGAGCCGTATAACTTAAAACCCTACATGAAAGAAGTTGGGAATTCACTGAAAAATCATAAAGGGTATTAGCTTTATCAATTGATCAGCCAAAAAAAAAAGCATTTTTTAGTTGGACTTTAAATTTTAACAAAAACCCATGATTTAATTTCATAAATTTCAGCATACTTTCTCAGCTATAACATCAACTGATTCTTAAAAAGAAGGAAAGTCAACTGCAAACAAAATAAAAGTAAAGGCGATTATGTAGAGAGGAAAGGATGGTATTGATTATTGAGGTTGACCTGTGGTAGCCCTTTCTGGTGGCTTTCTCGAAGGAGATGTCTGGAACAGAAGCAGACATCCACGAGGATTCTCTGTAGAGTCTGATCTCGAACTCCGATTCCGAGTGAACCACGGTGTACTGCGGCGACTCGATCGCGTTGCAAACGCCCAGAAAAAAGAGAATGACCATAGCCGCCATTGACAAGCTCGGATAAGGAGAATTCTCCATCTCTCTCTCTCTCAAAAACAGAAAAAAAATAATAATAAGCAGCAGCTTCGCACTTTGATTCTGTCACTGCTTCTTTTGAAAGAAAACTTTGTTTAATTCATCTAAAAAAAATTGTTTAATTGTTTGCCAGCGTAGAAACGTTTATGTTTATACATTAATTTACATTTCTACCCTCCTTATGCCCGGGGACCAAACCACACTAAACAGGTGTGCGCTGGAAAAGTCGGACCAAACCAGGTAGCTTTTTTGTCAAAATTGGTTCTAACCAACTTTAAAGTTAAAAACAGTATAAAATTTTTATATGTTTTAATAAAAAAAAAAATTTACTATAGCATAAAATTTTTATATACTATAATATTTATAGTTCTATTTAATAGTTCTAACCAATATACCAAAAACCTTAAAAATAAGACAAAAAAAATGTAGAATTTAAGAGTTTAAATGCTTCGTGACTGGTTCTGTTTTTGCACACCTAATTAAGCCATAGGCACCAATAAAATTCAGAATTAATGTCCAAATAATATGCATTTAGTTAAAACTTAAACACTGTAATATATAAGAGCTTTATATTATAACAAACTACTATAACACATTGGAACTTACCGTTTCAACTTACTTCTCAAACAAGGCCAAAAAAGTCATAGAAAATTGACAACTCACTGCGTCCATGATCTTCCATTTTTTCTGCTGCTTTCTGTGGTTCCCTCCGCCTTAAGACGCGCCGGGCAAGTAGTTCTGAAATGTAGACTTTTAGACAGTTTTAGAGTGTGTAAAGGATGTCAAAGTGAAAACATGTACACCCCAAAACGGAGAATGGTGTCGCGCCTGATAATCCTGATAATCAATATCACTGATCACAAGTCGCAAGTTATCAGACTGTCCCCCAACTTTTAAGGGGTAAAAACTGTTCGTGTTGAAAAACAGTCGCTTTACTTGTTAAAGTAGTCGCAGGAACTTTAGAGCAAAAAAAAAAAAACACAGAAACTAGGAGGGTTATTTTTCCTTCGGAATACTCGGAGCAATTTTTATCATTCTGGAGTGGAAAAAACAATTACTATGATTGGAATAAATAAATGAATATTAAAAAAAATGACAACACAGCATTTGTTACCAACTCTCTCTCTCTCTCTCTCTATATATATATGTATCTCTCTATTTTCGCATCTCTCTCCAATTTTACAATGTCACTAACGAAAAGGAACCGGCATGCGCAGGATTTACAGTTTGTCTCTCTACAAAGGTGATGGACTTGACATCACTCAGTCTCGAAAGTTGGGAGGCACTGTTTCTTCTTTAAAGTACTCCTTTCGCACGATGTCCGCGGAGCAAAATCTAACCTACAAAATAAACACATGCTTCAAGTAGATGCAAACAGACTACAATGAAAACAGCAAGCTAGTATTACACTTCTTCCTGGCTCATTTTTCTCATCATTTTTTTTTTTTATCAATTTCATACACACGTGGGGGTATACAAGTTTTTCAAGCTTAGGAAAAAAAAAAAAAAAAGCTAATCATAACTTCACTAGCTATATAGAAATATGCAATCTGAATTTCATACAGAAAATAAAAGATTGATCAGCTTGCACAGAGGAAAAAGGAATAAGAAAAGGGATGATAACGTGGGCACGTACCAGAGAAGCATAGTGTTTTAACAAGGGCTTAACAAGCCGCCAGATTGGTCTGAACACAAAAGGAGCTTCCACGAAGAGAACTTGACCCAACCTCTTGGGGTAATAATAGTAGAATACATCAAACTGCAAATAGTAAGAACCAACACCACAATCGAATTAATTTGAATATCTGTATAGTGTGTAATTTATACGAGTATCAAACAGACAAGGGACATAAAAATAATATATTTTCCCCCGAATAACTAGATATTTCTCCAATGGACTAGTGAATGTAGAACAAGCAGGTAACATGTAGAAGTACCAAAAATGTTAAGAATTGTAGATCTGCATTCTTGGTACCAAATCCCCGAAGATCGATCATGCCGAGTATTTCTTCTTTCCCTTCTGGTAGTTTGCTTAAAGCCTCTTCAATCAAAAACACACACAGCCTCTCATTTTCAGCGGGAGAATGCACCTGCAACAGGTTGTTATATAGCTTCAATCAAAATCCTTTTCCGTGCCAAAAAAAGCCAAAAAAAAGTGAAAATTAAACTTCTCTGACTAAGACTCATACTTTTTCAATCTCCAATACATATTTTATTTCATTTGGTACTCCATAGAATCTACTAGAACCGCAAGGAGATTAATTTTTTACTATGTCTGGAACAAGAAGATAAAAAAATTAAAGACTGGTAATTTTATGTTTGGAACTTAGAGAAGGAAAATGCTTGGATGCCACTACTATGAACACCGGTCTGTCATGTACATCAAGAAAGTCATGGACGTATGCTTTTCCAGTTTCAGCTATACTTTTCACTGAATCTTCAGTCAGTTCAGACACTCCAAATTCTTGACGCCATTTCTGCTAGTCAATTATGGAAAACTTAAAACCTAAATTCTATTAAGAAGTCTGACGATTATTCTTCAAAACAAGAAAACAAACATAAACCCCGAGTATTATCTGTTAAGGTGGTAAGGTTTCATATTTTTCTCGAAAAGGGCTTAGGTTCAACAGACTCCCACTGCACTGAACGAGGTATATCAACAATTCACTTCTTAAGAAAACCTTATGCCACGCAGAGATACCTTATCCCCCAAAATGTATTATCTAGCCCCTAATTGGTTTGCAGTTTGAACAGGTTCAAACCTTTTTGCTACAGAGCTTTCTTCCATAAAAATTTCAATCTCTCTTCAAACTTTCTGGGTCACTAGGTATATCACCCAACATATCTCTACAATCCTTTAATAATATCAAAACAAGGGGGGCAAAAAATCAATTAAAATGTTTGGGAAACTGGTTTAAACTAGAAAAATGAGTTCAAAAACTGTAGCATACGAAAACTTTACAATGTAGCTGTTGCTTTATATCGTAATAGCTAAGAGCTTTACACTATCAACCGTTAAGTTTGAACAGTATGCCAAACGGAGGGAATGTCTCACTTGCACAACAGTATACATTATCACATTGATAAACCCTCAAACTAGTCCAACTCACTTTTGCTGACAAGCCATATCTCGGTGAGTTAATTGAGTATACCAAAAAAAAAGAAGAAGAAATAAAAGAAAATGATTCACCAATTGAGAATACAATTGCTTTAGTTAATTTGGAAATAGCTTCTTCCACAGAGAATCTTCTGTCTTTAAGGAACCAGAGGATCATATCTTCATCATCTCTTCCATTATCCCAACTGGAAGATCATTATGATATTTCTCAAGCTTCTCTTTCACTTCTAAAACCAACTGACAAAAAAAAAACACGAAATTCCACAGACCATAAGAAATTAACGAAAATCATCATATACTGATAAAGCACGAATTTTGCAATAGATTTCTCTAGAAAGACAGAAACAAAGAACTTCAAATCCAAACCCTAAGCATCAAAATTTTCTCTTCTTTCCCGACCAATTCAATTTCTTTGCAATCAAACAGGGGGTAGCAAATAGGAGTGGTACCTTTCGGAAATCATATTCGCTTAACGAACTACTCCGAACCGATAATCTGCGTGTTCTGGTGTTTTTGCAGGGAATGAAAGAGAAAGAATGAGGATAACGAAGCGGATTACAGAGCCGGAGAGCCATTACTGCCGCAAGAGGAGAAAATAAGACCGTGGTTCTTAAGGAGCGGTTTGTCACGCCCCACCAAGCCACGAGGAGGCCACACACTTATCTTGAGCGTTTTTGGGGGAAAGCATAACCCAAGTGAGATTCTAGAAGGATCTAAACTAATCTACAATATTTTATAACATTTCAGGAGGTTTTAGCACAGTTTAGAAACATCTTGAAGAATCTAACAGATCCTATAAGACTCAAGACTACTCTAGAACTCTCTAGAATATTTTATTTGTAAATATCTTCCACATTTTGTTAGAACATTCTAGATAATAAATAGTAGCCGTTAGATCGTTGTAAAGATCAATGTAATCTAGACCGTCTATTAGTTGGGAGGATGGCTATAAATAGTACATCCCCTTCATTTGTAAAGCAATCAAAAAAAATCTAAGAAAAGCCTTTTTAAAGTTCTCTTGTGTTTTCTTGTGTTTTAGGTAAGAGCATGAATAAATTAGGCTGACTTAACATCGAGACAAAGTTAAAGCCGCACAAATAACTTGAAGAAAATAAGCTCGTGACAGGTTGTAGGCTTGGCATTCAACTATTGACGAAGGTAAACAATTAATTGGTGTGTCAGGTGTGAGCCAAGGGTCGGTACGGAGCAGTGCAAACAAATGTAAGCCACACCACGTGGTATTTGCCTGCCTGCCTGCACTCGTAGCGCATTTATTAGTTGTCTAACAAGTACAGTAAAATTAATTTTTTTTAGTGAAAAATAATGTAAAATTTTTATATATTATAATAAAAATATAAAAAAATATATATATTATAGTGTTTTGAATAAAAAAAAATTCGTTCTAGCCCTGCTATAATTTGCCTAATTTTGATAAGTTGTCTTGAATTTACAGATGTATAAATAAATCATTCTCTATTGATAGTAATTTTTAAGTTTTTTTTTAAACTGAAATTGATATATAATTTTTCATATAGGTCGTCAATTAAAAGTATAAAAAAAGTCCATACAAAATGTTAATTCAAATTTATATTCAAATGAAAGTTAATTCAAAATGTTCTATTGTGATAAAAACCTAATTAAAGATATAAACAACAACAAATTTGAGTCTAAGTTTATGGAAATAGCTATTGGTGTCAATAATCAATTATACACTTGCAAATCACATTTCTGTCAAAAAACTAAAATCGCTATTTATGGAGGTGATTTGCTATAGATTTGTAAGTTTAGGAGGACAACTTGTCAAAATTAAAAGTTCAACAAGCAAATTGTAAATGTTCTAAAAGTTTAGGAAGTAACAATGCCAAATACCATTTATTTTTTTATGCCAGGAATTTTTAGTTTATTTAAATATTAAATCTTAAGTTGTTGAGCTCATGAAATGTAATACTTTAAATTGAATTTGCTACACAAATTTATGCCTCTTTTCTTATCAATATCCAATGTTGACCCATAAATTACCTAACATACCCTTAAAATTAAAAAAGAAGAGAACTTTAAAAACTTAAAAAAAAAACCTTAATACTAAGGTTTTTGAGTTCAAAAATATATAAAATAACCTAAAAAATAGGTTTTTGTGTGTTTTTGTTTTTTCCTTATCTTTTGAAAGTTTTATGTTTTTCTCTTATAATTAAGGATAATTTAGTCACTTTAAATACCAAAATTAATTATGGACTGAGGTAAAATATAGATCTGTGAAGAAAATTTGATCAGAAAGTGTATATTTGATAAGATTAAAAATGGAACATATATTATAGATATTGAATTAACATAAAACAAGGGTATAAAAAGATAAATATCTCAAAATAAAATGGAATTACAAAAATTCCTTCTCCATTGTAGTCCTTGTAATACCAAAAATCTAAATTTCAAATTGTAACATTTGTTCCTCAGTTTATAAACTATTAACAAAAGGAATCCACAAATTACGATTTTAAACATAAATGACACAATATCACATATATCATATAAATTATTAAACTATTCAGTAAACCATTAGACTATTAGCTTACCTAAACGTAATTACATAGAATTAAAAGAATAGATTATTTTTAAAATTTTTTAAAGTTTTTTAGTTTATATTTTAGACAATTAAAATTTCTAAACTATATCAAAATTTTACATTCAAATTACTTTTAAAATATGATAAAATTGCCAAATATACTCCTATATTATGCACCGATTACTATTAAAAGTTTGAACAAATTAATTATTTGATTGAGGTAAAATATAGATTTGTAAATAAAATATAATATGAAAATATATATTTGATGAGATTAAAACAGAACATATATTATAGATTTTGAATGAACATCAAACAGGGGTATAAAAAGATAAATATCTCAAGAAAATAAAATTCCTTCTCAGTTGTAGTCCTTGTAATACTACAAATCTAAATTTGAAACTCTAACATTTGTTCCTCGACTTATAAACTATTAACAAAAAAAAAAAAAAAACTGCATGAATTATGATTTTAAACATGAAGGACATAATATCACATAAATGATATAAATTGTTGAACCGTTCAGTAAACCATTAAACTGCTAGCTTACCTAAATGCGCTCACGTAGAAGTAAAAGAATAGATTATTTAAAAAAAAAATTAAAGATTTTTAGTTTGTGTTTTAAACAATTAAAATTTTTAAACTATATCAAAATTTTACATTCAAATTACCTTTAAAAAATGATTAAATTGCCAAAATACTCCTACATTATGCACCGATTATTATTAAAAGTTTGAACAAAAGGAGTTTTTTGCATTAACATAGATCAAAGTGAATACATGTTATATTTTAAAATTCGAAGAGTATAATATTATAAAAGTCATAGTGTAGAGAAATATTTTCCACTCAATCTTCGGATTAAAGATAAAAAAGGGAAGAATTCTTTCACTTCAAAAAATAAAAAATAAAAAGGGGAGAATTTTTCTGTACGTATCAATGATGGAGCCAGAAAATATTTTCAGCAAATCATTATAAAAAATATGATTTTTTATTGAATGGGTTATAATTATGTATAAATAGAGGCACAATTATACAAATATAACGTTTCTTACAAAACAAGGTCATAATTAAAATTAACGGAGGACAAGTAGAATTTCACACAACCTAACACTACAATCAGATCTGCAGCAATTGAGACCTCCTTTACACGGTCAAATCGCCCTTGACCGGCCTATGCCTCCCCGAGAGATCTCCAATCTTCTCGTCAGCTGGCATGCACGGCGAAGATCTCACTGTAGGTCGCAGCGACGTCTTCGGCGGCCGAATGCACCACCGTGAGAACACTGATCAATTTTTTTAAAGAGAACTTCACGGAATGTGCTTTGTTAAATCCCTTTCTTAGTACACTAGTGACCTTCTTAATTTGATTTTCAAGGGAGAAAAAGGAGTGATAAATATAAGTGTTAATGGAGAAGCGTGGAGACACTAGAGGCAATCGATGGTGAGACAATTGAGGGTAGGCAGGCTAAATTCGGTGACTAGAAATTTTAATATCATGACGGACTACCCTCAATATCACGGTAGGAATCATGGACTGCTGCCTATGTGATGGTATGAAACTGTCAAAAGGGCATTTCTATCATTTCAAATAGTTGGTGGGATGTTTCTGTGTAGCCAAAAATGAAAAAAAAAATAATAGAAATTACGTATTTTAGATGTGGTAAAAAAAATATTAGCATAATGTTCTTGAAAAGAGGAATTCTTAATTTGAGAAGATAATTTTGCTTTATAGGTGAAATAAGGTGATTTAGCCGTCAAATGTGTAACTTTTTTGAACTGTAGATTAAAATATTTCACATAAAAATACCACAAGCCAGTTCAATTTTTTATAGTTTTTTTATATTAATTTTTGTAAGTGATATATAGTGATAGATAGTGTGAAAGTTTTTTTTCAAGGGTTGATGAAACAATTGGTTCAATTATGTTTATTGAATTAAAATATGACTCTAATTTGTAAAAATTCTACAAATGTTTCATAATAATATCATTAAAACCATTTATATGTAATTATATAGTACAATATGTAATATCATTAAGATAATTACTATATCATTAAAGATATTTTTAAGATATTTTAAATATTATATTAGATTTAATTTCATAACAATAATTTAGACACGTACGGTAATTTTTTTGGCAAAAATTTAATGATGCGGCAGCCACATAAATAGCTTAAATGGGTCCTTATCGAAGCCCAAGCCTAACTTCAAGTCCATACGTTTATTTGTCCAAGCCCAAGCCCATATTACGACCTTTTTCCCTCATATAATTTATTAATTTATTTATTAAAATACTGTAGTGGGATATTTTATTTTTTTTTTCAAAAAAATGCCCCTACATTCGACGAGATTTGCATATTATTTAACGCGCATAAATTCTTATATGATTTGATGCTAATGAAGATGCATTATGAGAGAATTCCCAACACCAAGTCCCCTTATTCTTGAATTTTAAGGTCGATAAAATACAGATAATCATGTCACCTAATACATTTGATTACATATTTCGCTACAATAGAATTAGGGTGTTCGGTAAACTCGGTTTTAATTTATCTTTTTTAATTCAAATAGCATAAAACTCTCACATGCTACAATATAACATAAAAAGTATGCTATAGTATTAAAATTCTTACATGTTACAGTACTTTCAGTTTCAACTCACACTTAAAACACCTAATATCACATATGTATGATGGTAGAATGACTAGAATTAATTGGTACAAGCAATTATAATAAATGCAAAATCCAGTCACTTACAATTTAATTCTCTGCTTAGTTTCAACATTTTCCTATTATTTCAACTTTCTTTTTTAATCTAGATTTTGCAAACGATGTCAATGATTTCAAATCTGACTCTATTAAGAGTTTTGGTGAGGTTGCGGCTTCAATCACGCCTTGCAACGATATACGTCGGTGTTTTTGTGGCAACGTCTTAAATCTGATATGCTGATTATTTTGATACCGGTAACTTTTTCTGCTCAACATGTTAATGTTGTAGTTATGTTTGTTAAGATAATTTATTTAAATATAAAACTTAATGTTAAGATTATAATTATTGACTGTGACGCTAAAACAAATTTGGTATTACACTAAGATGCCAACAATATTACCATGTTGAATAAATTGAGTGTTACGCGAACATGAAACAAAATTACCATATTAAACGAAACATATTAACAACACACGACTAATCGGAGGTCACACTGAAAGCATTTCTTTTATATATATATATATATATATATATATATATATATTATATATATGCATATAAAATATGCTCTTCGTTTTTCACTTGCCTGTCTCCGAGGAGAAATGAGCCACTCAAGTTTCTGATAGTTTGTAATAAAGTGCGTCTAAACGGAGTCTAACAGAAGAGGATTTATGCAGCCCACCACATAACACATAAAGTTATTAATAAGATGTTTGAAAAAGTGATTTAAATTAATAGGTTAAATTGTTTTTGGTTTAAAATATTATAACAGGTAAAAATTTTACGTTATGTTGTTTTTTATTTTATATTGTTATAACTGAAACTCTAATCGGTAAGTTTAAACCGTTTTTCCAAACCCCCTATTAAGTTAAAATAACCCAATAACACTAACAAGTGATGACAAATTGCAGTGTGGAAGGAAATTAAGACAATGTCTCTACTGTTAATCAAACAGGGCTTGGTTGTGACTCATTTTTTCAGTTTATTTCTTAACCTTTATTTGACATTTTAGTTAAAACAGTAGGTTTTAAATAATAAATAACGTAAAATTTTAAGATATTTTTGTAAAATAAAAAAATTGTTACAATATTAAATTTTTATATATTATATTTTTAAATTATTATTTTTTGTTTCAATTGTACTCCCAACCACCCTTCGAATCATGAATTTACCTCTATACAAATGTCGGCACATTTGTTAAACCCCGTGTCTTATGGGTCAACAAACTCTTTAAAGTTATTCTGCCCACTTCTGGTATGAAATCTTTTGAGTAATCACCAAGATATTGCCATCACTTTCTAGCCATCCAATCCTCACTCTTTTTTTCTTTCTCGTTTTTTTTTTTTGGGCGTTAAGAGGAATTCAAATCCTTTGTATCGTGGGAATTAATATACATATATAATATGGTTTTTTTAATTGTGGGACTTAAAAAGTGGTCTGGAGCATTCTTTTCTTTTCTTTTGTTGCAAGAAAATCTTCAATGTGACAGAGACTTCGGAAGAGAAATCTTGAGTTGTGGGAAACACACTTTCCAAAAATCATTCCAAGCCAAGCTTAAGTCAAGATGTAAACAGTCTCTGTGATACTTTTTATTTAATTATTAATTAATTTATTCTTCTCATTTATGGCGTTTCCATGGTCTAGCTCCGACAGTTTTAGAAGTGAAAAAAGTCAGTACTTTATTACCACGTTGTCAAGTGTAAGCTAAGTTGGTTTGCCTGGCTGGATGAGGGTCAGACTCAAGTTTCTTCTGTCAGAAGATTCAACACACATGCTTTAGGGTGGTCACTTGCTGTTTTGCAAATCTATTAAGGATAATTCTACATTAAAAACATCCTATGCTATTTATAGGTCATTTGACATCACGGTTAAAACTGTTTAATTTAAATCAAAAAATAATATAAAGTTTTTAATAACTATAGCAAAAAAAAAATATTACTACAGTATAAACTCTTACACGTTACAGTTTTTAAACTCATAATTTTTAATTTTAACCGTTCTCCAAAATATGCTCATAGAAATGTCAAATGTCAAATTTTTATCATATTTCATCATATTCAATAAGATGCTATTATAATTTGACATCTTAAAATATGCGTTTTGGATTTAAATCCCAAAATAAAATTTTCTTTATACTATTCTGATCGTCATAAACTTAAATAACATCATATATGTTCAATATGTCAATAATAATAATCAGGCAATTTTTATGGCAAAAAAGGTATTTTTGCTCCATCAATAGAGCATAGATGTTTTAGCTATAGGATTAACTCTTTAAGATCTACAATTAGAAACAATTTTGTATCACATGTTGTAAAATTTTTAACATGAACAGTCACAGATCAGACAAACTATTAAAATCGTAATATGTTGGTTAAAACACCTTGTTCTATCGGTGAAGGAAAATTACTTTCTCCACTATAAGAATTGTCTAATAATAATAATAATAATAATAATAATAATAATAATAATAAGTAAAGAATCTTGGGTGCTCCAATATGTAATGCATGTTAACGTTAAATTTGATCAAAATTAAAGTGAAAAGGTATGCAAAACTGACAGAATTTGATACAAATCTGTTAGACATGTATGCCCTAAGGAGTAAAAATGTAATACGTTTTTGGAGACATTTTTATCAATAAAGAATTTATTCATTTATATATACCAAATCTTGTCCTCTTTATGTTCATATTTGCTGAATGTATGATAAGCAAACAGTAGTCTGAGACTGTCAATCTAAACCTTAAGAATTGGGCATATGATGGGATGATTATGCAGAAGACACGATTCTTAAGGTAATGGTCTAAAACATATGATCCGGAATCGAGGGAATAAAGTTGGGCGCTTTATTCATGTAAAGATTGTTATGTCGTCTATATCCTTACTGGGAGATGGTTTGTCTTGACCATCGGAGTTGGACTCCGTGAATAGAAACATTGGCACGTTGTCATAGGTGACGATGTGTTGGATTGGGACATAAAGTGAATTGATTTGGATTAATAATTCTGTCTTGACAAATCGATTCACTTTAGACAGTCATTTGTATTGTATCTTAATCCTGAGATGAATAGTGGGCCCGTTATCTCGACTTGTGTCTTTTGATGTACCAATGGGTGACTCTCACATCTCTATAGTGATATGTATGCCGGTACGTTGGAGGCATGACTCTTGATAGCATAGACTTGTTATTCATAGATATGGAATCCATAGCTCCTCTTTAGGAGTAATAATATCCTCTTATATGCGTTGTCCTGTAATTGAAAAACTGAAGCGCTCAACCATTTGGATACATAGGTGTAACCGAATGGTATACTATCTTTGGAAGGTAAGTTTTCTAATGGTGAGGCAATGGAACGTAAGATAAAAATAATCGGGAAGGTAAGACAGAACTTGTCCTTAAGCCGATTATGGTTTATCATATGGGGATACGATACACTTTGATATGTCATGGAGACTTAGCTACACGAGCTTCGTAATTCTATAAAGTTTGAGAGTACAGCTCCAAGCTTTTAGTGGAGTAGCGTTGGAGTTGATAATTGTGAAATGTATATCTGGGATATTGGGTTTCATAATTATCATGAGCTTGAACTTTATAGGTCCATTTTGGTCCCCTTTGCTAGCTCACAAAATCTTGTAACGACACGGCGTGCTTTTCCAATAATTGGTGACTTTTGTCGGATTTATCAGATTGGTTTAAAATTTGTAAGAATCAAATAATTCATGTCTGTTTATCAGTTGAATTAATTTTGTAAGAAATTAGTTCAAGATAAACTTGTTGAATTATTGCGATCAGATAATTCTTGTCTGTTTATCGGTTGTTTTAATTTTGGACAAAATTAGAACAAGATAAACTTGTAGAATTATTATGAATTGATTTATTTTCTTAGAGATTATCTTGATAAAGTTTGTTTTGATCAGATAACTTCTCTATTGGGTTATTTGAATCAAAACTGAGACTTTATCCTTTAGAATCTCGGGTAGAAAATAAAAGATTCGTGGAGATTTTTTCTCGGGAGTTCGGCCTGCCGAATGACGTGTTCGGCCTGCCGAACTGGCCTATTCGGCCTGCCGATCAGCGGAGATAAGATTACGCGTTTTCATGCGGATCTTATCAGATATTGATCCGAACTTGATTCTGTTTCGAGTTTTTGAGACCTAATCTGATATGGACTAACCCCAGGACCAATAGGTATAAAAAGGGAGTGAGTCTCATGATTTACTCAGATCAATTTGTGAGATTAAGAGTGATACTCTTCTAGTGAGCATCTGAAAACTCCCTGAGAGCTTTTGTTAACAAATCACGAGCACTAGCTTTGGGTTCTCTCTGTTGGTTGGAAGGAGAGTCATCGGTGAAAGAGCTGTACGTGTGAGCCCACACTCACTCCAGTTGTGGATAGAGAATAGCAAAGAAGACCAGTTAGTTGAGGCTCTTTAGGAACGTTACTTCTCTACACGGATTGCGGAGGTTCTTCGGCACACTGAGGTTAGTGAGATTTGTCTAATTTATACATATAACATGTCAAATTTGTGTTTTGAAAATTACTCTGATGAAAAAAATTTTAAAAAATTCCGCTGCACACTTTGTTTCTAACAAATCTAACCATTTAAACAAAAGCCTATTAGGGAGGTACTTTTTCGTACTACCGTAGAATTGTCCTAATTTTTTTTCCTTTCGCTTGGAAGAACTGAACTTGGTTATGAAGGCCAGCCTCTTATTTCATCATCTTGGAACTTGTTTTTGGATTTTATCTTTATTATTTATGATTCTAGTGAGCATCACATTCACACACCACCATGACTTTAATATTACCATATGTCACAGAGTTCAAAGGACAAAAAGACTAGTCCAAGTCCAGACCAATATTTGACATGCTAAACCAAATTTCTGTCTATGAGTATGCTACATTTATTATTGTTCACTTGAAATTCTTGGTGCATACACATATTTTGTGAAATTAAATTATGTCACACAGTTTCAAGGAACAGACTTGCTCTAGGATGCAGACAGCATCCTTGAGAGTCTGCCCCATCTGGTCAACTCCATAAACTCTTCTTGGGAAGCTTGACACAAGTCCGTAGCTCACAATGCCAGGAAGTGCTAGTGAATCAATGAATCGGTATATTGCTTGGATTTTATCTGTGCTTGAAAAGCTTTGTTCTCTTCTTTCGCCATTTGGAAACCTGATTAGTATCTGATAAAAAAAGGAAACAACTATTAGAATTACGGGTTTACACAATCACTTTTTTAAATGAATGACAAGAAAAGATAACTAATATAAGAGAAAACTCAAACGTCCCAACTAGTGGTTTAAACTACATTGTCAAATGGCCTATACATTAAATTTTTACATGACTCGTTAATTAACTCATAAGTAATATTTTGGCGGAAAATTTTTTAACTGGGAAGTAGACCGAGGATCCTTCACCTTGTTTGCAGCTTCTTCATGTGGAGTTTCTCTTACAGTGGAAGACTGTATCAACCTACCTTTGGGATTGTTTCTGAACGTCTCATAATTTGCTTTGATTGAAGCCTCTGCTGGTTTCTGAACACTCTCTTTTGAAGATAAATTCTTGAGCCTTTCCTTTTCCTTCATACATTAGGGCCATCTTTATCAAATTCTAATGGATTGTGATAGAAAAGATAATGATTTTGAAAATAATAGATTATGGGGATCATTGATTCTTTTTTTTAGCATTTTTTTTTATCTATCAGGACATGAAATTGGAACTGATTCGGTGTTTGGTAATTTTAGAATTAAGAATCTTATAAAAAAAATTGTTTGTGCGTAATTAAATAATCATCAGTTCGACAAAAGTGCATAAGTAAATTCATGTTCATTCTCGTTACCTAAGAAACAACAGATCCTAAGATTGACATTTTCTCTTATTATTTTGTGTGTCTTGTGGGATCCACTAAACTATCATTCCTAATTTTTTAAATAAGATATGACCTGATTAGTAAAGGAAAATACACCTCCTTTTCTCTTTTTTCATTCTCTTGAAGTAAAGTGTTCTAATTAGAATATTTTATTATTGTAAACTTTTCAGTCTTGGACCCTAATGCATGTGTGTCTAATATGTACATGTATGGTGCACATGTTGGGTTTTGTTGGATTTTGTGATTCAAATAAGCAACGAAAAATAAAAAATTAATCCCCACAAAACTCTTACAGGATCTATGCAATTCGATTAGATTGATAAAAAAGTCATAGAATCTTACCAGGATGACAAAAGGGGCAAGATTGCTGAAAGGAAGAGAGCGGGTTTACTACGGTGACACGCTAACTCAAGCTTTTCGTATTCAGGATCAGATTCAGACGTTGTTACTTAGAGTAATGCACTCTGCAGGTATCCACACGAACAGACTCTCTCAAAAACGAATTGGTGTGCTAGCACTCTCTCCTTGCGTTAAATGACTCTCTCTAATTTTTAGGGTTTTAATGTTTTTGCCTTTTAGAATAAGAGAACGCCTTTTCTCTTCTAATTCGACCAGAAACCCTAAAACAAATATATATATATATATATCTATATTGACTTCAAGAAAGAGTCAGATTTTAACTAGGATAAACTGTAATTCAAATATGATTCATAGAATCTAGACAATGTCAGATTTAATGAACCTAGACATATCTAGTACATCGATTCTAGACATTATCAGGTTCATTGAATCTAGACACAGTAAACCCAACATTCGTTTTTGGTCTGTTCTAAGTGTGCGACCCTATAGGTTTATATAACATTGATAGTGGGCTTGAAATTATCACAACCTGCCTTTTTGGGCTGTAATAAAACTTTCTTACTTACTTTAGGGCAAAAATTTAGGAAATTTTTTTTTCTTTTTAATAAATACTGTACATATACTGGTTTAACAACTTTTGAAATACAAACATATACTTATGTTTACATAATCATCCTTCTTTTACAATATAGCTTATCAAACACTACTTTCAAAATATTTTAAAACACCATACAGCTGAAAACATACTGTGGCGGAAACCATACCCAGTCTGCACACATCATCCGTCCGTCAGCTCATCATTACGATTTATTCTGACCTTTTCGTCAGAATACCTACAACATGAAAAACTTAATGAGCTAACACCCAATGATTCCCATATAAACCCACATGCACATTCAATAAAATGCATGATCTTATTATGCTTTCTTATAATCCTTCTTTATCATTATCATTTCTTATCTTTAACTATGGCCCAAGTGTTCGTACCATTGCGCACTTAGGTCTACGTAACACCGTGACCATCCTGTAATCCTTAAACTCCCCTTGAGTCAGGAGTCGGTACGACACTTTTCTTAACTTTTGGTGATTCGTTTACCAATTCACTTATTATGGTTATCATACCATGCATGAAGTGATGATCACATGTTATACATAACATAAATGCTCTTGTACGACATAGTATACATAGATACATACTTTATATACACACTGGTACACATTAATATACTGTGACACCCGTTATTCTCCTAACGGGTATTGAGGTAATTAAATTAATTTTTAATGTATAAAAAAAAATTGCTTCATTTAAATTTATTTTATAATATTTATTTTTATCTATTTTTAAATTTTCTAAAATTCTCCTATATTTATTTAGTATGATTACTAAAAAGCCTTAGAACTTCTAATAAATCTCAAAAATGTCATATTGGCATTATGTGTGTTAAAGTCTTTAGATGAGACATAAGGATATCTTTTCCAACTACTCTTGACCCTCATTTTCTTTATTTCCTCCGTGACATGCTTCAACATGTCTCCTCTATAATTGTTTCTATCACTTCTCTTCAAAGACTTCATCTTTTCTTCCTTTCTCTTCCACGGTTCCCACACTCTTCTTCATATTTCTTTGCTGAAGCAAAATACTTAGAGAACTTCTTCAAGGCAGCCATAAAAATCAGCCACCATCACCTCCATTTGAGCAAGAATTTCAGTCATACCGAAGTAAAGGAACCTGTTTTGAAGCCATTTCAAGCTTCCAACTAACCATAATCCGAGGTTAGAATCTTATGAACAAATTTAGTCTTTCATTTATAAATTTTCTTTTATACTAAAGGATTATTCAAATTTGCGTTCTTAAACCTAAGTATACGTTTGTTGCTATTTTGGAGCATATGTATGAAGTCTAAGTGTATATGCCCTAGACAGAAAATTTATATTGTTAAACTTTATAATACCTCTATGGGCAGTGGTTATTTCTTGAAATTCTAAGATTAAATTAAAATAAATTTTATGAATGTAGTTGTATGTTGTGCTTTAGTTTTAATTGTCCTTATGCACGCCTTAGGATCAAGGGAGTATGGAGCTAACGTTAATTGATTCCAAGATTAAGAGACTGTTGATAAGCTTAAAAGGTAGGGATTCTATTACTCATCTTTTGTGAGGTTTTTATAGAATTAAAATTGATTGTTTTGCCGCAATATATATATATCTATGTTGAACTGATATTATATGATTATCACATATGAAACTATGACATGGACTCGTCTTGTATTGTACGGCGAGGAACATAATGAATTGACACATGTTATAAATTGAGAAGCATGGTTAGGAAAACTAACTCTATTGATAATGATTCAATATAGAGAAATTGTGAGACATGAAGAGGGCGACGGTTACGTCCTTGGGCATGAATACCCTAAAAGGTAAAATAGGGGGAAGGCGATGACGCTTCCTTGGGTTGAAAGTCCCAGAACACACTGTACAGGAATCGATTTGGTGAGGACTCGGGGCTTGATGTCCCCTCACCGGAACACCCTTGGAATGTTTATAGGGTGATCAAGTGCGCCCATTTGGGTTTCGATGAGTTGAGTGATACTCAATTTAACATGGATACCTAGGAACAATGATGATTGTTGATATTTGTATAAATGTGTAATTATGACACTTGGTAATGATTAACTACGGTATCCATAAGATGTGATCATAATAAACCTCATAATCTGGAATATGATGTGACTTACTGACCATGCAGGTTTTAATGTGGTAATGATAAAAACCTAAAGGTGAGTAATGGCTTTCTCTACTGAGCATAGTGTTGCTCATACCCTTATGTTTATATCTTTTCAGGACTCACTAAGTGTAAGGTGGCTACGAGAAATATAGTTGAGGAAGTGATGTAGCTATATTACATTGGGACTGCTTCAATCGTTGAGAATGTTCTTCATGATAATGTAAGCATCAATTGTTACTTTCTGTGACTGTATTACAATGTGTTGAGGGTTAAAATGATGATGACAACAGTTTATATTATTAAATTTAAGGTGCTACATTAAAACTGTGGTTTATTTATCGTTTATATTTTTATTTTTGAGTTGAGAGTTTTCATTTAAGTCCCGGGTAAATTTTATTTTTAAGGTTTTACTTTTATTATTTATTTTTATTTTATCTCATTAAAAACTGTTAACCCCCACATAGGGGCGTTACAGAATTTTTGGTATCAGAGCCTAGGTTCGGTTAACCTAGGGAGTGTAGCACCACTTTAAAAAAATATATTTTTGAGATGGTTTTGAAGCTGAATTTTTATTGTCATCATCAAAATGAACCTTCACATTGATTTATACAGTCTAGAAGGATGTAACATGGAAAGGCCATAGAATGAAAATACTTATGGTTATATGAGTACAATAATTATATAGAAGGAAAGTATTAATAGTTATGAGGGAATGATAATTATATGGAATGAGTTTATAAGTAGAATGCTTATGAGATATTCGTATAATATTAGGATCTATAAGCATATCTAATTCGTATAAACGATGAGAAATTCGTGTAGATACGAGGATTTAAGAGCCTTTTGTCTCGTGAAAAACAATAAAAAAAATATATATATATAAGGCTTGATTTATTGATTTTAAAGTTTGACATAGATATGCCAAATTTTTCGTAATTGATTCAAACCTAAGTAATGATTATGTGTGGATTCGATGGAGCACATAAGTGTCAATATCTTTTCTTGAAAGTTCTATTTATTTGAGGAATATGATATAAGTTGGGAATCATGGTATTGAATTTTGAGAGAGATAAATGTTAGACTTTTGGTCTGTTGAGACTGTGTAAAGTCTAGAATGCATGAATCTCAAAATTGGAATATTTCGTTACGTACATTGTATTTAAGTGTATCAGTGAATCTTTTGGTTACCTAAGGTTTTGTTATATGAGGAAATTATATATTGTATGAGTAGAATTGTGGGGATTGTAGATGTTCTTAAGTAGTAACATCTAGTGTCTTTGTTCATTGATATGGTCTATGTTGAAAGACGTAAATCGTATTGATTTCAAGGTTAGTCGCATTCTAAACCCTTGGTAGTAATGATGATGAATCCATTGATAGATGTTAAGTATTATGAATAACATATGGGTGTATGCATTGTTCAATAAAGTTTTGATTAAAACAAAATTATTTGAGTTGCTGGAGGATTATGTTGTTATGAAATGATTTTAAATATCATTCAGGAAGATCCTTGTTGTCGTTAAATTAGATTTGTTGTTTATAGTTAACTTTATCTATAGTGGACTTTGAATTGGGTTTAAGATTCATACGAATTGGTTTTCAATTTTATGTTTGTTATTTAACTCGTTCTAAATGTGTTAAGGCCCGAAACAACCTGACCATTTTCAACTAAGAACATTTGGGCCTAGTTTAAATCCTAAATCAGTTTGATTCACACTGTCTCTCCCACGTGGTCTCTATACGTGTCATATACAGTGGTTTAATTAATGTTTACAAATACGTTTACTGTGCATAGGAGCTTATTTCTCCGAGTTCACTTTTTCTCTCTTAATTTGTTATTTTCTCTCTAAATCGCAAATCCTCTTCTTTTTCATTAAAAATTCTTCTTTTTCTCTAAAAGAAGAAGGAATTCTAGGATTCTGCAATTTACTATCTTAATTTTTCCTTTCTATTTACTCTTCTTTCATCTCATCATGGACCCAAAGTACCAACACCTGAGAAAGTATTTCCCATCACTCTCCCAAAAGATTCTCAGAAAGAAATACAAGGCTAGAATTACTCGGTTGTGGATTCTTATGCGTTTTGGTATCCCTTGTGATGTGAGAATGTTAATAGAGGGGAAAATCCGTCCGAGTGACTTTAGTCAAGATGTCGGTTTACCAGGAACGGGTACCAGTCGTAGTGCAATGAAAAGAAGAGCTCGTGCCATCGTGGTCACTTGTAACAAATGTGGAAGACAAAATTGTAACGGTAAATGTACTTCACCTGGTTATATGTCTACGAATAGAGAGGATAAAATAAGGTTTTGTAGGAATGGACTTTCAAAGGAGAACTTGGATAGTATCCATCCTCCTCTCCACGGTCACCCTAGTGGATATGTTCAAGGAGCTATTTTTAAACTCTGGCCTAAATTTTATACAGAAAGACAACGCCTCAGGAATATGGTATTTCTAGATCCTGTTTGCCAAGCCATAAGAAAACTGGATGGGGAATAAGTCATCGCTCTATAAAGGTTATTTAGTCTTTACTTATTTGAAGCAGTTTTAGCTGATGTTCAACAGTTTGTGTTTTGCTTTTACTCAGAATATTTGCTTTTATGTTTGAAATAATTGTGATTATTAGATTGATACAGTAAATGTTAATATCTTATTTAATTTATGATTTTCTTAAATATATATATAATAAAATATATTATCTTATCAGACACGTTACATACGGTACAGTAATATGTTTGAATTTTGAAAAGCTTATCCAGATATTTCAAGATTTGTGTCTCAAATTTCAAAAGTTCTACAGTATTTGTCGTTTATATTAAATTTCTAGACATGGTGTATATTTGTCAAAAAGTCTACAGTTGTGTCATGAGGGTCTTCTGTCAAATTGTTCTCAATTGTCAAAAGTTATACAATTAGAGTCTAATCTTTTTCAAAAAAGTGAATCAGATTTTCTGTAAACTATCAATCACCTTATCTTACTTTCTTATCCGCACAAGATTTTGTTTAAATCTTTGGATTACCTTTTCATTACCTACTCGTCTATCTCTTTAGCCCTTTTTGTATATTTCTCATCTTTAAAATCTCATGTAGAACCCGAAGTCTAAGTGGAGCAGACATTAAGCAACCACTTCTATAAACCAAATATGTCTACCTCCCAGTCCACGAAGAAAATAAAGAATGTCTGTGTCTTTTGTGGTTCCAGCCTTGGAAAAGATAAAGCTTATTTAGAAGCTGCAAATCACTTAGGGCAAGTCCTAGCACGCAAGAAGATTAACATAATCTATGGGGGTGGTAGTATAAAAATGATGGTAAATATGGCACTAGCAGCTAGGTCTAGTGACGCTACTGATGTAAGAATTTGGCCTCATATTCCAGTTGAAGGAAACCTTTGTAAGGAAGCCATAGGTAAGGGAGAAGGAGTCAGGAGTATCCCTAAAAATTTTAAAGACATAATCTATAATTCTGATGCTTTTATAGCATTACCTGGTGGTCTAGGTACTCTTGAGGAAATATTTATAGTTGCTTGTGGGCAATTGTTGGGCTTTTATTCCAAACCTTTGGGACTGCTGAACGTAAAGGGTTTTTATGACGGTCTTTTGAAATTTCTAGATTACGCTGTGGAAGAAAACATCACTACAGAATCGGAGAGACAAATCTTTGTCACTGCTTCAACAGCTGAGGAATTGATAGATAAAATGCAAATCATACATCCAGAATCCGACACTGCAACATCCAAGCTTGAATGGGAAAGGGAAAGCCGGGAGCGGCCAATTGATTTGAATCTCCATCTGTAATCTTTTTGTTTTATCTTTGGCATGTAGGCATGTGTGTCTGTATTTCGTGTGTTACGAATAACCGTTTGCCTTGTATTCTGTGTTTCTTGTGGTACGTCGTTGTTAAATCTTTTAGATTCATTGAGCCTAATGCCGGGATGGCTGGATACGGAGTACTTGATGCTCTCGAAACGCATCCTTCTTAAGGTCCGATCTTTTGTTTATCGATGTTTTTGTATCCTATAAGCATGCATGATATGGATAGCTGGTATACGGAGTGCCTTGTACTCTCGAAACGTATCCGTATTATGTTTGTAATGTGTAATATTCTGTTAATATTATGTGGAAGTACCAGAGTCAGTTATGGGAATATTCCATATGAAATATGAGTATATTATTTGGGTTGAATGTTTGTGTCATGAGGATAGCTGTTTAATGAAAAATATGCTGGGTATGTTTGCAACTCTGAGATTCCGTTTAATATCTCTATGAGTAAGTTTAATGTATAGTTTTGAATAAAAGTGTTTGTGATATATGTTTTATGATTATGTTTTAGTTTATTAGTTGAGGTATGAAATCAAATATATTTGACTTTTCCTTACTCAAAAAGGAAAAGGAACTTAAAGATGAAGTATATAAAATTTCTCTGGCAATCTCCTTAAATGTGATTGTAAATCACAGTCCATGGACAATGAAGGACTGGAATCATGATATGGTCAATATGTATGCCTGATCAGATTCTTAGACTATTATACGGTGTTACAAGTTGAAACTTGTCAGAAATACTCTCATTGAGGGATTTAGGAGTAAGATTTATTATGCAAGTAAATAAGTGGAGATACGATGACTTAAATTTGGAGGACAAACAACATTAACGGTTTAGACTCGGAATTGGAATCATAATGGAATTAAAATTTTTACTAGTATTGCTAGAATTGAAATTTCGAGGACGAAATTTCTTTAAGGGGGGTAGAGCTGTGACACCCGTTATTCTCCTAACGGGTATTGAGGTAATTAAATTAATTTTTAATGTATAAAAAAAAATTGCTTCATTTAAATTTATTTTATAATATTTATTTTTATCTATTTTTAAATTTTCTAAAATTCTCCTATATTTATTTAGTATGATTACTAAAAAGCCTTAGAACTTCTAATAAATCTCAAAAATGTCATATTGGCATTATGTGTGTTAAAGTCTTTAGATGAGACATAAGGATATCTTTTCCAACTACTCTTGACCCTCATTTTCTTTATTTCCTCCGTGACATGCTTCAACATGTCTCCTCTATAATTGTTTCTATCACTTCTCTTCAAAGACTTCATCTTTTCTTCCTTTCTCTTCCACGGTTCCCACACTCTTCTTCATATTTCTTTGCTGAAGCAAAATACTTAGAGAACTTCTTCAAGGCAGCCATAAAAATCAGCCACCATCACCTCCATTTGAGCAAGAATTTCAGTCATACCGAAGTAAAGGAACCTGTTTTGAAGCCATTTCAAGCTTCCAACTAACCATAATCCGAGGTTAGAATCTTATGAACAAATTTAGTCTTTCATTTATAAATTTTCTTTTATACTAAAGGATTATTCAAATTTGCGTTCTTAAACCTAAGTATACGTTTGTTGCTATTTTGGAGCATATGTATGAAGTCTAAGTGTATATGCCCTAGACAGAAAATTTATATTGTTAAACTTTATAATACCTCTATGGGCAGTGGTTATTTCTTGAAATTCTAAGATTAAATTAAAATAAATTTTATGAATGTAGTTGTATGTTGTGCTTTAGTTTTAATTGTCCTTATGCACGCCTTAGGATCAAGGGAGTATGGAGCTAACGTTAATTGATTCCAAGATTAAGAGACTGTTGATAAGCTTAAAAGGTAGGGATTCTATTACTCATCTTTTGTGAGGTTTTTATAGAATTAAAATTGATTGTTTTGCCGCAATATATATATATCTATGTTGAACTGATATTATATGATTATCACATATGAAACTATGACATGGACTCGTCTTGTATTGTACGGCGAGGAACATAATGAATTGACACATGTTATAAATTGAGAAGCATGGTTAGGAAAACTAACTCTATTGATAATGATTCAATATAGAGAAATTGTGAGACATGAAGAGGGCGACGGTTACGTCCTTGGGCATGAATACCCTAAAAGGTAAAATAGGGGGAAGGCGATGACGCTTCCTTGGGTTGAAAGTCCCAGAACACACTGTACAGGAATCGATTTGGTGAGGACTCGGGGCTTGATGTCCCCTCACCGGAACACCCTTGGAATGTTTATAGGGTGATCAAGTGCGCCCATTTGGGTTTCGATGAGTTGAGTGATACTCAATTTAACATGGATACCTAGGAACAATGATGATTGTTGATATTTGTATAAATGTGTAATTATGACACTTGGTAATGATTAACTACGGTATCCATAAGATGTGATCATAATAAACCTCATAATCTGGAATATGATGTGACTTACTGACCATGCAGGTTTTAATGTGGTAATGATAAAAACCTAAAGGTGAGTAATGGCTTTCTCTACTGAGCATAGTGTTGCTCATACCCTTATGTTTATATCTTTTCAGGACTCACTAAGTGTAAGGTGGCTACGAGAAATATAGTTGAGGAAGTGATGTAGCTATATTACATTGGGACTGCTTCAATCGTTGAGAATGTTCTTCATGATAATGTAAGCATCAATTGTTACTTTCTGTGACTGTATTACAATGTGTTGAGGGTTAAAATGATGATGACAACAGTTTATATTATTAAATTTAAGGTGCTACATTAAAACTGTGGTTTATTTATCGTTTATATTTTTATTTTTGAGTTGAGAGTTTTCATTTAAGTCCCGGGTAAATTTTATTTTTAAGGTTTTACTTTTATTATTTATTTTTATTTTATCTCATTAAAAACTGTTAACCCCCACATAGGGGCGTTACATATACACACTATTATGGTTATTCGTTTACCAATTCACTTATTATGGTTATCATACCATGCATGAAGTGATGATCACATGTTATACATAACATAAATGCTCTTGTACGACATAGTATACACAGATACATACTTTATATACACACTGGTACACATTAATATACGTACTAGTATGTAGCATAATGTACTTACAGGTACTTAACATAAAATATACACACTGGTACACATTAATATACGCACAGGTATATAGCATAATGTACTCACAGGTACTTAACATAAAATATACACACTGGTACACATTAATATACGTACTGGTATATAGCATAATGTACTCACAGGTACTTAACATAAAATATACACGCTGACACACATTAATATACGCACAGGTATGTAGCATAATGTACTCACAGGTACTTAACATAAAATATACACACTGGTACACATTAATATACATTTTGCACTCTAAGCCTATAATTTCATACTGTAGGTGGGATGGGTACTTACTTGATGCGAATGTCGAGCAACTTAACCTCGATTTTCCTTCTCCTAGACTCCTAGGATCCTGTTGGCCAATTACAAAGTCATTAGCTAAATTTCACTATGTTTCAATACGAAACATCCGTTAGTTAATAAATTGAGTTGTATTACTATGTACAACTCTAAAAACCACTGGTTTTTTTCTTATTTCTATCTAACTCTACCCTATCGTTTCTAACGAAGGGCGGGAACCTTTCTAGTCTTTTCCTTATCCCATTGGAAATATTTCAAAGCGGTTCGGGTTATTTGGGCAAAAATGATGATTTTGCCATCTGTAGGTCCACTAACCTACCCAGCTCGATTTCGTTATTCTTACGAAAATAACCACATATTAATTTTAAAATAACACCTTGGTGATCAAATCTCTTTATTTCTCAATTATGCCCCATTTTCATTAAACTTTGCGGTTTAATCCATGAACTAAAGATTTTGACGATTTTGCCCCTGGGACAAAAATTTACTTCTTTGCATCAAAATTTTCTATTTTTCTCAAGGATCATTTTTGCTCAAAGTACCATATTCAAAATCCTTTGGGAAATGACATTTTTGCTCTTTTTAAAATTTTTCATAATTTTCGTAAATTATTTGAAAAATCAAAATCTCACAAATTATTTAGTTTGTTGACAAACCGCCCATATTGCCTAACAGTTTCGTCGAGATCTACAACTTTCATGTTTTAACTTTTTCCAAAATCTCACTGTACAGGGGTGTTTTTGGTCATTTTTCAATTCTTTCGAGAGAAATCTTTTTCTTTCAATTTAGTCCCTATGGCATTTTTACAAAAATCCATTTCAAACGTGCAATTCTACCCCTGCATAAATCATTCCATGCCTTAATCAAACAATTCTCATGCTCAAATATCACTTTTACTAAAACTAACATTAAATTTACAAAAAAAAACTTTTTGCAAAAATCAGCATTTTGCACTATAAATCAAAGTTTCACAACTTAAACTTACTATTCATCATATATACATGAAATTTCATCAAATACATGCTCAAGAACCCACATGGGTTTGAAAGAATAGAAATCAAAATAAAATCCATAAAATTTCAAAACTTTAAAACTTAAAACTTACCCAAATGAAACTTATTTTTATTTCTACCCTAGGTGTCCTCATCTAGGAACCCACTTTTTTTTATTCCTTATCACATTTGATGACTCATGGTCATCCATTAGACTACCTTAGGTGTCCTCATCTTATTGGGCTACATTGCATGGCTTGTTGGCTCAATAGAATTCAAGCAAATGTCCACTTTATAGAATTAAAAATTTATACTATGTAATTTTTCATCATACAGTATTTTTCCTATACTGTCGTGGTCAAATCAGTGTACTTTTTATCCTTAGACTGTATAAAAATATTTAACTTACTTTTCGTTCACTTTTGGAGGCCAATCATAACATTTGTCGTATCTGCGTTTTCATTTAGCAGTATACTCATACTTCTTCGGTCTCCTTTTTACCCTTAATTTGGGTTTGGACAACTTTTATGTCCTATTTACATTCTAATCACCCACTTGTTTATATCATAATTTTACAATTAATCGTGATATAAAATTAATTTTATGGATATTATTTACAAATTTCTAAGTAATTAAACTCATAAAATCTGTATACGGCAATATCCAACATTGCATCACATTTGCCATAAAATTTGCATTCATTGTCGTTTATTCCTATTTTATCGTAATTTTTACAAAAATTACAATTCTTACAAAAATTTACATTTTTTAAAATAAATTCATTAATTAAACCCAATTAAATATTAGGTTTTATTAATGAAATTTTTTCTCAGTCATTACAGAAATTCTGTTTCTGGCCCACAAATCATAAGCGGCCTCTAGCAAGACATTATGATTACATGTCAATAATCCGACATAACCTAATATACATAAGTATTAAAGTCCTTTTTTCACTAGATACCTTGATTGAACATAAGGTATGGTTTATGTCATCCTTATACTATTCAATTATATTATTTCTCGATCTTAAGTAGACTGATATTGATAACCCTCATCAATACATTCTAGTATGACCATACATTTTTTTTCAATCTAACTTATCGAGGGGCCCATAGATATATTTCTCATAATAAATGAGGGACAAATTTCTTTTTAATCACTCACATTCCTCACATGATTCACTCTATATCCAACAACAATCCATTCCATCATCCTGTTAAAGATAATATTAGAATGTGTCAAAATATAGAACTTGTCATGTTAGGAAACAATGGTGATTTCAAGTCAGAGGACTATGATAATACTATTGTGATGATAATCACTTATGACAATTATTTATGCAGTATTCGCATAGCGGGTCGATCTAATACATTATTTCTCAATTATGTATCTATGAGTTGACTTAGTATCTCATACACATGATTAGTGAAACATAATCATCAGTCAAACTTCATACTAGTCTTCATTCATTATTATCCCAATAATAATGACCGACTAGGGATAATTTAGAATAGAATTCAATTTTCACCTAAGAGTTTTACTATCAAGTCACATACTTGATGACCTTAGGCAAAATTAACTATTCATGGAATTAGAATAAAAAACAATAATGAAAATGCCTCTTTATTAATAAAATGCAAATATAACGAAGTCAAAATATGTTCATTACATAATTGGCCTAGGGTACATCACTAATAGCACAAACCTTGTCAATCTGTAGAGCTGCAAGATATGCCGCATCTTGTTCCTCTCGTAACCGACAGTCCACTCGTATCTTTTCCACCTCCTTCTCCCTCGAGCTTCCAAACGCTAGCCCTTGCTCCTCCATCGTTCTTTGTAGAATCTCTACCAACTCCGCCGGTGAAATTGGCCCTTCAATCTGTACATAGACAAAGAACACAACTTTTTTAAGTAGCGAAAAATGAAAACCTTTTTTCGTCAACCACTATTAGGGTAACCTTTTTAGAGAAATAAAAATTGTAATCTTAACATGATATCAAAGCAAGAAATCGACCCCACTTACTATTTTTTTTCACCTATTATCCTATTTTCTTCTTTTTGACGTGTACCTTGTGTTTTACAAATGAGTGAACAATATAAAACTCTTACATACTACAGAGTAATACAAAAGGACACTACGGTATAAAACTTTTATATATTGTAGTATAATTTGAGTTCAAACTCATACATTTAAACTCCTTTTCCAACCAGCCTAATAATCTTTTCCAACAGATCTCTGTGAAATATAATGACAATCATAACCGTCCTTGTTATTGCCATTCTTAGACTGTATATTTGGCACACTCCAGGTCTGTACCACAGGGTCACTGAACATATAGTCAACACTAACAGTGTATTAAAAAGATGTCATCCCATACAGAACCCTTTACGCTAAACTGCATAGACAGAGAATGTTGTCATGGTTTCGATAAAGTAGACTTGATCAAATTTTTGTGCAGAACTATTAGTAGTACATCTCTACACTCTAGTTAGCACACGTTCACAAATAAATAAATAAATAAGACAGAGAGAGTGAATTTATCCATTTCATATGAAAAAATACCATACTTGTAAGATATAATTTTTATCCGTCAGATTTTTATCAAATTAGGTTAAATTATCATGTTTTTAATACAATATAATTATAATGTGTTCTGATTGTTAAGAATCGTGTCCTTCCCATATGGTTTTTTTTTTTCATTTCCTATCAGGCTACCACAAAATTCTCCAAAAAAAGAACAGAAGCTTAAGATTCAAGAAAGCAAAATGACAAGAAAATTTACCCCATAATAGTTCTAATTTCTAACCAACCTGCTGAAGTACTGTCCATGTTATCACCACTAGAAGGAGCTATTACAGCACAGAAAGGGAAGCTAGCAGGCCTGAGCATTGCAGCCATGTGCTGGCCTTCCCCTCTACTAGCAAGAGCTCCTCAGCAAACAAAGTTTGCATCAAGATACTGCACTGCTAATTCTGAACAATGTGTTTCCCTACAAAAATAAGGAGTAAAGGGGTGTTCTGGTGAGTGAAGATACATGAACAACAACTTCTTCTCAGTTTGTGCTATCTTCAGGGCCTCCATGAAATGGCAGGCGTAGAAGACCGGGTACTTCGAACCGTATTGCTGCTCGAAGCTCGCGAGGAAGTCACACTCTTGAGGGACAATTAGGGTCTGGTCTTGTGGAAATGGGAGTTAAAAGCAAGGAGTAGTATTCCTTCTTCCTTCTCCTATTCCCATGAGGTCTATGCCATGTACCATGGCTCTAGAAAATCCGCCAAAAATGCTCCGGGGAAGGCTCACCAGCCGACGAACAATCCCCTTACAAGACGAATGTTGTCCACCTCTTGTAGTATTGCTTTCCCTCATTGTGGAAGCCATGGAAAAATTCAACCAAAAAAAGAAAGTTAAAGAGTAGTCCTTGTTAAATAGAGTGTAACAACTTTTGTAAGACCCTTGTGAATATATGGTTTGGAAAATTATTCAAAGTAACAACTTTAGCTTTGTTAAAAAGTTGAGGCTAGAGAATTACAGAGAAATGTGGAAGAATGTGAATATTTTTCTTCCTTTATTTTTTTTTTCAGCTTTTGGAGAGGAGAATTAGAAGTTTATTCTTTGCTTATGAACTCATCAACCATTAATTACGGAAAATGTACATCAAATGGTTGACCATTTAGAATTCAAAGAATTACATCACAGATTATACAGATTTAAGAGTGGAGAAAAGAATCCAATTCTATTCCTTTCCACATTCTTTTTGTCATTCTGTAACTCCAGAAGTTGTCTTTGCATATATGTTAATGTCATTTGCTAAATTCAATAGTTTTAGATTTTGCTTTTGTTACAAAAATCTCTAATGGAGCTATAGTAATGTTATTCTACCCAAAAAAGGAAAAAGTGTAAAGCTGTTGTTTGAAAAGTTGTTACACAAGATAGGTGTGTGTGATTGGACTTGATTTCAAGAAGCATTTTGCTAGAGCAGCAAGTGAGAGTGATAAAATAGTTCCTTTTTTTTTTTTTTTCCTATGAGAAAAAAGTTCTTGAGATTGAGAGTGGCATATCTAGATTACTCTGCAGAGACAAAATATCTAGTGCGGCATATGGATCTTTCATGAAGTGGATTCTCATATACCCTCCAATTTGAAAAGTTCCGGCGGTTTCGGTCTACTCTGCACAACCTTAGTCTGTATAATTGGAATCTGAATTGGTTTCAAGAAGTGTTTTAATAGAGCAGCAGCAAGATAGAGAGTGATGAATAGTTCTCTCTTTTGTTATACTTTTGTTTTGCTAGTAATAAAACTGTTAGAGATAGAGAGTGACATATCGAGATAACCTTACAGAGCCAAATAATTTTCGTGTGACATATGAATCTCTCATGAAGTTAATTCTCGTATCATTGTAGGACTGATTAAAACTCAAAATCTTGTCGTGAGGACGAACAAGTCTTATTATGATCCCTGTCAAATGCCTTGTGCTAGCATGAATAATTTGAATATATTGAGTGATATGATTACCATTTTGGGGTTTGCAAATGCCAAATAGTGAAAGCTGAGGCAAACAAAGAAAAGCAAAAGCTGCTGAATTATTTCGAAACAAATTAGCAGAATTCATTTTCCACATAATTTTAAAGCTTGCCTTTAGTCCTTGTTATATGAGGCTCCACTTTATAAAACAATTGGTCATAAAGCAGATAAGTTCACAAAAGCTTTTAAGAGGCTCATCATTATTCCCAAACCTTAATTATTGTTTCTTTAATTTGTCAAATTCTAGCGGAAAATTTGATGGATAAGAAGCTTAAGCACTCAATTACGCGGCTTTAAAACTTTCATCATGATCCCTTTTTTGGGTTGATGCTGCCGAGAACCTTTTTGACCAACCCTCCTAACAAACTCATGGTAAGCGGAAAAAAAAGAAAAAGAAAAAAAAAAGGAAACATATATAAATTTTATCCATCCACAATAGCGGTATTTTGTAATAAGTTGATGACCTCTATTTTAAGCGTGGAACTGACTCTCCTAAGGTCTTTGTGCCTTTTACAAGTGAATCCACTCTTTGTTTAGGGTCAAATTTGCTCATAATAGACACATATGTGATTTTATTTGTATTATTTTAAGACCAGTTGAAGTTTCATTAAAAAAAGAAAAAAGAATACTAATAATAATAAACTCTACAGTAAACTTTATGGCTATAGCTTGATTATTGATACCCCATGCCCATGTGACAGCCCCAAAAAAATAAGATCTTTTATTCTAGCTTGAAGAACTCATAGTGGTGACCAGTACTTCCAGGGGGAATAGTAAAAAAAAAATCCACAGTATTTTTCAGCTTTTCTTTCATATAGATAGTGAAAAATAGTACTATATATCTTGTAAATAATAAACTTAGCAGATAAAAATCATATGGCCTCCAGATACAGAGGTTCTTTTTTGGTGGGGAATTCCATCGATGAGACTTTGTTTTTGCCAATTATATTTTGTCAAATTTTTTTTTTTTTTTTTATAAATATGATGATTGAAAAACAAATACATATCAATAGATTATTTTTTTAGTACCCTTCAATGTGTAAATATTTATAAGTTTTGGCTTAAATCCGGTACTTGATCAATCTGGTGTCTGTAATTTTTTTCCTTTGAGAAAGTAACCATCTTCACTGAGGTCTTATAATATAAATTTGTTGAAATATAACTTACAATATTACATGTGACAACTTGAGAGTACATGAAGACATAAATATAGTTACATTCTTGAACGAAAAAAGTTATAAATGCCAGATTAATCCGGTGTTAGATTAGAGACTCTTCCTATAATTATATGATGACTTATTAATAAGACTTTGTTTATAACCGTTAGATCTGGTCTAAATCAGTTTTTTTTGTAAATCGACAGCTAAAAAACAAATACCTATCAATAGATTATCTTTTAAATAACATAGAAGAAATTCATATAATACACACACTCATATACATGTATATATGTGTATGTTATAAGGTGAGCTATCACAATCTTTGAACCTCCAAGTACGCACTGAGGTGTATA
Organism: Artocarpus heterophyllus; assembly: GCA_025403435.1. NCBI lineage: Eukaryota > Viridiplantae > Streptophyta > Magnoliopsida > Rosales > Moraceae > Artocarpus > Artocarpus heterophyllus. Next base: position 5,861,332 of record CM046346.1, on the reverse strand, counting down.
GTGGCCTTAGCTGAATGTGAATTGTTCTTTTCTGTAGAAGAGGAACATGACTTCTCTGGGAGACAATACTGTGCCCACGCTTGTAAAGCCCCTCATTTCTGGTGTTGCTCGCGTGACTGGTACCAAAATTTTCTTGTCGTTTGCAGTGTTGTGGTGTGTGTCCACAAGGTTTTGCTCAGTTCAAAAAAACAGTTAGGTGAACATTATGACCAACATCTATCATAGGCCAGGCAAAAGGAAAAACCCCTTTAGCTAAAACTGGAATTCCATTAATTCTTGTTGGACATTTATTCATATTCAGAGAAAAAAGCATTATTATTTTTTCTCATTCTCAGTGCACTCCTCATATATATATAAATATATATATGTATATAAATATTGATGCCCACCTACACACCTGTGGTGACCACTCTTATTGTATTTGGTGATTAGTTGGGTACTAGAAATGAGTGTTCAATCTTTGTTGCCAAGCATGAGTTTTTGGCCATGTGACATAATGAAAAGACAGAATTCTTTTGCAGTCGGTATTTGGAACTCGTTTGATAACATATGTTTGAATTATAGTGTTTTTCTCTTATAAAATTTAAGTTACAATAATATTTTTAGTTTAATCGTATATTTGAAGAGCGGTTGAAACTTCTTTTTATGGCTAGAATCATTTTTGGGTTTAACTTTTGTGAAAGAATGCATTATACCAAAAATAATTCTAACCATTAAAAAAAGATTCTAACCGATTTTACTAGATAGGCTTTATATCTTCGTTTTGAATTATGTTCTTAAACGAGCTCTTTAAGTGTTTCCAACTATTTGCCTGTAACATTTTAATGTATAAATTAGGCTCAAATCTCTCTATAAAATATGAATTCAAACACCAATTCTCTAAACATGGATTCCTCTTAACTCATTCAGGTGTTCATCATTTAATCGGTTTGGAGAGAAAACAATCAACCAGAAAAAAAAATAAGTTATGTTTGATCGGATTCATTGGTTTGAACTTTTCAAGAGAAGCCAAAGCAAAATAAGAGTTAATTACATAATTATACCTCCTAATTTTAACTATTTCTCCATTTATCTTCTTATTCTTAGAAACTACAAAGGTATCCTTGAAATTGTAAAAATTTATTTTATTTCATCCCTTTGACTAGAAAAAATTTAGGTATAACAGCATGACTGCCTTTAAATAATTATGATAAATATTTTATATATTAAAAACATAAAAAAATCATAAAACAAAACACAAAATTTCAAAAAAAGATCTTAACTTTTTCGACTTTTAAAATTTTAAGATATATTCTTTAAAATTTTTTTGAGAGGAAACATTTATTTCATAAACAAATTAGGTTTAGTCAAGGGTATTTGTATCTTATCCTTAGTGTTTTTTAAGTCAAAAAAGGCTACAAGGAATAAAATTGAAATAAATTTTTAAATTTAAAAGATACATTTGTAGTTTCTAAAAAGAGAAAGATAAATTAAGAAATAATAAAAATTAAGATGTATAATTATGCGATTAACCCAGCAAAATAATTCATATATAATTGATTCTGTCGGTTTTTGAGCTTGTAAGTAGTTTGCATAAAATTGACTATTCAATTTTTTGTATGCCTTTCCCTCAACCAAGGTACGTCTTCTTTTCTCTACTGGACCCTTAAATGAAGAAAATTGCCTTCCCATGAAAACAAAAAATAGAAGCAACATTGCATAATTAGGAAAAATATTTTTGTATTTCATTGAAATCTCAAATCCACCTCATTTTTGTTTAATGATAGAAATTCTCAAAAAAAAAAAAAAAAAAAAGAAAAAGAAAAAGAAAACCTCTTTGGTAACCCACAACCCTGGAGGGTGCACCACCGTGACCCACTGTCAAGAGCAGGTTGTGACCCACAGAGGCAGAGGCAGAAAGGTATGCATGGTACCAACCCACTGCCACCACTAGGCACCTTAACCACCCAAAGGTCGTGAACACCGTTGCAAGGGACCACGACCCATGATGGTCACAACCACCATTGTAACTACAGGTTATTTTGAAAAAATATAAGAGTGCATTAGCAACATGCTTGAAACAAAAAGTTAGAATGATTTTTTATAGTATGTGAGAGCTTTATAGTATAGTTTTCTTAAACTTATAGTGTAGCATGTAAGAGCTTTATACAGTAATAGTTGGAACGATATTGCTAAATGAAGCCTAAAACAGATGACCACATCATAATTAAATTCATATTTACATCAAAAATATACTAAAGAACTAACTTGAAAAGGTCTAGAGTACTTGTATGTCACGTTTTGAACTTCCATCAAAGAAAGAATAAGGTATAAGTTTTGAGAACAGGCATGGTGTTAAGTATTTAGAGCTTTATTAATAGTGCGTGTTTTTAATGTTAAATCTAGTCAAAACTATATATTTAATAAAAAAATTACAAAACTGACAAAATTTAATTTAAATATGATGATTTTAAACAATTTTTTTTTTATACCCTATCGTATAATTTTCCAACTATTAAAAAAAAAGTCAGAAAATAAGAACCGTTCTTTGTTGTTGTTGTTGAAGATGCTAATGCTCAAAAGTTATCCTAAACAGTATGAGTAGTTTAATTAAATTAATCCCTCAACAAATGTAAAATTCGTAAATAGCTTTCTTCGTTATGGGCTAGGGAATCTGCAGGTACCAAGATATAAATGCATATTCATGTGTGGAAGTTACAATGTAAAGAGCAATCTGTTTGAGTACAATGGCAGCAAAAATCACCCTGCACCTAAAAATTAATATCCTTGTCTGCCCCCACTTCTCTTTTGTTTTCTCTTCTCCACTTTATTTTGGGTAATAAATTCTTGCAAGCTGGCTCCCTTATCAAAAAGCATGGCAAAGGAAGTGGCAGCCTTTAACCAAAATCTAAGAAAACTAGATTTGCACAAATTGATATATATATATATATGCTAACACATGTACCTTTGCTTTATACAAAATTGGTAAATACATGATAAGTATACAAAAAGACATACTTAAAGAAGATATAGGTTTGTAATCAATTCTAAACGTATGTTAAAAATGCACAAAAAAGAAAGAAAAAAAGTGTTTAACCCCCTGTTTGGCATTGTGGTGGGAACCACGGTTTCCACCACAAACTCAGTTATAAACAGTGTAAAGCTCTCACATGCTACAGTAACAATTTAAAAAATTGCTACAGTGTAAAGCTTTCACATGCTACAGTAAAGTGGTTCCCACCACCTTCCAAACACCCCCTAAGTTTTCAATGAATACTTGTTTGTGGGGTTTGGATGGTATAAAGGAATCTATTCTCTCAGACCAACTTTTTACAAGGGTGGACATGAATCCACTTAGAGAGAACTTAAAAATCTTAAATGTGTTTTTTTTTTTTTTTGGGGTTTTGAAAATGAGTGGCATCCTTGTGGACCAATATTCTTCCTTAATGGGTTTTTTTTTTTTTTTTTTCCTTTCAATTTGCTGCAGAGAGGTTGTTGGGAGTGATAGTGGGACTTTGTGAAAAGAAGAGAGGAAAATTAAAGAATAGTGAGTTATGAGTAAAGAAGGGGGGTGTCTTTGTAAGTGGCAAGCACCATTGCCCAAGACCCTAAAAATAGAACAAAGAGCCTAAAGGCCCATGCCCTTGTGCTGTCAAAACGTATATATGCCTTAATTCTCTATATAGATACTACGCTAGAGTTCAATGGAATGAGAGGATTTTCTACTACTTAAGTATCTTCTTTTAACTTTCAAATATTTAATGTCATATTTTTTGAAAAAAAAAATTCTCAAACAAAATTGAAATCTATAACCTTTAATACCCTGAATGGCCAAAACCAACATTGTCCCTTTGTTGTTGGTGTTAACTTTATCAAATCTCATGGAATTACAAGAGAATGATAGAAAGATAAATTAAGGAGCTCTCTGACCTCCCACTAAATGAAAGAGTAATACAAGCCCTTTGTCACCTCATTAGCCTTTCAGCATCTTATAAGTTCAGATCAGTTTTATTTTCCATCTTTTTATTGTCCTTCTAATAGTTATTTGTCATGTCATATAACCATAACAAACTAGCCATTTTAGTAAAAAGTAAATACTTAAAACACAAATAATTATTAACGAGGTGTTAAAATTTTTTTAAGGGTCTGCCAATAAGACTGAAAAATGAGGATAATATTTTAATGTATAATCAAGTGCAAAAAATCTTAAAACAGTATTACCTCACGTATACCGTCTTTCTTTTTCTTTCTTTTCTACTTCCCTTTTTTTTTTTTTTGAAAGATAACGTATACCCCATTAAAGTTTTATAGCATAAGTAACAATTATTGTACTCCTTTGAAAATTGGGCTCCAAGAATTAAAGTTTGTTCTTCATATATACTCAAAATTACAGAAATTCTTTTTTACCTTCCTGTTCTTTTGAACTTGTTAGTGTTTTTGGCTAAGAGGGTTATCTTAGCAGGAATTTGTCGGCAAATGGAGCATTGACTTGCTTGACCATTGAAATCAAATACAGATTACCATGACGTAACACATCAAATTTGGACCCCCTTAAAATAAATACAATGAGTGCACCTCCCTAACCCATCATTTTCTTGGGCATGTACTAACTGTGGCGTCCAATATTTTGACCACTCTTTTTTTTGGTTGAAACTTGAGAGCCAACTTTTAACCCTTGCTCCCAAAAATCCATCAAGTTGGGTTCAATATAAAAGGAGACAGTGAAAGAGATGGAAGAAGGAAAAAGTTGGGGAAATAAAGGTTTGTGGTTGTCTGATGAACAAAGCAAGAGCAATAATTTGGGCAAATAATATTGTACCATTTTCTAGTGTCATTTTTTTTTACTCTCTTAAATCTTTTTTTTTTATTTATTTGGGTTTCATCTTTCATTCTTTTCTTTTTATCTTAAATCATTTATCTTAAAATATTTTTGGTCTACAAAATGATCATTGCAAGAAAAACAAGAAGAAGAAGAAGAAGAAGAAAAAGATTTTGGTCACCAATAAGAGAGTATGGGAAAATAGTCAAAAGGAATTTCCCACGTTGGAAAATAAGCATCATGGCCATTATTCATTTCATGGCCTACCCCCCTAACGGCAAGTTGTGTTCTTCGTATTCTCCACTTCCTAGAGGTGAGTCATAACAACATCATGATCATATCAATTTTTTCAAACACAGAAAAATTATATAAAGTTGTGTTTTCGACAATTACAAGTGTTGTAATTGTACCATTACAGCTGTTTGTTATTGTAACTTGTAAGTGCCAATAATATTCATTATACATGTAAAAAATATATATATAGAGGGACGGTGAATTTGAAAAAAAAAAAGGGGGGGGGGGGGGGGGGGGCACAAAATCATTCTCGATTTGAAAGTTTTCCCTAAAGAAAAGGGAAATATCACCCTGCAAAACTTGTTATTTACTTTAAGCATTTTTCTGATAAATACATATATATAAGTTGGGTTTTTTTTTTCCTATTCTTTATTTTAAAAAGTGAATAAGACTTGAGAGATATTGATGTGTTATATATGGTTGGTACATCCATGGATAAAGGGCAACTTGAAATTTCAAAAGGCCTAGTTGCGGCTCATTGCACCGTGAGCTTTCAGAATGATATATTATTACAGAGACAAATAAAAACTTAATAATAGAATAAAGAACAGCAACAATATATTCCCTAAAAGTTTTTGAGAACGTTTGGCAAAGAAAATGTCGTCTCAATTGTTCAAGCTTTTATATGCTATAATATAAGTAAAAATATATTATAATAAAAAGCTTGGCAAATAAAATATGGCCTCAATTGTCAACGTCTTCCAAGTTCAAAAAAGGAAAAAAAGTTTTATCAAAATAATAATGCAAGGAATACATATGTCAAAATTTTGAAATACCTATAAAATTAAAAAGATTGTTTACATCTAGGTTTTTGTTTTAGAAAAATTGTACAAATAGTATAGTTTCAATGCTTAATATAAGTAAATAACATATTTCTAAAAATATTAAAGTGTACAGTATTTTAGAATCATATGCTTTTTTTAAACACTTAAATTTTCAATTTTACTTTATCTTTTTTTTTCCTCTCTTTCTTTTTGTTTTGGTTTTTCGTTATCTTAATGTTGTTTCGTGTTTTTCTCTACGTCATTTTATACTAAAATAAATTTCATTTTAATCTAAATTGACTATATACATAACATTATTATGTTTTAGTTTATTTATTTTAATCTAATAAATGATGGTCTAATTCTTCTATTCTTTCTTTTTATATGGCATAAAATTTAGTTTGATAAGATGTCATGAAATTCGTTTTTCATTATGTGTATTTTTTCCCTCCTAGAAAAAAGATAAAAAAGAGTCTTGGCAGGGTTAACATATGAGAATATATGGATTTGGCATATACTTGATTTTATGTAATTATTTCTCTTACACACAAAATTGTCAGAAAATTTTATTTAGTGAAAAATATAATTTTATTTTATCGATAAAATATAGTATTTTAATATTAAAGATTAAAATTTTAGTTGTTTGATCTATGACTTTTTAAATTAAAAATTTAAATAATACCATACAAAACTACTTATAATTATATATTAAAAAGTTAAATCTAATAGTTAAAACTTCTATTGGAGTAAAATTGCGCTCTCTCTTGCAGAAATTGTCAGTTAGCAAACTTCAAAAGAATGAGAAAATCAACCAGAAATTTAAGCAATGGAATCCTCCCTCTTGAAAATCAGAGCAAAGAATGATCAGAGAACCGGTACCGTTAGACTTTGTACTAGTGCTCTTCAACCTGAACACCCATCAGTGCCAGCCTCTCTCTCTCTAAAAAAAAAATCATAAATGTTTTTCTTTTTTTTTTTTTTTAAAAAAAAGAAACTCTTTTGACCACAATGGCACATGAGTAAAGACCTGGGAGGGGGAAGTACAGGCCCACCACCTATGTAGGTCCATATTAAATAGCCTGAAATTTCTTGCTGACAGAAAAGAAAAAACTAACAAGAAGTTGCAATCTCACACTAAAGCACATATAGAGCGAGAAAGAGAGAGAGAGAGAGAGAGAGAAGTTTTTTTATTTATACGTTGGAAATGGTGAGGAAATGAGAAGAAACAACTTGGGTTTTATTTATTTATTTATATATATATATTTATTTACTTATTTTCATCCTACGAATGGTGTTGTTGGTTTCTTCTGTTTTGTAAAACATGAAAAGGGTCAAGAATTTTCCTCCCATCTCTCTTTTCTGGACACAACAGAGGAATGAACCTTGTTCTCCTTGTTTTTGTTTCTGTTGTTTTTGTTATGCAATTCAGAGCCACAGAAAAGGACAACAGCAACACAAATGCATACAACAAAAACAAAAACAAAAACAAAAACAAAAACAACATGATTATTCCTCCTCTAAACTAGCTCCTAATTTGCCTCCTTTTGTTATTACAACTACTAACTCCCACCAAAGAATTTTCTCACTCGTTCCCATGCTTCTTGTTGCTTTCCTCCTTGTTTCTTTCCACCTCTCTACAACCCCTGCATTTTCTCTCACACCCGACTCCTCCGACCGTCATTCGCCGGCCAATCAGACCTTTAAAACCTCCCAAGAATTGCACAAGTTGATAAGGGTCAGAGCTTATTTAAGGAAGATCAACAAGCCTTCTGTCAAGACAATTCAGGCACTTTTTTTTTTTCGTCCTCCTCTTTCTACCTTCAAAAAACTATCAATTTTTTTTTTTTAATCGAAATATTGCGTTCCACCCTGTATTTTTCATGAAGAATTTAACACGATTTGTAAAAAGTATTAAAACGCGACATTTTGATAAAAACATAAAAGGAAGTTTTTCTCTTTAATAACAAAAACTTCTCCGGTATTTTATCGAAATATCGCTTTCCACCCTATATTTTTTTAGAAGGTTTTAACATGATTTGTAAAAAGTATCAAAACGCAACATTTTGATAAAACACAAAGGAAGTTTTTATTTTTAATCACAAAAACTCCCTTGTAATTTATCCAAATACTGCATTTCACTCTATATTTTTCGACGAGTTTTAAAAAGTTTTAGAACACAACATTTCGATAAAACACAAAGGAATTTATTTTTTTTGTGATTATTTAGGTGTTTACTTATCTGGGTGTTCTTTGTTTTTTTCCTGAACATAGAGCCCAGATGGTGATGTCATAGATTGTGTGCCCACTCATCTTCAGCCAGCTTTTGACCATCCTGAGCTTAAAGGAAAGAAGCCATTGGTAAGTAATCTCAATGTATTACACAAAAATGTGCCCAAGTGAATGTTTGGTTAATTGATTTTATTATGTAGTTTTTTTTTTTTTTTTTTGTATCTTTTTAAGTATTAAAGTTTCTTTTCTTTTTTTTTTTTTTTTTGGCAGGATCCACCAGAGAGGCCTAAAAGCAATGAGACTGAAGATAGAGTTGCAGAGGCTTTTCAGCTATGGGCTGAGTCTGGTGAGTCATGCCCAGAAGGAACTATTCCAATCAGAAGAACCACAGAGAAAGACATTTTGAGAGCAAGTTCCATTAGAAGATTTGCTAGAAAACCAAGGCAACATGTTAGGAGAGACTCAACTGGCTCTGGTCATGAGGTTTGTGTATATACATACACACACACACATATATGTGTATAATATTGACAAATTGGGTTATCATAATTTTTCCTTTCTTCAATAAATTTTGAGAAATATCTTTCTTCCTGTATCAGCTCAGGGGTTAAGAAGAGAGTTTTACTGTAGTCGTCCTTGGTTTTACTATTTGGCTAATCATTTGCAAGGAAAACCATCATTTCAAAATTTTCCTGTCTTTTTTTTAAGAACCCCTCCACCGAAGAGACTAACTTCAAAAAGGCTAACTAATTTTAATGGCAATCAAACAGTCTGTCATCTATAGCTGTATAAAGAAAAAAATAGGAAAAAGCAAGCAATGAAGAGACATAAAATTCAAAAGTTGATTATCTACTAGATTTTTCAACACAATTAACTATTGAAATATATAATTATTTGGATATGTGTATTTTACAGTTCATTATAGCAGATTTGAATAAAAACTATGAGACAATATGATAACATGTTATACTTATTTTTGACGTTTTCTTTTTTTTTTTAATATTAATTAATTTTTTAAATTTTTTACAGCATGCAGTTGTATTTGTAAATGGAGATCAATATTATGGAGCAAAGGCCAGCATCAATGTTTGGGCGCCACGTGTGACTGATCAATATGAATTCAGCTTGTCACAAATATGGGTTATATCTGGCTCATTTGGAAATGATCTAAACACCATTGAAGCTGGTTGGCAGGCATGTTTAAGCTAAAATTATTTTTTCTTTAAAATAAATAAACACTATCTCAATTCATGTCACAAAAACATTGCCATTTCTATGAAAAGAAAAAAAAAAGAAAAGAAAGGACTAAAAAGCAATTTTTGGTAATGTGAAACAGCTGTTGTAGACCAATAGCCTTTATGTGATTTTGCCAATAAGCTTTTTTTTTTTTTATTAATTTTTATGCCTTTTTTCAGGTTAGCCCAGAGTTGTATGGAGACAACTATCCTAGATTCTTTACATATTGGACAGTAAGTTTATTCAATTTGCTCTTTTTCCTTTTTTTTTTTTTTTTTGGGAAAAATTACAACTTTTGATTTGTACTATGTAAATTTCTAATATGGTTTTCTGATATTGAATTTTGCAGACAGATGCATATCAAGCTACTGGATGTTACAACTTGCTCTGCTCTGGCTTTGTTCAAACTAATAACAAAATTGCCATTGGAGCAGCAATCTCTCCAAGATCATCTTACAATGGCAGACAATTTGATATTGGCTTAATGGTTTGGAAGGTGAGCTTTAGTTTACACCAATTCAAACAAAAAATAAATAATAAAATCAATCACTAAATATATAAATGAAATCTTTTTTTGTCCATGTGTTTGTTTTCTAGTGGTTTAGGTAACCGTAAACAAAAATAATGATTGTGCTATATATGCCTGCATATTAGATGGCAACATTATATGGCACTTGATAAATTGGCCAATATTATCTTTCTGGGAAACTTTTTCCCAATAACTAGAACATTGTTCCCTCAATATAAAGGAATTGATTTCATTCTTTTAGGGATTATATACTCCAGGATAAAAACACAGTGTTCCTCCAAACTGTATTCTCTTGAATTCTCTTTTGCTTTTTCTTTTCTTTTTTTTTTCCTCCTCCCCTCTATAATTTAGATAATAAGACAACAAGAGCTACCTATCAGAGGGAAATCATAATGTTTGCCATTATGCCTAACAACCTCAGACAAATTATTGATGAAATTCCATTTTTGATGTGAGAAAAAAGGACTTTTTAACTTTTGTTTTGTTTTCAACACTGTAATAACCATGTTTCTTTATCAGGATCCTAAGCATGGGAGTTGGTGGTTGGAATTTGGGTCTGGCCTACTAGTTGGATACTGGCCAGCGTTCTTGTTTAGCCACTTGAGGAGCCATGCAAGCATGATACAATTTGGAGGAGAAATTGTAAATAGTAGGTCATCTGGTTACCACACATCCACACAAATGGGAAGTGGCCACTTTGCTGAGGAAGGATTCGGTAAAGCATCTTATTTCAGGAACTTGCAAGTGGTGGATTGGGACAATAATTTGCTTCCATTGACAAATCTCCACCTCTTGGCTGATCATCCTAATTGTTATGATATAAGACAAGGAAGAAATGGTGTATGGGGGACTTACTTTTACTATGGAGGTCCTGGGAGGAATGTAAGGTGTCCATGAATAAAATTAGAAAAAAGAATGTCATAGAGTAGAAAAAGAAAACAAGGGTCCTTTTCTTTTTAACTTTTTTTTTTTTGACACAAATTTTCTGGGTTTTAGTTTTTCTTTGTAGGTGTCAACATGGTGTGGGTGATTTTGATATTTTTCCCATTATAATGTATTCCTTTTTTGTTTTTATCATTGATTATCCCACGTCTTGGTCTTTGTAAATTTGGGAAACGTACAAAAGGTTAATGGTGCTGGTTTGTCTAGAATTGGGGTCTTTTCTCTCTCTCTCTCTTTTTTTTTTAGGAAAGGAAAATATTTCCCTGGCAAAGAAAAAAATATATATATATATATATATATGAACTCACTACAGGCGGAAAAGAACGTGGGGCTTAGAAGAATGCAGCCTTGAACTTGCCCACTAAACCATACATTGGTTATTGCCATTTTTAAAATTCAGTACTTTAATTAGCTTACCTCATGATTTGAAACAAAGCAGAATGCAAAATACTATTACTTTATCGGGAAAACAGCATACTTTTAGGCTTTGCATGTGGGTAGCAACAAAGAAAGAAATTTGTTTTTAAATATAAGCAGGCCTAACCAATGAAACTTCTAAATAATACTATACCATTAACCTCACTTTTACCTAAGTTTCCAAAACTAGAATTGTGTGCAACAAGAATCTCAGTGACCATAAGAAATACTAGTTAAATTACAGTAAAAAGCAAAGCCCTAGTTCATTTTATAATTTCCAGCATTACCCACCTAAGTTTGTGCTCAAAGTGGACCTGAATACTATTAAAATATTTTATGACATATGTATGTGTACATATTTATATATTGCTAGTAATGAATGACCTATGTATATTTAATAAGAAAGAGATGAGGTTCTTGGCTCTTAAGCCAACTGTTTAGTTCTTTGGTAAGTCAGTCTGACAACAAAACCTACTCTTATGCTTAGTTCACCTTTAATGAGACAAGGAAACAACAATTTTTAGTATTTGAGTATGTTATTCAAAATTTTGAGGATTTTAGGGATATTATTCCAAGAGGGGGAAAAAAAGTTATTGCTGAACAGGTCATGCACTGACGTGCAATAAAAGATGCCGGGCATAAGGAGCTAAGAAGCCAGCATATTTGTGGGACTAAATCAAGAAAAGCAAAAGCAGAAGAAAGCTCCTTTTTCTTTTTAGATTTCTGGGATAACATTGGGGGGAGAGAGAGTTGTTTTTATAAAAGTTGGTCATTTTTGTAGTTGTCTGCCTTGATTCAAGGTTTGGACAGAAAAAATTTGGTCCTCCCACTTCTAAAGACACCTAACATAATGCCCCATATGGATTTTGAGTCATTTCAAGACAACAATATAACAGAACACTTATAAAAAGCCCCAACTAGAATTGCTTTCTGTTTTCCATCACTTGAAAGTCGCCTAAATATGTTGCGAGATTCCAAAATAAACTATAAAGCAGCAAAATCTAGCAAACTGGCTTAATCACCTAAATAAATTAACATCAAATCAATACCAATAAATATATATAAAATTGGAAAATAAGGGGGGGTCAAAAAGAGAGATGCTTTTTTTCATATTCCCTTCATGTTACATGTCCCTGACAAGCAAACGGGAGTATTATTAACCACCATTAGTGATGCATTCCCGCATGTCCATCAATAACTGGAGAACTGTCACATTATAAAAGATAAAGAACTCGGTCCTAATTCTTATCTATAAAGCACATTCACATGTATAGTAATTGCATCATAGATGGTGATAAACTGTGTTTTTCTTTCACATGCCTCAAAAAGTTGCTTGCTTCCTTCAGATATGTAGAATTGAGAAGAGTAATTTCCATTTTCCAGGGTTTCTTGGAGTGCATTATCAATTATCAGGAACATCTAGTTCTGTAATAATTTTGTCGATAAATTTAACAAGATCTTCAGGTGTAAGACCCGAGAAGAAGTGTTCTCATGATGTCCAAGTCCCTGGTATCACACATGGATTTATTTGAGTGATAATCACATTCAGTTGATCGTATTTCATGCCGTACGTTTTCTCCGAAGCCATGCAAAGTCTAAAGAATTCAAGCCCCTTGAGAGTTTCCCTGAAGTCCAAGTGCAAGCCGCTATTTCTTGTCAGCCCTTCCATAGATTTCATCTTGAGCGCAACCTGTTGCATCGAAGCGAGGTTCGAAGTCAAATGACTAATTGTAGGGTGTAAAGTCCGTACGAGACTTCCATTGTCTTCATGTTGATAGCAAACTTGGACCAAGTTGGCAAAGCAAATGCGTGCCAAGAAGAGGAAGAAATCATAGAAGTTCATTCCTGCCAAAAGAAATCGAAATAAACTATAAGTATTAATAGGGCGGAGCAAAAAAAAAAATTAGTGAGGGAAGGCAGAGGTGTGACCAAATTAAGGTGAGGGGCAAAATTGATTTTAGCGGAGCAAACTACAATTTTTTTTGGAATATAATTTTTATAAAATTCCATATACAAAATTATAAAAAAAGTTCAGAAGGGCGGCCATTCACCCTCACATGTATGTGGCTCCGACACTGAATATTAATTAATGGAAACTTTGATTTAAGACTATTTTAGTTCAACCTTTATTTCTCCTCCCGCATGACTTTCTAAACAAGGATTTAGCGAAGTCAAGCATCAACAGTAAAAAAAACCCCAAAATTATATTTGTTTGCTTTCTAGTTTTTTATAATGTTCTTCTCTCTTGTTTCTCTTTCAAGGAGGTCTTTTACGTTCCACAACATAACAGCCTCCTAGACCACCAGGATTCCCCTTAAAAGACTTCAAATACTTGTAATTTTACCTGTGTTGGCCGCGAGGTTACGCTGGCAGAGATCTTCAAAATCATCACATATATACTTAACGTCTTCTATTGATTCCTTTGCCTCATTGTAGTCCTTTAAAAGCAGGTTCCACTGTGTAGTGGAAATAATGAGAGACAAAAATTAATGTCAGTAAAATATCGGCTCAATAAATTGCATACAGAATGTAAGATTTTACACAAAGAAGGATTTGAAAATGGTGTCTCTATGTTGTACATACCACCCAACTAAGGTTATAAGCATTGAACCAGTTGTGGTTTATAGAAAAAGTATCTTCCTGAAAGCATTCAAAATGCATGTTCATGAGATATTATAATGCCATATGTTGAGCTTGAAAACTTTCAAATGTAGCTTATGTGGAAGTTTCCACAAATGGGCTACAATTGGAAGTTCAAAAATTAGAGAGACTTAGAGAGAGAGAGAGAGAGAGAGAGAGAGAGGTGAAGTACAAGATTATGAACTTGATGACACCACCCGCTGGGTACAAATATGATTTCATTTTGTTCTTGAATGCACTCCAGCCATAGAGCCTCCAGATTAGAACAATATACAAGTACATGAAAACACAGACACAAAAAAAAACAGTCGATAGAAATCAGGGGAAAAAAATTAAGATGCTTCAGACTCTCGACTTTACCTCCTTAAAACCAGGAAATTTTGTTTCACTAACGTTGTCAAAGATATTATACACAGAGCTTTTCATGTTTCTGACGATGACATAAAGAAGTTACATGGAGAAGGAAAAGGGAATATAACCACAGACCGACTCTAAAACCATGAAGGAAAAAAAAAAAAAAGAGTAGAACCAATTATTTGTAGTCTCTACAAAGAAACGGAATTGGTCTGCGCACAATATAGTATAGTTGCAAGAAAGCTAAAAATGGCCGAGGAAATTAAAACTGAGTTGTTCTTTATAGAGGAAATCATGCATGGACATGAACCACTTCAAATGAATTTGTCAATGCATATCCGAAAAACCAAGGAACATCTTTCGCTTTTCCGTTTTCATCTCCCTCCTACATACCTAATCCCTTTAAACGCGACGCAGTTGTTCAAAATCTATTTTGCAACCACTATTTCTGTAACTAACAAAGCAGTATGTACAAAATTAAAAGTTAAATTATGAACATAGACATCTGCATTTGCATTTAGTGCAAGAAATTGCCTTCGTGCCTGTCAAATACAAGGCGACTTTGGGAAGAACAGAGGAAAAGCCAACGTTTTTCCCACATACATTTGCTGACCAACTACAGGACCTAAATACATCTGCATGGAGAGGCGTCCAAGATCCTGCATAAAGATTAAAACTCAGTAGATTACATATTTAACTGAAAAATGGGAGTAGAAGTCTCAACTGAATAAATATGTAATTAAAAACATATAAACTGCTAATAAGAAAGAGAAGTAGAGATCATAATTAGTTCTCAAACCTTTCTCTCCAATGTAGACAAAACGATAGTCGGAGCAGGTTATTTCATTATCTTCTGAGTAAATGTCAGGATCATAATGCATATGGTAATTGTCAAGATACAGGTTGAGCCAGTCATTGCAAAAAAATTGGGGAGTTGTGTATGCTACGTATTCTGGGTACTCCTGGGATCAGATTGCTAGAAAACTGTCATAAAACCAGTGAGGCTGAGATCATTAAATAAGCAAATTGGCAGGCTTTACAAGTGGAAAATGGAAATCTTTCTAACTATCATGCCTTCTCTTCTTTGTTTTTCTAATAGTAATCTGCATAGAGAAATATAGAAGTTGTTCTACTTCTTCAAAAATTGGTAAAAATCAGTGTACGAATTGTTCATTGGGTGCTAGAAGCTCATATAGTTATAGAGGTTATACTAGCACTGACACCCTCTATGTTTTGCTTAGCTCATAGAGACACCCCCTCACCTGAACACTTTTGATGTCACACGACCAGAAGACCCTAACAATCTCAGCCATCTATCTACATATTGCATTGATCTTAGCCCTTGATAATATGATCTTTTTCCGTTAGAGAGCAAGGTATAATTACAAGTCTCCACAGTTTGCTTAACATCATTTTATTAACTAAATAAGGGCAAAACCCTAATTTAGGCCCTAAATGTAGTTGAGTTTATTTGCTCATGCAGGGA
Source organism: Artocarpus heterophyllus (assembly GCA_025403435.1). Lineage (NCBI taxonomy): Eukaryota > Viridiplantae > Streptophyta > Magnoliopsida > Rosales > Moraceae > Artocarpus > Artocarpus heterophyllus. Next base: position 5,845,643 of record CM046346.1, on the reverse strand, counting down.
GGAGAATCTTCAGCATTTAGGAAGTGTTTAACAGTCAAATGACGCTTTTTAGTCAAAACTGACTACCAGAAGGGCGGAAGGGGTGTCTCTACAATTTGACATAAAATGGTTACGTCAAAGGGATATCTTTGTAATTTAGGCAAATCACAAGAATTTCAAACTCTCCCGTGTAAAAGTTCCCCAAAAAAGATCCAACATTTACCTTTACAAAATGCCAGTCCTTCAAATATAGAAAGGCTTTATCTTTTGCAAGCCCAGTTGAAGCATTTGTTAGATATGTATGCTCTAAGGAGTAAAAATGTAATACGTTTTTGGAGACATTTTTATCAATAAAGAATTTATTCATTTATATATACCAAATCTTGTCCTCTTTACGTTCATTTTTGTTGATTGTATGTTAAGCAAACAGTAGTCTGAGACTGTCAGTCTAAACCTTAAGAATTGGGCATATGATGGACTGATTATGCTGAAGACACGATTCTTAAGGTGACGGTCTAAAACGTATGATCCGCAATCGAGGGAATAAAGTTGGGCGCTTTATTCATGCAAAGATTGTTATGTTGTCTATATCCCTATTAGGAGATGGTTTGTCTTAACCATCAGAGTTAGACTCCGTGAATAGAAACATTAGCACGTTGTCATAGGTGACGATGTGTTGGATCGGGACACAAAGTGAATTGATTTGAATTAATAATTCTGTCTTGGAAAATTGATTCACTTTAGACAATCATTTAAATTGTATCTTAATCCTGAGATCGATAGTGGGCCCGTTGTCTCGACTTGTGTCTTTTGATGTACCAAAGGGTGACTCCCACATCTCAATAGTGGTATGCATGCCGGTACGTTGGAGGCATGACTCTTGATAGCGTAGACTTGTTATTCATAGATATGGAATCCATAGCTCCTCTTTAGGAGTAATGATATCCTCTTATATGTGTTATCCTGTAATTGAAAAACTGGAGCGCTCAACCATTTCGATATATAGGTGTAATCGAATGGTATACTATCTTTGGATGGTAAGTTTTCTAATGGTGAGATAATAGAACGTAAGATAAAAATAATCGGGAAGGTAAGACAGAACTTGTCCTTAAGCTGATTATGGATTATCATATGGGGATACAATACACTTTGATATGTCATGAAGACTTAGCTATACGGGCTTCGTAATTCTATAAAGTTCGAGAGTGCAGCTCCAAGCTTTTAGTGGAGTAGCGTTGGAGTTGATAATTATGAAATGTATATCTGGGATATTGGGTTTCATAATTATCGAGAGCTTGAACTTTATAGGTCCATTTTGGTCCCCTTTACTAGCTCACAAAATCCTGTAACGATGCGGCATGCTTCTTCAATAATTGGTGACTTATGTCGGATTTATCGGATTGGTTTAAAATTTGAAAGAATCAAATAATTCATGTCTGTTTATTGGTTGAATTAATTTTGTAATAAAATTAATTTAAGATAAACTTGTTGAATTATTGGGGTCGGATAATTTTTTTCTGTTTATCGGTTGATTTAATTGGATAAATTAAATCAAGATAAACTTGTAGAATTATTGTGAATTGATTTATTTTCTTAGAGATTATCTTGATAAAGTTTGTTTTTGATCAGATAACTTCTCTATTGGGTTATTTGAATCAAAACTGAGACTTTATCCTCTAGAATCTCGGGTGAAAAATAAAAGATTCGCAGAGATATTTACGAGGCGGTTCGGCCTGCCGATCAGCGAGAGATAAGATTACGCGTTTTCACGCGGATCTTATCAGATATTGATCCGAACTTGATTCTGTTTCGAGTTTTTAAGACTTAATCTGATAAGGACTGACCCCAGGACCAATTGCTATATAAAGGGAGTAAGTCTCACGAGTTACTTAGATCAATTTGAGAGATTAAGAGTGATACTCTTCTGGTGGGCATCTGAAAACTCCCTGAGAGCTTTTGTTCACAAATCACGAACACTAGCTTTAGGTTCTCTCAATCGGTTGGAAGGAGAGTCACCGGTGGAAGAGTTGTACGTGTGAGCCCACACTCACTCCGATCGTGGATAGAGAATAGCAAAGAATACCAATTGGTTGAGGCTCTTCTGGAACGTTACTTCTCTTCACGGATTGCGGAGGTTCTTCGGCACACAGAGGTTAGTAAGATCTGTTTAATTTATACATATAGCATGTCAAACTTATATTTTGGAAAAATACTCTGATGTAAAAATTTTTAAATTTCCGCTGCGCACCTCACACTTGTTTTTCAAACAGCATTTCCACCATCCATCACAGAGTCCTGCAGCCATTGGTCAAGTAACTCTGAAACAGACATTTCTATTCTCTTCTGATCTGTGAATTCTCTAGTACCACAATGAGCAACCTAACACGTGACAAAACATTACACATAAATTAAGATTATTACTAAGCTAATACTGTATAATTCAGTCAGATCATATGAACATAGCTCAAAACTCCAAGCAATTATCATAATAGGTAAATCAAACAATCAAACTACTTAAGAAGCAACACTTTGTTTTACTAGTGAAGCCACAACAAAGACTCAAAAGAGCCCCAAAACAAGTGTGATAAGGCGTGAAACAATCTAAAGTCTTTGGCAAAGTATATGCGTGTGTTCACTGACTCCAAAGGACTAAAAGTTCTATCACTTGATTTTTATGGTATAAAAACCAATCAAAGACGCCTTTTCTTGGCTGTTTTTCAGCAAAAATATTTCCTAAGAAAAGGTATTCGATAAAATGCTAAGAATACCAAACACTTGAATACAAAAAGACATTATACTTGCTTGTGCTTGATCTTCTGGTGCAGCTAGCTTGGATTGAACGATGGCAACTCAACTCCATCAAACCAATGGCGGAGCCACATGCACGTGCACTCACTCACATTTTAAGATTTAAAATTTAACCCTAACTTTTTCCGTAAAATTACGGTAGTTCCCCTACTTTATAAGAAAAATATAACTGTGCCCAACTCAAAAATTGATATTTATAATTACATCTCAATTTAATCAAAAAATAATCTCTAACTTTTTAGCAATACCCTGCTGGAAATGTTTCCTGGCTTCGCCATTGCATCAAACACTTGTTGAGGTACTCCTAAAACTCACCTTGATAGTTTGATATGCTTCAACAATCAACTATGTATTTTTGGTGTTGATTGATGATTTCTTGGTCAATATAAGTTTTGATCAACTATAGAATGTTCAAAACATTTAGCCCCATATTGTCTGCACTACGGAATTTTCAGGAATTAGCTCAAGCACTAAAAGTGTCGCAATTATTGTTATGAAATTAAAATCTAACACAATATTTAAAATATCTTAAAAATATCTTTAATAATATAGTAATTATTTTAATGATATTACATATTATACTATATAATTACATATAAATAATTTTAATGATATCATTATGAGATATTTGTAGAATTTTTACAAATTAGAGTCATATTTTAATTCAATAAACGTAATTGGGCCAGTTGTATCATTAACTCTTAAAAAAAGGTAATGAGATATATAGCTTTTTTTATTTATAGAACTAAAATATGTTTGTAGTTTATAAATATTTTTTATATGTCTCAATATATATGTATAAAGACATTAATGATCATAATAATAATATTGTTAGTTTTAATAACTATAATATGCATATTTAAGATTTCAAACGGATTATGATATCATTATATTTAAAAAATCCCTGGAATTAAGGTGCTTGTTGCTTAGATTTAAATTGATATCTAAAATAACGATTTTAAAATTCCCTAACAAGATAAAATTTTTTTATCGATAAGTTGGATTTACCGATAAATTGGAAGTAGTGTGTTGTAATTACATTAATGATATAGTTTTACTAACAAATTAAAATTAAGGTATTGTAATTAAATTAATTATGCAGTATTATTAAGTTTTTTTATGTGTCTTACTAGTTATATAATTGATATATCATTAAGTTAATAATATGTAATGATAATGATACGCAATGACATTCATTTTTTAAGACTTCAAGTGAATAATATTTCCTGTTTTTTGTTATATGTAATTAAATTAATGATATAGTATTTATTAAGTTTTTTGTGTATCTTATAGGTTATATAATTATTATGTCATTAAGTTAATAATACGTAATGATAATGATACACGATGACATTCATTTCATTTTTTTAAGACTTCAAATAATAATAACAATGCATCAATGTAATATTTTAAAATAAAAAATATACGTGTATATTTTTTTCCTAATTTAACTATTCAAAAAATAGGAAATTTTGTTATAAAAATTTAAATACATGATAATATTTAGTTAAAGGGTATTTTAGGGTTCTGAATATATAAATTTTAAAAAATGGACATATAAGTGATATTTGCATAACGAAGACAAATATTAATTCACCTCTTAAAAATAAACAGATTATATAATTTTTACAAAAAAAAAAAAGGGAGGCCCGATCTCAAACTTATGACAAGACATTTGAGACACAAACCCATCAAATTTTGATTCAGCTCTAATCTCAAACCTATGACAAGACATTTGAGACAAAAACCTACCAAAATCTGGATTCACCCACGCCCCTAATTTCAGATGTTTGAATGTGTTTTCTTCACATGGGACCTATTCGCTAATGCAAGCAAGGGATTTGGACCTGTGGGACTCTCACCTTGCTTCCCCATGAAGGAATGATTCAATCATAGTGGTTGTTGGGGTGAGACGCACACACACGCGAGGGAAAAAGGCTTTAAGGAGCTTTATCATGCGTGCAGCTGGGCTGGTGGCTCGGCTCGGCTCTAAGGGCTCCTCTCATATGCATGCCTAGCGACTTGGTTCGGCTCCAGCGACTTTAGTGGTATTTTGTTTGCTTTTTTTTATCCAAACACAATTTCATATTTTAAATTTTATTTTGAATTATAGTGCCAAAGCATATTTTTCAAAATTTTTCATTTTAAACCAAAAAGTTCAAACCACTATGATTCAAACTCCTAAAACAACGGAACTTACATTTTTGTGGCATCGTTTACATTTGATTACTCATGAAAAAAGTTTGAAATATACCATTTGAATCATATATAAGTATTTTGGGTTAGGTTAGTTAAACATGTATTATTTAAGGTTATTTTGATAGAGAAATTGAAAACAAATCTTAGACTGATTTAGGGTATTTTAATCCATAAAACCACTTCTTTTAAACTATTACGACAAAAATTGTAAGAGTTTTTTAAATTATAGCATAATTTAATCTACACCAAAAATTAGTATCATTCCTCCTAACAATCTCCAAATGAAGACCTTTCTCAGCTTGCCCTAGCCTGCATAGTTTTTTTTTTCACATTTACCCCTAAACTTTTTACATTTTTGCAATGTAATCTTTAAACTTTTTTTGTGGCAATTGATTCGCTAAACTTAATATATCGTAACAATTAAGTCATAATCATAAATTTCTATTAAGATTATGAAAAAAAAGATTATGTGAAACACACGTGACCCATTTAAAACTTCGAGTCAAATTGTTTTAACAAAATTTAGAATTCCAATTTATTTTCGACCTCCTCCTCCTTCGTTTGACTTTTATTTTTCTTCTGAAACACTCTCTCTCCTCTATCTCTCTTCTTCTCTCCCATGTGTTCTCTCTCCTAACCCCTTGTAGACGATGGATCTACAATCAAACAATAGAAATTAGGATTGAGTTATTTTGTAATCTAGGCCCTCAAATCATCGTTGAGTGAATCTTTAGACCCAAATCTATATTTACTGGATTAATGTAAAATGAAAGAAATAAAAATGTAATAAGAATTGACACAGGCGATTTATAGTGGTTCACTCTGTTAATGAAGAACTACGTCCACTGTAATTCACTATAATTTCTTTTGGGTACAGAGAAGAAATAAGAGAACAAAATGGCAGGATCTCGGTATCTAATTATGTGTATATCGTACAACAAAGCAGTCTTCCCCTTATATAGAAGATGAGGAAAGATAGTGGCTCTTAACTGTCTGGTGGAGTGGGATAGAACACCACAAATAACCGCAGTAGTGTGACACGTGTTGATCGGTGATAGGCTACAAAAATCATGTCTTCCCCACGTTCTGGTCCATGACTATACGTGCTACAACCGTTTGTTCGTGCAAACAACCGTCAGGTCGAGACGATCCATCAAGTCGAATGAAGACGAGTGCGAACCAGTCTATATAAAGTAGAATGATCCAGTCGAATCAAACGAACAATGCACCGTCACATCGATTGGGCTCGAGCCAGTAGATTGACATCAATTTGCTCGTCTAGTATCAACATTGGGCCACACGGGCCTGCTTAGCAATTTGGTGGGCCTCACTAAATTGCACCCCAACAGATAGGCCCCCACTCCTTAGTCGATGTAATGGACTACGTGAGTGAATAAAGATCAGGCCCAAACACGTCACCACGTGGCTCTGACTGATATATCCTGCATCTGTGACTGAATCATTATCTTCCCTTGGGAAATCGCGATAATTAATCACATGCAACACGTGTAATCAGCCAATTGGCAGCTCCTAAAAATTACTGCAACGCCAACACATGAGTTTGATTAGAAAGGACATCGCCTCAGTTTGAGCGAGAACTCGAAAAGATGCGTGACCCCAGCCCTCAGATTAGATAGTTTTGAATCGATGCCATCCGTTGATCTGGTACCCTCGGGTGGTATATAACTCACGCTTCTCTCACCTATTTCATTATCATCTCTTCTCTCGAACTCAAGGCGATTTTCCTCCATTTTTCTCTCAAAAGTTTCTCCAGGATTCTCAAGCAATATTTTCTTTTCTTTTTCTACTTTTCTTGTGATTTTCTTTTTGTAATCTTGTTTTCTTCCAACTCTGAGAGTTTTCATATCAAACACGCTTCATTTTTTGAGAAAATCAGTGACTGTTGGACCTGTTTGGCTGTCGCAATCATAAACGCTCAAGAACCGCTTGGAGCTTACCAAGGTTTAAGATCCCTGAGTCTTTTTGATCTTCAAAACCCTAGATTTCCTAGGATAGTCCTGTTTCCATAGAAATGTCGAGGACTGTAGTCATTGACTCGAGCTCTAGTAGTGGAGAGGACCCCTGGTCGAGTAGCAACAAAAGAGAGGTGGACAAAATGATCCGCCAACAAAGCTTAATCGAATCGAGCGCAAGAACGACAAGGGGCGAGACCAGCGAGGAGGCATCGAGCCAAAGAGTTGAATGGAACCATCCAGTTAGACCATCGAGGGCAGTTAATGATGATAACCCGATCAAAAAGAGGATATATATTTCTCCAACCAAGGGAGTTTCATTCTTTACGAAGAATCCAAAATCTATTATGATCGAGGGTGACTTGTTGACATTAAGGTCAAAGTACAGAATACCAGCTTTGGTCGAAATACAATTGCCTTATTCGAGGGAGCGTGTGAATACATAGAATGACAACTGGTTTTACGTGTACACAAAATGGTTTGAACTCAGACTTCGACTGCCAATTCTTGAATTCATGATTGAGATCATTAGCAATTTTTATATCTCCATGACTCAGCTCATGCCGAATGGAGTCCGACTGCTAATAGCTCTTATGGTCTTGATAGAGGAAGCGGGAATAGATTTCGATATATTTGACTTCCTCAGGTGTTATTACCTCAACCCGAACAACAAGAACTTGGGTCGCTTCTACTTTGTATATAGGCAATCGAAGCAGCTCATTACTGAATTTGTAAACGTTGATAGGCACTGGGAGGAGCGGTACTTTTTTATGTCGATTACCCGCGACTCCTTCGAACTTACTTCTCGATTTCCTTTTCCATTTGCTTTCAGTCATATTGGTAAGCATCATTGTTTTTCCTACTTCGGACAGTAATTCCATCTAATTAGAAGTAATTCTTCTTTCCTTGCAGATTATGAATTGAATCATCCTGCTCCAATCGGTGAAAGGTTCCAAGCGAGGTTGGACACACTACTTGCTCTTAAAGGGAGGACTTGGGCTGAGATCTCACAAGCCGATCAACTCCGGAGGTCTTTGATTTGGAAGTGATTTAAAGAAATCCCCACAGGTATTCCTATTCTATTTCTGAAATGAGTTGATTGGGTCTTCGTATGCCGCAGTGCACTTCAGTGGCTGTACGGCCCATCGAAGTATATTACAGCACTATCTTACGAAGACACTCATCTCATAGAAGCTGCATTGTCAGCCATGAAGGTAACATTGCCATCAGTGGAAGAGATGTGAAGGAAGAGGCTTGCGGACAAAGCCACAAAGAAAAAGAGAAGCAAAACGGGCGAACCACCAGTGCGAGAAACTACGCCAGCCACTTCATCGGATCTTCCTCCATTGCCTCCTTTTGACATAAAGCCCCCACCATCGAAGAAAAGGAAGAATGGTGAGGCTTCAACTTCGACGAGGGACACAGAACAGGGTATTCCTGAGAAGACCCTTGATGTCCCAACAGATGTGAGCATCATGCAAGACAAGGAGGCGGCGACAAAAGCGGCCATAAATTTTTACTTCGATAAAGACGAGGAGCTTCTTGGTGGGAAACCCTTCGCCTGGCTTTTCAACGAGTAGGCTGCAGTATTAGGACATGTAAATTTCAAGCTCGTTAATCCTTTTGGCTTTGATAGCATCGCAAATACTAAGATTTTATCATGCAGGGTCTTCTGCTTCACAATCTCTTTGCAAACATGGCTGTTCACAAACACGAGCAAGAAGTGCTGAGATGTAAAAAGCTTGAAGAGGAGTTGAAGAAAATGAAAACCGATGGGGAAAACAAATGGAAGGAGCTTTATGACATGGCTGATGCATTGAACAGATCGAACAAGAAGGTATTAAACTTGTCAAGTAGCCTTCGTCTTTCTGAAGAAAAAGTGGACAGCCTGAAGAATACTTTGACCGCGAGAGAGAAGGATGTCGAAGACATCAAGGAGCAGCTGCTCGAGGTTCATGGAACTTCTTCCTTCCAGGCGTGACTGGAGGCTTTATTAGAATTCAAGTCAGGTCGACTGAGTGTCGAAACAATTAACGAAGAGATCAAGGACCTCCAGGAGTTGTTATCATCAGACGACCAAAATGTCCGAGGTGCAATGGCTGATCAAGAAGTCTCTATCGAGCTCAATGCCCCAGAGGCCGATGCTGCAGTGATTTCAACTGGTGACGCCACTAAGCCTCTAACCATCGAACCAACTGAGGGCAAAAACGTTCAACCTGTGGAAAAAGAAACTTGAAGAGAGTTTAATTTGTTTCTATCAATGATCTGTATTGAACAGTTTTTCCTTTTTCAAATGAAATTAAATATCAAACTTTATTAGTTCGATTTCTCGTAACATGTTGTAGCGATTAAACATTTAGCCAGTTTTTAACAAAAAGGCCAGCACGTTATTAGAATGTTAAATTAAATCGTCATGCGAAAAGACCTCATGACAGTGAATTATGTGGATGCTTATGAACTAAAATTGATTAATCGAATCCACATCATGCCTTATACCAAACTAATCGATCAAGCTGTGGCAAATAAATTGGAAAAACTATCTTAATTCAACGTGTGTTCAGACCAAATTAATCGAGTCCGTTACCAAAATTGACAAGGCAAATCGTTTGGACCAAACAGACCGAAATCTTGAACGAGCTATAATGGCCACAGAATAAACGGAGAGAGCATACGGATCATGCTGGTCGGATCTGTAGTGTCTACGAAGATGGCAACGTTAAGTTTGGATTGAACATGTCGAATACAATATTGAGCCCAAGATTGCATTTTAAGAGCTCGAATTGAACTGATCGAGTCCGAGGTAGGGCCATTAATTGGGCCATGCAGAGTTCGGATCGATCTGGTTGAATCTGAAGTTTGGCCAAGTTGGCTATGCATAGTTGGGCCATGAAGATGGCAATGGGAGTTCGGATCGAATTGGTCAAGTCTGAAGTTGGGCCATGAAGATGGCAATGAGAGTTCGAATCAAACTGGTCAAGTCCAAAATTGGGCCATGAAGATGGCGATTTAGGAGTTCGGATCGAACTGGTCGAGTCCAAAGTCGAGCCATGAAGATGGCAAATCAATAGTTTGGATCGAACTGGTCGAGTCTGAAGTTAAGCCATGAAGATGACAGTTCGAGTTCGCATCGAGCTAGTCGAGTTTGAAGTTGAACCATGAAGATGGCAGTTCAATAGTTCGGATCGAGCTGGTCGAGTCCAAAGTTAAGCCATCAAGATGGCAGTTCGAGTTCGGATCGAGCTGGTCGAGTCGAAAGTTAAGCCATGAAGATGGCAGCTCAAGTTCAGATCGTGCTGGTCGAGTCGGAAGTTGAGCTATGAAGATGACAGTTCAAGTTCGGATCAACCTGGTCGAGTCCGAAGTTGAGCCATGAAGATGGCAGTTCAATAGTTCAGATCAAGCTAGTCGAGTCTGAAGTTAAGCCATAAAGATGGCAGTTCGAGTTTAGATCGAGCAGGTCGAGTCTAAAGTTGAGCTATGAAGATGGCAGTTCAAGAGTTCGAGTCGAGCTAGTCGAGTCCGTAGTTGAGCCATGAAGATGGCAGTTCAAGAGTTCGGATCGAGCCGGTCGAGTCTGAAGTTGAGACATGAAGATATTAGTTCAATAGTTCGAATCGAGTTGGTCAAGTCCGAAGTTGATTTTGAGATTATAGATGCAGTCCCTGAGGAAAGAAATTGTCAATAAATCGAGGAAATAAAATACGTGTTAATAAAGCGGCTGCACTCGTTTATGTCATACACGAGTTACCTACGTATCCATGTTTAGGGATCAAGCCAAACATAGTTCAATTACAGTAGTCAAGTTACATAAAGTACTTCCTCAAATGGTTCGCGTTCTAGTTCTTGGTAACGAGGGTTCCATCCAGCTTCTCTAGCTTGTATACTTCGTCTCGAACAATCGACCGTATTTGATAAGGTCCTTCCCAATTAGCTGCCAATTTTCCAAGCGTTGGCTTCTCTAGTGTTCTAAAAGACTTTCCTAAGCACAAGATCTCCTTCCTAGAATTTCCTGACCTTGACCTTCTAGTTGTAGTATCTGGCGGCGGTTTGTTGATAGCAACCTAGGCGATAGAAAGCTTTTTCCCTTTTTCCTTTATTGAATCCAATACATCCTGCATCATCTCATCGTTTCTTGCTTCGTTTAGAAGAGAGTAATCGACTCGAAGATCTCGAGTGACAACTTCTGCAGGAATAACAGTTTCTGCCCCATAAACGAGCGAGAACGGGGATTCGTCAGTCGCTCTTCTAGGAGTTATTCGATAAGCCCAAAGTACCATTGGGAGTTCTTTGACCCAACGACCTTTGCTAGCCTCAAGTTTCTTTTTCAGATTCTTCACAATTGTCTTGTTTGTCGCTTCTGCTTGGCCGTTCCTTGCGGGTATCTTGGCGTTGAGAAGCTTAAAACAATGTCCCAATCGCGACAGAACTTCTTGAAGGCAGAGGAGATGAATTGTGAGCTGTTGTCTGTGATGATCTCCCTCGGAACTCCGAACCAACAGGTGATATTTCTCCAAATGAATCTTTCGACATCTCGCACTTTAACGTTCGCAAATGCTTCGGCTTTGACCTATTTGGAAAAATAATTGGTGAGAACGAGCAAATACTTAAATTGTGCAAGTGTAGGAGGAAATGGTCCGATGACATCCATCGAGTACTTCATGAAAAGGTACGACGAATTGACCAAAGCAAGCTCTTCTACTGGTTGGTGCATAATGGGAGCGTGTCTCTGGCAACTGTCGCACCTTCGCACGAAGTTTTCACAGTCGCTCTATATGGTTAGCCAGTAGAATCCTTGCCTCTTTACCTTATTGCACAGTGATCTGCCACCTGAATGATTCCCACACGACCTCTCATGAATTTCTCGAATGACTTTCTTGACCTCGTCGTCCCTAAGGCATCGGAGATAAGGTCCCGTGAAGGAACGCCTGTAAAGTTTTCCATCGATCAGGCAGTATCTCGTAGCTTGTACTTTGATATTTCTTACAGCCTGCTTCTCCTCCGGCAGCCAGCCTTCGCTGATGTACATTTGAATGGGCGTTCTCCAATCGTCCCTTGGGTCAACATAAACCTCTTCTTCATCCTGCATAATACTAGGGCTGTCGATTTGTTCGAAAGGAATTATTCTCCTTTCGCTGACTTCAACCGATGATCCCAAATTTGCAAGTGCATCCACTCTTGAGTTATGATCTCATGATACATGTCTAATTTCGAATGGATCGAATTAGGACTTGAGCTTGGAGACCAGTTTCAGATACAGAAGCATCTTTTCGTCTCGTGCTTCGAACTCTCCGTTTACTTGGTTGACGACCAATGTGAAGTCACTTTTCACGACCACTCCGGCAGCCCCCAGCAATCACGACCTCATATTCAATTTCATTGTTGGTAGCTTTGAAACCCAATCGAAAACTATGCTCAATCACTTCGCCAGTCAGGGATTTCAAAACTACACCAATTCCCGAACCCTTTCTCGTTACTTGATCCATCGACCTGTACGATCCATGTTTGTGATCCATTCTCGGCAAGCCTAAAGGTCAATTCTGCAACAAAATCTACAAGCACCTAAGCCTTCAACACCGTTCGAGGTCTGTACTCGATGTCGAACTCCGTCATCTCAACTGCCCATTTCGTCATTCTTTCGGAGACGTCCGGTTTGTGTAAAATTGCTCTCATCGGGTACGACAACAGCACCACTATAGTGTGGCCCTGGAAATACTAATGTAGTTTCTGCGCCGACATGACAAGCACAAGGGCGAGCTTTTTAACGACGGAGTACCTTGTTTCAGCATCCAACATGGTATGGCCTACGAAGAACACTGGTTTCTGGATCGCATCATCTTCTCATACAAGGGCTGCACTTACTACTGTCTTCGAAATTGCCAAGTAGAGGTAGAGTGGTTCCCCTTCTTTCGGCTTCAATAGGATAGGCGGAGTCGTTAAGTACCTTTTTAGTTCTTGGAAAGCCAATTTACATCGTTCGTTCCACTCGAACTTTATGTTCTTTTTTAGCAACTAGAAAAAAGGGAGACATTTGTTAGAACTTCTGGCAATAAACCGACTTAGTGCAGCTACTCAACCAGTTAGTTTCTGAATTTCTCGCTTGGTTCTTGGGGAAGGCATCAACTGGAAGGCCTTAATTTGATTAGGGTTCGCCTCGATTCCACGCTTCGTGACAAGATAACCCAAGAACATATCGCTCGCAACTCCAAAAGTGCACTTCTCTGGGTTCAACTTCATGCCATATTTTTGAAGAACTTCGAAGCATTCTTGTAAATGCTGAACGTGTAGATAGGCCTGCAAAGACTTCACCAACATGTCATCGATGTAAGCCTCCATGTTCTTATCGATCTGTTGCTTGAATATCATATTAACAAGTCGTTGGTAAGTTGCTCCTGTGTTCTTCAATCCAAAGGGCATGACTTTGAAACAAAAAATCCCTTATTTCGTTATAAAGGGCAGTCTTCTCCTGGTCATCAGGGTGCAGAAGGATTTGATTGTAGCCAGAAAATGTGTTGAGAAAACTTAAGATCTCGTGTCCAGCTGTTGCGTCGATGAGTTGATCGATATGCGGCAACGGATAGCTGTCCTTTGGGCAGGCTTTGTTGAGATCGGTGAAGTCGACACACATACGCCATTTTCCATTTTTCTTCTTTACGATTATTACATTAGCGAGCCAATCAGCATAATGGACTGGGCGTATGAAGCCAGCATCGAGCAATCTCCTCACTTCATCCTTAACGACATTGTTCCGTTTGATTCCAAGCTTCCTCCTCTTCTGTCGCATAGGTTTGTGGTTCGGATCGACATTCAGTCGATGGGAGATTAAGTTTGAGTCGATTCCAGGCATATCTGCATGGGACCATGCAAAACAATCAGCATTAGCTCTTAAAAAATCAATTATTTGGGATTTTACACCCTGGTCGAGCTGCGACCCAATCTTCACTATGCACTTCCCGTCTTGTGGATCGATTTGGACTTCATCTAGTTGCTCTAGAATCGATTCGACACTGATTTGACTTCTCATCACGCTTTGTTGGGTCATTTGTAATTGCTACAAGGTCTTCTTCTATTTCATAGCCGCTACATAACAACTCCTTGCTGCCTCTTGGCTTCCTCGAACTTCCCGAATGCCTCGCTTCGTTGGGAATTTGATTGTTTGATGGTATTTCAAAGGGACCGCCTTCATAGCATGTATCCAAGGCCTCCCCAGAATGATGTTATACCTGGATGGGCAATCCATGACTAGAAAATTGGTCAACTTGTTCTCTCCCGCTGTGTATATTGAAAGCTTTATCCTTCCAATGGCTGTTGTCGCCTTGCCATTGAAACCCGCCAATGACATTGGGGACTTCTCGATTGCCTCTTCGCTAATCTCCATTTCTCTCAGCGTTGAGAGGAAAAGGATGTTGGCTGAACTTCCATTATCAACCAAAATCCTGCTTATCTCGCAGTTCGCGACGTTGAGTTTGATAACAAGGGCGTCGTCGTGTAGGGCATCGAGCCCAAATGTCTTGTTACTACGGAAGGAAATTTCGTACTCGTAGTGGTCGCCATGAGACGAACTTGCAGTCCCTTACTTCGCTTTCCTTTGGTGCGATTTCATTTGATTTACTGAATCGCCATTGAAAACTGAGCCTCCACATATGGCTCCAATTACCTTCTGGACTGGCGATGGCAATGGCGTCCTCTCTTGGGCTTGTTCATCCCATCGCCCTCTTCACTCCTTATCAAGTCCATATATCTTCCTCCTCTGTTTAGAGAGGTATTCTCTCAAGTGCCCTTTCTTGAGAAGCTCTATGATCTCGAACTACAGGGCTTTGCAATCGACCGTCAAGTGTCCCGTATCACAATGAAACTCGTAATACTTCGATTGATCGCGTGAACAACTTGGTGCCATTTTCTCTGGCCATCTAACATAACATTTCCCTTCGAACTTAGCGACTGGCTCAGACGGTGATATGCTGAGTGCATATTTTGGTGGAGACAATGGTCTCGTTGCTGTTCGGGGCTTGTCATCTTTTCGCCTCCATTCTCTTTTTGGCGGAGTCCCTCGTCTGCCCTCGTCGGTTCGGTTGTTGTTGTTGCTTGTGACCCCATCTTTCTGGTCTCTTGTTCTTGCGAACTCTCGCTCGCATCTTTCATTTTCTTCTTCCAGGTCGATCCAGCCTTTTGCTCTATTTGAGGCTTCTTAGATTGTCTGTGGGTAGTCTGAGAATATGTTGTTCTTGAAGGAGGAATTGTGTAGGAGTCCTTTCTTTAATGTTTCTCTAATTATTCCATCTTCCAAATCTGAAATCTCAGACAGTGCCTTACTAAACCTCTTTACATAAGCCCTTAGTGATTCACTCGGGCTCTGTACGATAGATCATAAATTTTTAGTCGTCTTTTCTGTCTTGATATGTACTGAATATGCTTTGATAAACGAGTCTGCCAATTCTTCGAAGCTGTCGATCGATCAGTTGGCAAGTTGCTAAACCAGCAAAGTGCTTGCCAGACCTTTGAGGGACTACGTAAACAACTTACACATCATCTCGTCAAGAATCGAGTCTGGGATGCTCGTGGCACTGACCACGTTCTTATACTACAGCAGGGGGTCCTTTGGATATGTACTTCCATCGAACCAAGAGAACACGAGGTTCCCATACTTCGACGGTATGACCGGAGTGATTCTTTTGGTGAGTGGTGTATCTCGAATGTTTTTCGAGATGTCATCTAATGCTGGTGTCTTACTTGTGGCTTTGGTAACCTTCTGGTCAATTCTCTCCTCCATAAGTTTGGAATTCTGCTCGAGCATCTGCCTCATCATCAATTGAATCGACTCAGGGATCAGAAGAGTACCAGCTGGTGTATCTGCTATAGTAGCGATTGGTTCCATGCGAGCGTCTGTCGATGTGGTAGCAGTTGTCGCAGCGGGGGTTGTCGTGGCCATGTAAGCAGGCATTGTCATGGTTGTGTAAGCAGGCGTTGTCGTGGCTGTGCAAGCAGGCATTGTTGCTGGTGCTGGGGTCTATGGGGAATGTAGCGGCTGCATCCTTTCGATCGGGCTGTGAGGCCACCTGGTTCATGGCTACGGCGTTTGCGACTGCCTTTGTCCTGTTGATGATACTGGAACAGTCGAATAGCTGTGGTAAGGATAATAGTACGACTATGAGGCCATTTGAGAGTTTTGATAACTGAGTTAGCTTCTTAACGCCAAATTCTCGTTGTTGAGTTGCTCCATCCTTTTGTCTCCCTCTTGGGAACGAGTTATCTGCTCCTAGAGTATCTTTTTAAGTGCCTCTACTTTTGCTGAAAGGACTTCCATTTGCTGGTTGTCCTGATGGGTTGATTCAGTCTCTTCCACTGTGGTTTCCAGAGTGTGTTGGTTGTCAACGTTGTCTGCCGTTTGGATCTGAGTCTCAAATCTTGGAGTTGAGACTCGAAGGCCCCACAGTGGGCGCCAAACTGTAGACGATGGATCTACAATCAAACAATAGAAATTAGGATTTAGTTATTTTAGAATCTGGGCCCTCAAATCACCGTTGAGTGAATCTTTAGACACGAATCTATATTTGCTGAATTAATGTAAAGTGAAAGAAATAAAAATGCAATAAGAATTGACACAGGCAATTTATAGTGGTTTACTCTGTTAATGAAGAGCTACGTCCACTGTAATCACTATAATTTCTTTTGGGTATAGAGAAGAAATAAGAGAACAAAATGGCAGGATCTCGGTATCTGATTGTGTGTATATCGTACAACAAAGCAGTATTCCCCTTATATAGAAAATGAGGAAGGATAGTGGCTCTTAATCTTCTGGCGGAGTGGGATAGAACACCACAAGTAACCGCAGTAGTGGGACACGTGTTGATCGGTGATAGGCTGCAAAAATCATGCATTCCCCATGTTCTGGTCCATGACTATACGTGCTGCAACCGTTTGTTCGTGCGAACAACCGTCAGGTCGAGACGATCCATCGAGTCGAACGAAGACGAGTGCGAACCGGTCCATATAAAACAGAACGATCTAGTTAAATCAAACGAACAATGCACCGTCACATCGATTGGGCTCGAGCCAATAGATTGACGTCGATCTGCTCGTCTAGTATCAACATTGGGCCACACGGGCCTGCTTAGCAATTTGGTGGGCCTCACTAAATTACACCCCAACACCCCTTCAATCTACTCTGCCTTGATAATGTAAATTGCAACATTTACGACAATTTGAACTCATAAAAGCGTAAGCAAAGTGAATCATAGTACCTCCTGCCATTGATTTCTTTTCCTCTGTAAATTGGCCGAGTTTTTGCACACAAATATTTTGGTTTTTTTGAGCACTGTTAATTCCCTCAGATGGTGTTTTTTTTTTTTTTGTTGAATCATATGCTCATGAACGAAAACATGGAGGCCCTTTTATTAACTGTGGCCATCACACGGTTAATTAAGCGGTTAAGGACAGTTTTTTTTTTGGGTCTGAAAAACTACTCTTAAATAGCAGTTGATGCAGTTATGTTCAAATCTTGAACATACCATATGGGCCACTTAATTGTTAGAACATGGGACGTTACCCAAGTTCCAACATGCCCTTCTCTGTCGACTGAGGGAATTGAGCACCACCTGCATAGCTAAGCTCCGTCAAGGCTAGGGAATTGCACCACCACCTGCACAAGCTCCGACAATCTCACTAACGCCCTTCGTCATAGTTTTAGTCGCTATCATGTTGCAAGGAAAAGAAGATCAAGTTTGTCTTTGCAACCTCTGAGATATGCAAACTTCATCGCTCTGGTGCAATGTGGTCTCCTCCAGCTTTGCTTATGGTTGTCGCGAAGCTTTTGGACTCCGCGTTTGTGATAAAAATGTTGGATTTTGAGCGTGGGGTTGCTTGGATTTGGTAATCGGAGTTCGACGAGCTGAGTTGTGGCGACGATATCATTAGACTCGCGGTGGTGATGACGACAGCAAGCGACGCATAGGCAGAGGCCGGAGGCGCACGGTGGTGGCAACAGTGGGTTCTGGGAATTCTCTAATAAATTTGAGATGAGATTGACATTTTTTAAATCCTTTTTGAAGCTTTTTAGAGACGCAGAGACACCTTTATCTTTTCTTTTTTATCTTGGGCATTACAAGGTTGTTTCGTGTAATCTTTATTTGCTTAAGTAACATTATACTCAACAAGTTTAGTTATATAGTGTTTGGCATTCTTACAAGGTGTTTGATAAATTGGTTAGAATTGAAAATTTTATTTTAAAAATTATGACATATGAGAGCTTTATATACAACCAATTTGTCAAATATCTTTTCAGTTTTAACTAAAATTTTTTATTAATATAGTGTACAGCTCCTAAATGTTACAGTGTTAATAAAACGTGAGTTACAGTGCAGAAAAGTGAGCTACAATGGTTTTAACAAAAAAATAGTTTAAATTATTAGTTTGAATCAATTCTCCCAAACGTCTTATTAATTTTTTCTTTCTAAAAAAATTGTATGTGGTTACACCAAAAAGCCTATTAAGAAATACTTCAAGCTAGCCAATTACATTGTTACACAAATAATAGAAATTTCTTACACGCTAAGAATATATGAAACTATAAAAACATTGCTAATTTTTCCTGAAATCTTCTTCAAATTAAAGATAAATTGTGGGAAAAAAGGTTTCAAATTAAAAGGTCAAAAAAATTATTTATTTGATGACAATAGTTGTAAGTTACTTTAAATTGCAATTTTTGTATTGTCTTACTTCTAATAAGATTCCTTCTCTTACCAAATGATGAGACTGTTGCATCTATATGTATTTTTGTTAATCATGGACTATTCTTTTAATGAACAAAATTGGCATGAAAACTATTATTTTCAATAGCAAAATGCAAGCCTACAAGTTTTACAAAAAATAAATAACATACAAGCTTTATTTTGTTATTTTATGATACTTGAATGTTTCGTTGTAGATATTATATTATCATATTCTGTAATAAAAAAACATAACTTTTTATTTTGATTACTAATAAGGTATACTTTAGGAAAAAAACAATTTTAGTACAACTTTGTTTTATCTATGTTTTTATATGTTATGGTTGATATTCTACGTTATAAAAATTCTAATTACACCCTATACGTATTTTAACTAGTCCTCGTTCAGAAAAAAAAAAAAAAAAATCGCTATGCTTCTTCTGCTCCAAAACAAAAAGAAGACCTTGTCACTTGCGTGGCAGGACCTGATTGGCTGGAGTGCCAGCTGGACAGATCTGATTGGTTACTAACCCTTGTAAAACATAACCAGCCTGTTACCGAAACAAAATCTGAATAATCCTTATCACAATCCCACTATAAATCTCATAATCTAATAATCAATTTCCACTTTTCCGATTATCTATAAATACCCGAAACAATCATAATTCCTTTATTCTCTACCCCATAGTCTCCCTCTGCTTTCCTTTCACCAACTTTCTTTACTTTCTTTTTCCAACTCTTCGAAACCCTAAAGCTCAGTGAAGACGACGATCATGGCGGATCCGAACCAACCATCTTCTTCTTCTGACCCGTAAGCTCTTGTCTCCCATCGTGCTCTTTTTAATTTTTTTTCCCCGGAATATAGCTCCTTGGAAAAAATTTTCTCTTTGCTTGAAAGAAACTGTTTATCTATAAATTGGACGGTTAATTTGGATTATTAGTGTCTCTGCTTGTATTGGATTTCTTGTCGTAGTTTAGATTTTAGTTGTGTTTTTTTGTTATTTTGATCTCAAAAAAGAGGATTATGGAGGTTTTTTTATTCTGTTATTGAGAACATAATCATAAAAATTTAAATTCATGACCTTAAAAAGTCTCTGATTCGTGGATAATAATTTGAGTCTGTGCATGTGAAGTACTCGTACTTTCTTTATTTTGGTTTCAAAAGAGAGAATTATGGAGGTTTTGATTTTGTTATCGAGAACGTTAATTGTAAGGATGAAACTTTCTGACCTTAAAAGTCTTTATGATTTTTGTGTATTTTTTGATGTGTTCAATTCCAACTTTAACACAAGTGTATTTGAGGTATACATATATATAACTACATCAGATATCTTTATGTATCACTGTTAAATTGAACATATTTTTAATGGAGGTTAATTGGTTGAATAATCCCTGTAATTATTTTTGTATTTTTATGAGGATGATGATGATTGTATTATATGTTTCCCGCAGGAAAAGTGGTAAGAAGGATTTTTCGACTGCAATTTTGGAACGTAAAAAGTCCCCTAATCGACTAGTTGTCGATGAAGCCATTAACGATGATAATTCTGTGGTTTCCATGCACCCCAATACCATGGAAAAGCTTACTCTTTTCCGTGGAGACACTATTCTAATTAAGGTGATATTGTCCTTCCTTATGCTTATGTTTTGGCCCTGCATTGAGTTTACGTGCATTCTGAGTTTTAAAATCGTTTATTTTGGTGGTTTGATAATGCACAGGGGAAGAAGAGAAAAGACACGGTTTGCGTTGTTCTCGCTGATGACCAGTGTGAGGAACCGAAAATCAGAATGAACAAGGTTGTGCGTGCTAATCTTAGAGTGCGCCTTGGAGATGTTGTCTCTGTTCATCAGTGTCCTGATGTGAAGTATGGAAAGCGGGTTCACATCCTTCCCATCGATGACACCATCGAGGGTGTCACTGGAAACTTGTTTGATGCATATTTGAAGCGTGAGTTTTTTTTTTTTTCGTTAAATTTGTTTTCTTATTAGTTTAGCACTGCTTTGTTAGGTTTGCCTAACTATTGTTTGTGTTGACAGCTTATTTCTTGGAATCTTACCGGCCTGTGAGGAAGGGCGATCTCTTTTTGGTAAGAGGTGGAATGAGAAGCGTCGAGTTTAAAGTTATAGAGACAGACCCTGGTGAATATTGTGTTGTTGCCCCAGATACTGAGATATTTTGCGAGGGGGAACCTATCAAACGCGAGGACGAGGAGAGATTAAATGAGGTGGGCTATGATGATGTTGGTGGTGTGAGGAAGCAAATGGCGCAGATCCGTGAGCTAGTAGAGCTTCCTCTTAGACACCCACAACTCTTCAAGTCTATTGGTGTGAAACCCCCAAAAGGGATTTTGCTTTATGGGCCACCTGGGTCTGGAAAGACTTTGATTGCTAAAGCTGTGGCCAATGAGACTGGTGCCTTTTTCTTCTTGATTAATGGACCAGAAATTATGTCAAAGCTAGCTGGTGAAAGTGAAAGTAACTTGAGGAAAGCATTTGAGGAAGCTGAAAAGAACGCTCCATCAATCATCTTTATTGATGAGCTAGATTCCATTGCTCCAAAGAGGGAAAAGACACATGGTGAAGTGGAGAGGCGTATTGTATCCCAACTCCTGACTCTAATGGACGGCCTTAAGTCCCGTTCACATGTAATTGTCATGGGAGCTACCAATAGGCCCAATAGCATTGATCCTGCCCTAAGACGATTTGGAAGATTTGATCGTGAGATTGACATTGGTGTACCAGATGAAGTTGGAAGACTTGAAGTCCTTAGAATCCATACAAAGAATATGAAGCTATCTGAGGATGTGAGATTCTTTCTAATGCCTTTCTAGTATGCTACTCCGAGTAATTATAGCTAGTCTTATGTTTTACTATGTGTTTCAGGTTGATCTTGAAAGGGTTGCAAGAGATACCCATGGTTATGTCGGTGCAGATCTTGCAGCTCTTTGCACAGAAGCTGCACTGCAGTGTATTCGGGAGAAAATGGATGTCATTGACTTAGAGGATGATACAATAGACGCTGAGGTGTTGAATTCCATGGCTGTCACAAATGAGCACTTCCAAACTGCATTGGGCTCCTCTAATCCATCGGCCTTGCGTGAAACTGTGAGTTTTCGTATTGCTGGAGTCTACTCTTTTTTTCCCCTAAATTTTGATGTCTAGATTCTTTTTCTTTGAACAAATGTTGTCTGGTTTACTGATTTGGATTGCTCAACTTGCTCCAATATACTGCTTGGGAAAAAAAAAAATCCTTTGCGATTTCTGTGTTGAGTTGTGTTAATATGCTTTGAGAGGATTGGTCAAATCTTTTGTACTCGTTTTAAACGTATCAAAACTACTATTGAATAAGCATTGAGTTTAAAAATTTGAGCACTTTTGTGTATAGGTTGTTGAGGTACCTAATGTCTCTTGGGAGGATATTGGTGGATTGGAAAATGTCAAGAGAGAGCTTCAGGAGGTTAGTGCTTTGACTTGCTTTATTTTCCTTTTTCTTTTGCCCCTGCTGCATATCATCCGTGTGGACTTGATCTCATCAACCTTTTGGTTGCTGGCAGACTGTTCAATACCCCGTGGAGCATCCTGAGAAGTTTGAGAAATTTGGTATGTCACCTTCAAAAGGTGTTCTGTTTTACGGGCCTCCTGGATGTGGTAAAACCCTACTTGCAAAGGCGATTGCCAATGAGTGCCAGGCCAACTTCATTAGCGTGAAGGGACCTGAATTGCTAACCATGTGGTTCGGAGAAAGTGAAGCAAACGTCCGTGAGATATTTGACAAGGCTCGGCAGTCAGCTCCATGTGTACTTTTCTTCGATGAACTCGACTCCATTGCGACCCAGGTACAACTTTCAAAGTCTTTTGACTTATATTGTGATGTTCATTTTTATGGATAAACCCTGCTTTTATTGATGAAATATTTAATATTATAAAGGTTGATTACCAGTTTTGACTTGTTAGTTTTCTCTTTCAGCGTGGAAGTTCTGTGGGAGACGCCGGTGGTGCAGCAGATAGAGTCTTGAACCAACTTCTAACTGAGATGGATGGAATGACCGCAAAGAAAACAGTTTTCATTATTGGGGCAACAAACAGACCCGACATTATTGATCCAGCATTGCTCAGGCCTGGACGTCTAGACCAACTGATCTACATCCCGCTTCCAGATGAGGCTTCACGTCTTCAAATTTTCAAAGCATGCTTGAGGAAGTCACCGATCTCGAAGGATGTTGACCTTGCAGCTCTTGCACGGTATACTCATGGCTTCAGTGGCGCTGATATCACTGAAATATGCCAGCGTGCCTGCAAGTACGCTATTAGAGAAAACATTGAGAAGGTATGAACTATGAACTATAAACTGTAAAGTCACGTCTTAGTTTACAAACTTAAGTTGCATAAGCCTGTCCATATTGTTGAAGTTTCTTCACCTTATTGAAAAATTTAGCTGCCAGTACCGGTCTTGACCGGTCCCTATTTTGATAATTTATCCAAATTGTTTGCTTTTAAACTTTTCTAGTATGTTTTTCACTTTTTAGCGTAGAAACTTCCTTTGATAATGTACACTGACGAATATTATCAGGATATTGAGAAGGAGAGACGGAAGAGAGAAAATCCAGAAGCCATGGAAGAGGATGATGTCGACGAGGTGCCCGAAATTAAGCCAGCTCACTTCGAAGAGTCTATGAAATTTGCCCGCCGAAGTGTCAGTGATGCAGACATCAGGAAGTACCAATTGTTTGCTCAGACTTTACAGCAATCTCGTGGGTTTGGATCTGAGTTCCGCTTTCCCGATCGACCTGGGAACACAGCAGGAGGAGCTCCAGAGCCGTTCTCTTCTGCCACGGCTGCTGGGGACGACGATGACTTGTACGGCTGAAGTGAAAAAGTAATGCACGTCTTAGGCACTGCACATGATGTTATGTATCCACTAGCGTGCAGTTTTTAATCCATGCTTGTTTCAAAGTTTAGTTTCCGCCCTATGTTTATGGAAATCTCTGATGTTTTATGTTAACGAATATAAATTTTATTTTATTTTTTTGGTCGTGGATAACGAATATGAATTATGAGTTTTAGCTTATTGCTTTTGCTAGCTGTCTTATTTTTACGTCTTTGGGCTCATTTAGCCATTGCATTTGGATGCTACCTTAATCCCTTTCAGTAGTTTAGGGTGTTTGGTAAACTTTGGTTCTAAAAAGTTGTTTCTAAAAACTGTTACATGGTAGAAAAAGTTGAGAAACAGTGTTTTTGTGAGTGGTTTTTATATATCAGCTTTTGCTTTTATAGATTAAAATTATTAAACTAACTTTAAGAATAATTCTCAATCTATTCATTTTTTATTTAACAAATTAAAAAAAAAATCAAATAGCACGTTTTGCTTTCAACAAAACCGTATTAGAAATAAATCAGATAAAAGTTTGAATAAATCAAAACAACTAATTCAAAATAATTTATTTTTCAAAAAGTATATTATATAATAAAAAATAAAATTACATTTGTAGCATTTTAATGTACAAATATTATTATGTATTTTAACTTTAAAATTAAAATTAGTTAAAAAGTAAATGTATAAATATGTTTACTAAAATATGTCAATTTGTGTTATTATATATATTTCATAATAATTTTATACATATTGTATCGAATATCTACAATTTTACTTTTCTAAACTTCAACCTGCTTCTGGATTATAGCACAACCCACATGTTTCCTTTCAAGTATTTGAGATTTCCTCTCGTGTTTATGTAAATTTTCTAAACAAGAAATATCTCTTGAATTATTATTTACTTTCAACAAAATCTTTGTAATTATCGCCTCTCTCGCACTTTTTTTTTTAACGAATATCGTCTAAAAAAAGGCTTATATTATTAATGAATTAAAAACCAAATAGAGCCAAACTCCAAAATCAAGTGAATCTGTAAAAAGGCTAAATCAACTTACTCAGATAAAATATTACAAGTAATGACCCAAGTTAGCATGCTTGTGAGCGCATCTATTGGCTTCACAATACACACATGTCTACTGAATTATTTCTACTTTAAGCTTTGAGTCTAAAAATCTCTACATATACACAATATTACATTAATTTTTATGTAAAACTTTATGTTTTGGAACTTCCATGATACCCTAGTGTTGATTTTTGGATGCCTATTTATATTTGGTGCAATTTTTGTGTTTATATTTGTCTAATGGCATTATGCACGTTGACCTTTATGCAATAGAATAAAATCAGAATTAAATGTTTTAGTGATTAGGTGATATGCAATCAAATGTCAACAGAATCCAATGCACAATATTATGAGCTCAAATTTTTTAGTCTAAATTTTGATGCTTCAAATGGTATCTAACCAACCATATTACGATAAGTTATTTAATAAAAAACATATAAAAGTCAACTAAATAATATTTCAAACTTTTTAACTGACATGTTATAATTAGTTGGATACCAAAATTGATCAAATGATTTGAATCCCAATAATATTACAACAA
This sequence comes from Artocarpus heterophyllus, assembly GCA_025403435.1. NCBI lineage: Eukaryota > Viridiplantae > Streptophyta > Magnoliopsida > Rosales > Moraceae > Artocarpus > Artocarpus heterophyllus. Next base: position 5,820,505 of record CM046346.1, on the reverse strand, counting down.
TATGTTCCGTTTGAATTTATTCCTTAATTACACACACTTAATTTTATCTTACTTTTTTATTTACCAATCAATAAACGGATTTTTGCACCTCCCCTCGATCCACGTTTTGTTCTTCATTTTGGAGAGAACAAAACAAATTTTTTTTTTCCACCCCACATTTGATCTTGATGAGTATCTCATTCATCCTTTCAAATTATTTCTTCATCATCCTACGTATCTTGAAGAGTATTTTATTCATCATTTTAAATTATTTTTTTATCATCCATGTTTGTTTATTTTTATTTTTTATTTTTTACACGTTTCATCTCTGTCTTTAAATTCTTAAAGTCATCATTCATAGCATTTTTGCATGTACACTTGAGATTCCATGATGTTTATTGTTTTTTTTTATTTCATATCATAGGGTAAAGAATATTGTCATAATGATGAACACTTTGTATGTTTACTGGTTGATTACTATTTTTTTGTTTGGTGGAAATTATTTTTTTGAGGTCTTGCATGTGGAACGGTGATGGACTCTGTAATATTCTACTTGTAATATCAATAAATTCTCAAATCGGTGCTGGTCAGGAAGCGTGAAAACCCCACTGCTCCCTTTTTTTTTTTTTATTCAGCAATATGAATAGATATATATATTTATAGTATATATGCTACATGCTTTAGCCTATGTTTAGTAGAAAAGGAGGAAAAAAGGAATTGGAGGAGGAATTTGAAAACGTAAAAGGATTATTAAATTGTTTGGTAGAGATGAAATTTATAAGGAAAGAAAATCTACGCTGCTCGCTAGGGACTAGGGGTGAATATTGGGTAGGTTGGGTGAGGTTTTTGAAAGTCTCGATCCACCTAATTAAAAGTATAGGTGGATTAATCTTAAATTTAACCCACTCAATCAACCCAAAGTTTAAAACTAACCCACCTAATTAAAGTTTGGGTGTGTTGGGTGAGTTGGTTGGGTTGAGTAATATAAAAGAAAAAAAATTAAAACTAACAATTTACCCAAAATGAATCAAAAAGCTAAAATTTATAAGACACTAATCTTATAAAGGTTTAAAATTGTCTCAATAAATTAAAACCAAAATGAAGATAAAGGCTCTACAATACAAATTCAAATTAAATTATACATTAAGTCATAAACTAACAAATAGACTATAATAAAAACGAATACAATAAAAATACTAAGAAACATCAATCTATTTATTGCATAATTGTCAATCTTCAATTTTAAGTATCTCCACTTAAATTTTACCTACATTTGTAATGCACATAAAACATTAAGCTTCTATTTACTAATGTAAATATAAAACAAATAATACATGTATATTTTTTTTGTCAAAATGCATCTGTCAACTTCTCACGAATGCAAACAAGAACATTTATTGAAAAAATAATAAAAAAAACATGAATCAAAATGATACACGGATGCTAGAAATAATACACATCAAAATGTATTTTTTAACTTTGTGTATTGTAATTTTTATATTAAAATTATAAATATATAATATAAATATTATATATATAAATAGATTGGGTGGATTCGGATTAAGATGGGTTAAGTTGAGAAAATCCCAACTTGAACTCACCCAATAAAACCTTCGGGTTAGGTCGGGTTAGGTTAAATTACTTATCAGGTTTGTTAAGTTCGGGTTATCTTGATTAAGTTAGGTAGGCTAATTAAATTCGTCAGGTTGTCGGGTTTTTTGTTCACCACTACGAGGAACGTTGTATCTACATTGTTATGTGGGTGTCGGTGTCCTAATTCGTTTTTTTTTTTTTCGAATTTGTTCAATAAATTCTTTTACTTTTGTTAGTTTGTACACACTTAAATATTTTCGGGATTCATAGAAATAGCTAATCAGCGATAAATTGATTTGTCATTTATCATGGATTAATTTGATAGGCACTTTTATTGATTGCATTGAAGGTTTATTAGTGAGAGATCCATGTCAATAATTATAAGTAATTAACTAATGTTAATGATTATAAGTGACAGACCAATGGCAAAATCAATGACAATTCCGTCTATCAGTTGAAAACCAATGGTGTTGTGCCACCTCCTATTGTTTCAAGACTTTAACAAGTCTCTAACGTTTTATACCTTTTCCCCTCCCTCCAAGTTTATTTCTATTTTCTTTGATTATGACTATTTTCCCCAAAAAACAAACATTTTCTTCCTTTTAAAAATTTATGGGGACTACCACAAAAATTAGGGATTGGGTTGAAAAAATATATATATATATATATATATATATATGTATTTGCACAGGATGCCACTTCATATCACCACCCAGATATATTCTTGATACTGGCTTGGTGATCATTATGATATTGATAGACAACAACCTTAATGCTGGTGGGCGGGCGACTACCAGTCACCCACTGGTATCCTACATGATACAGGTTACACGTTGATATTAGCCGTGGATACTAATCGGAGGAGACATATTTCTTCTGCACAATCAGAAGATATAGCATAATCTCACTAATGACATTAAAACATAGCACAAAACTTGCGTAAATTAGGTGGTATATCACTTATTTACTATCATTGTTGCCTTCAACAACTTATTTTTTTCTGCCTTCAATTCATATAACTTCTTCTAACAAAAAAGGTGATAATACCATTAAATAAACACTTATTTGCTTAATCTTAAGCTAAAATACTTCTGTTTAATCGCATCTTTATAAAAGTAAAATGTCTTAAATTTCTGGTAAAAATGGTCAGATTGAAAAATGAGGCCAATTGACCCAGTAAACTTGGACCAGAGTGGGTCTGGAACTGAGGCCCCGCCCCACCGTTAGACTTGGGCTAGAACGGATTCGATCCGTATGGACGTGGGCCAGGCCACTATTTGGGCCAACCAAGCTGGCCCCAGGCCAGGCCTGGCTCATTTTTACAGCCCAATAAGAAAGCCCACCGAGGCTACATTTGTGGAGTGACACATCATCATAGCTTCCCACCCAAAAGAAAATTGAGGGAAAAACAAAATAAGAAAAAGAAAATGGCGGGCTGATGCAAGAATCGCATTCAAAACAGGAAACCAAAAAAGGCCAAAAAAAAAAAAAAAATCTCTCCCTCCTCCTCCCAACGGCGCTCTCTCTTTCTCTCTCTAGAAATGGAGAGCAACAAAGCAGTAGAACCTGCGAGGACGAAGATGGAGTCGCTCCGCTTGGCCTGCGACAGGGAGATTCTCTCCGAGCGGCAGAGCATCGACGCCTTAACGTCTTCTTTCCGAGAATCCCTTTCGTCGATTCGCTCCAGAGCTCAAGATACCGTGCAATCTCAAGGTCGAATTTTCCCCAACTCTAAGCTTATTCTTCTTCCTCAGGAGCAATCTCCGAGTGCTTTATAGTGATTTTGTGCAAAATTACCATCGCAATTTTGAGCTCTTCGGACGGCGATACTGTTAGGGTTTCGAAAATTTGCTGATTTGGTTTAATTTCGTTTTGGATGAAATCTTACAGGAAAGCTTGTGGAGGTTAAAGCTAGGTTGAGGGAAGCGGAAGATGATTTAGTAAAAGCCCTATCAGGTATGCGAGGAATTTGAAATTGGTGTTTGAATTTTTGGGGAAAATTGTGTTCGAATCTGAGAGATTTCACATTGATGTTTTCTTTTTGTTTTTTAATCTGATTTGGATGTGTTTGCCCTTTTTTTCAACTGTTTTCTTTAGCGAAGAACCGTAAAGAGGCCAAACGTATAGCCATGTTAGACTCTCTTGCTGCTAGGAGAGCTAGGGTTGAAGAACTTAAAAGGAATGTCCATGATCAGAGGGCTAAAAGGGATGAGTATGCTGCAATTATTTCTCAGCAATCATCAGGTATTTGTTTTCGAGTTTGTCTTCGTACATTGTTGTCCTTGAACTTACTCTTATTTTTTTTTTTTTTTAAATGTATTCTGACACATTTGTAGGCTTTGAATAAACTGTGGTGAAAAATAATTTCCATTGTCCTGATAGGCTATAGTATGCGTTGTAACGATAGTTCACCAGTTAGTGGCCAAATCAGAGGAATTGTTGCAGCTGTTTTCTGCTACCAAGTAGTTAGAGGTTGTAAGAAGGAATTGTTAGCATAAATAAGGGATTAATAGCCAAAGAGGAATCGGGTCTGATTTGTGGGAATATGGGGAATCCCTTTAGGAGAGTTGCAGCGCTCTCTAATGCTGGCAATCATTGTTTTAGTGTTATTGCATTTCTTTGATTTAATTTAATAAAGCTTCAATCTTTCGGTTCTACCCTCTATTCTACAGCGTTTTCCTAAGATCCTATCAGGACCTCATTTTTAATAAAGATAATTTTGTTGTTGTCTTTTTTGTTTTACGCCCTCTTTTATTTGTTAGCTGGTAATCGATTTGAGAGCATCTTGCAGTATCTGAAGAAACAAATAGTCAAAATGGTAAAGATGAAATACAAGAAGCTATCTCATGGTACAATAGGGTTCTTGGTTTCCATGTTGAAGGCGGGCATGGTAATTAGATTTGAGGCTGTTTTCTGTTTTTGCAAGTTCTTTTTTTTTTTTTCTTGGGTTGAAAAATGTGAGTGATGTACAACTGTTTTTAATTTGCTAGGTGTAAGGTTCTTTTTTAAGAATATCAGCACAAAAAATCCGAACGAGGAATTTTCGTTCACAATTCGCCATGCAGACAACACTTACACCTGTAAGTGACACCTGTTATTTTTCGGACATGTAATAATGTGGAATATGAACTAACATTCTTGCATCTTAACTTTTTCTTCCTCGTCCCCGTGTTTGTAATTTCAGTGTTAGATTGCGATCCACACTTGGATGACATCAAGGAGTTGATCCTCGAGTTGAATAGAACAAATGGTTTATTCAAGTTCGTCAGAATTATGAGGCAGAAATTTCAAGAAGCTGCTGCTCAAGGTATAACCATTACCTCATGCGCTACTCAAAATTCTAAATTTGTGAAAGTTGACGACTTCTGGAGTAAGTGGGCAGTTTTCTGGTCAAAGCTGGTCTTGTATACTGGTTATTTATTGTAATCTGTGCAGAAATAAAGGTTTTAAACAATCCTTGTGGATGTCCATTTAACTCCTATCCTATTCATGCATTCTGACATTTCAAATAAATTGCATTGTGCGACTTCTTTATTTATATCTGGAAGGTAGCCTTTTTGTGATTTTAAGTCCTCTCTCTTTTCTATCATTCACTAGGATTTTTACCCCAGCCGACAAGTCCTCTTCAGGAATCTGCCATGGTTTCTGCCTCTGCCCCAGCATTGTCAATGTCAAGTGACAGAAGCGAGTCTTTGGTCAAGAAAGGCGAGCACCAAGTTCAAAGGGGAGAAGTTGATAGAAGTTTTAAGAAACAGAACAGGGGGAAGGGGGCACTCAATTCAGTTCTATCTCCCGAATTTGTTCGCCGATCTCCTCGTTTTTCTGGTATCATTGACTGCTTCAGATATGCTTTTTATGTGCTTATATAAATTATTAGATTGGGCATAGTATCTTACAGATTACTTGATGAAATTTTTGTAAAACATATTTTACTGTCAATTTTCCGTTGGTATTCACTTCATCAGATTTGGAAGAGTTGTATCGTTCAAGTTCAAGATTGTGATAGCACAGATAACACATGACAGCAATATCTGATGTTTCTATGCGTATTACTCTAATAGTTTAATTGAATCAATTCTCTCTTTTGGGGATATCTAGTGGCACAAATGTAGTCTTGTTCTGGCATTGGCAACTTAGATTGGCCAGAAGAGGGGAAAAAAAAAGGATTAGAAAGTTGGTTCTTTCGTTTGTTTTTTCCTTGTTTTTCTTTTTAAGATTCTTTATAAAGCTGCCCAAATAAGATTTTCCAGTAGCGTGGCAAGCTGTACGCTTCTTCGGTATCGTTTATGAATGCAAAATTGCAAATTTTGGCAGGTCAAAAAATGAGGTAGAGGATGCTCTCCCCACTGGGTAAATGCACGCGTGTTAACAATCGTCTCGGCTAGTCATAATTTGTGACTCAGGTTTTTGACAGCTGACATAGAAGTCAGGATTCATAACTAAAATCTGATTGAAAGCGTTTCAGGTTTCATGGACCTTTGCAACTTAATGACATATCAGCATCACCATGTTGCTTGGTGCGCTTTTACTTCTCTGTTTTGTGTATTGTAATAAAGTAGCAGCTAATGGAATGTATGGGTGACAATCCCAAAGTTCTACATTAATTATGTGTTACTAAAATGCTTGTATTTCATTCACATTAATCTATGTATTTTTGTTTCTTGATTCTGATACGTTTGTTGGCTTTCAAGTTCGACTGGAATACAACAATTTCCTTGCGTTATCTTTATAAACATTTTTTTGGGCTATTATTGTTTTGGTACCTTGGTACCTGTATTTTGACTAAAGTTTAAACTGATGTTCTGCTGTTTGAAAAACACATCGTAAAGGTACTTATTGCAATTGAAAATATGATTTTGTGCCATGAATTCAGTTTGAATGTGAAATGTCCATTTTACCTTTTCTTTTGATTTTTGTGTAGTTTTATTTTGTTTCAATTTTTTAAGGAAAGAAAAAAAAAACTTTTAACTCAGCAAGACTATTAATTTATTGGAGTAAAAGTTTCAAAATGTTTGTTTTTTTTTTTTTTGAAAAATTGAAGCAAATTAAAATCAAACAAAATCAATAAAATGGAAAATTAGACATTTTGCATCTAAAAAATGAATCCACGGTGCCAAAATGTTATTTCCAAAATCATGTTTTCTTTAAATACAAGGTAACCAAATTAATAACAACCCATTTCAAAAAAAATAAAAAAAAAATAAAAGAAAATTGAGCTGGGTGTGCGTTATTTCAGCCATCCCAATATATTTGTCTGTAGCGTTTCTAATTTAAGCAAATAGCCGATTAATTTAAAGTTGTTTTGATTTTTCAATCTGGTAAAAAAAAAGAGGGAAATAAAAGAGATAAGATTTTCCTTTTGATTATTAAACTTGTTGGATATCAAAGCTTCTTCTCCAGGGGACTTCACGCAAAGAATTGACTGTCTGCTAGAGTAGTTTCTACATCGGCAGTAAACTTTAGAAGAAAGAATTGATTCACTAGTTCTAGTAGGGTGGTTTATAGTTTACATGTATTTGGAATAAGATGAGTGGAAGTTTATTTATGTGTTTTTGGTTAATTAATCAATAGAAACGGCATTTAACTAATTTAAGAAAACAATAGTCATTTACTTAAGAAGGGCCTTAAAATGGGTTATTTATGCTCAAATCACCCCAATTTTTTTTTTTTTTTATGCTATGAGCATTATTATTGTCGTTCGTAATGTTTAAGCAGCTTGCAAGATCCACATCTAACTATTTAAATTTAAAAGTATTAAGTTATCCATCATTCTTTTGTTGGAGAATCAACCTTTTTTCTTCTTTCCCTCTTAACAATATTTTTGCCATTAGCTAATGTTAGAAACTCGCGCTTCACACACTTGCTCCATTCTACGATTAAACATTTACTCACAAATTTACACTCAAAAAATAGGACTCGTTTGATAGTGTTTTTAAAATGAGTAAAAATGGTTTTGGTTTAGAAAATGAGAATTTGTGAGGAATTGTGTTGAGAGTGTTTTTAAAATTTTTTTCTCAAAAAACATGTAAAAACATTTTTAAAAACTCCAAAAATAATACCAAACGGAGGAAACATTTTGACGTTTTCTTATCTTGGCCACAAGTACACTAGAAACAAAAAAATTATGGGGATTTATTTATTTTTAATGGAATAGTGGACCTAATTCCAAGACCCGGAAATTAAAAAAAAAAGAAGAAGAAGAAGAAGAAGTTTTTTACTTTATTATAGTGCCATAGAAATGAAGTAATACAATCTGGAGAGGGTTTTTGAGTGCCTGTATTGTCATGTGCTTTGATTCATGTTTTAAAAAAGATTCTATAAAGCCATTCAAAATATCATATGAATGAGCTTTTATATACATGATGATTCTGAAAGTCTGCAGGTTTTTTGCTACCATGCTGCTGGATAGCATAGTCGTCTGTGTACAAGCGCACGAGTCTTCTTCCACAACTTTTGTGCTTCTGAAAAAAATCCGACCTCAGGAACCTGCATAACTTGAAATCTGTACAAAATTTCCCCAAGTCATTTGAGTTTTAACAGTTTCGACAAGATCTATAATTTTTGTGTTTTAACTTTATTCAAAATCATTTATTTTTATGACTTTTTAAAAAGGCAAAATTGCAATCAACGTGTTTCGGCTTGTTCTAGTTAGAATTCGAGCAAGATTTCTTTATAAAAGTTGTCTGTCTCGATGTTTCCAATAATTTACATGTTGAATACAGAAAAAAATTCGACATGTAAGTGCCTCAAACATTTAAATACTTCAAAAATATATTATCAAGCACTTAGTACTTAATTATATCATAACATTTTCTTTTTACGCAATGATCCTAAACCATTTTATCAAACACTTAAAATGCTCAAAAATGCTTAAACTTTGTATTTGACAAAGTTTATCAGACTTTTTTTTTTTTTCATTTTGAGCCCTAGTTCCTATTTCTCAATCGTCATCGTCATTATTATCATTATAACATACCAAATAATCATGCCATAGTACATAAACATTAAATCAAACACTTTATATGCATGACTATATACAAATTCCATGAACACAATCAAACTTTTCAAGACTAGGGTTTAGGATTTACCAAGAGATTTCTCAAGCTCTTGTACCTCCTTTTTGATGCCTGAAATCTTTGCTAATTCTCCTTGTCGTAAAGCATAACAAACTCCATTAAAAACCCCTTTAAACCCATAGAAAAACATTAAAAATCTATAGTACAAGTTAGGATTTTTACCTTTAAAGTTACAAAACATTGCTCATAAACACTTGAACTTGCATCCTTGGATAATTTGGAGGCTCTAATCGTTAATATTTTGAGAGAGTATGGACGAAAAGAGTGGCCGGGTTTGGAGCTATGGTAGAATGGGTTTTGTTCTTCAATTTTGCATGAAAATGATAGAGACAAAGTATGATTTTTTTTTTCCTGCTAATTACTTTGTCATATAACAATACCTCGTTAGGACTAAAATGAGGTGAAAAATCACTCTAAAACAGAAGGCCAAAACCGGTCAGGCAAGGAGAAATATGGCCTTTTTTCCATCTAAAAGGTATCATCATGTAGGTCCCACATTAACTCTTTATTTTAAAAATGCTCTTAGGTATTTATGAAACCAAACTACAGACTAAAGTGCAAAAAAAAAAAAAAAAAAACTTTGTTTCCCCTCCACTTGCCACAAAGAGGTTCTTCAAGGGGAGATATGGAAATTTTTCCACCATTTGGATGTTTCCTAAGTAATTTTTTACACAATCTAAATTTATACTGACAATATTTTTCTTATATTGTTGATATATTTTCTATATTACAAGTATTCTTTTCTACATAATTTATGAGGTCCCATAACCTTCCATACCAATCCACATTCTCCAAACAGTATAATTCCTATATTGTTAACCTTATACAGTTCAATTTCTGTACTGCTTAATTTTATATAGTATAATTTTTATACCAATAATTTCCTTTCATAGTATTTCAATTTTAAAATTTGTTGCAACTCATTTTGTAACAATTAAGCTTTCTAGCTTATTTTTCTTGCTTGTCAACTAATCCTTACGTTTAATTTGTACTTTTCTTAAAACTTATGGCATGATTTTTAATCCTAAAAGTTTCATATTTACTCTTTGAAATCTATCATAAAAATCAGATTTAAATAATAATCCTCGTGGCACGTATGTTGCTTAACATAATCCTTAAATATTATACATGCAATGAACTTAAGAATTTCTCGGGTATTACATGTATAAAGACATAAATGACCTTTATAATTATATTATTGATCTTAATTTATTACATAAAAGTTTAATGATAATATATATGGTAGATGGTATCTATTCCACAATATGTGGGATCATTTTTAAAAAAAAAAACCTTAAAATTAGGGTGTTTGTTGCTTAATATCAAATTGGTATTTAAAAACACGATTGAAAATGATGCTTGTTTATTTTTCATCAGTTGTTTTCTATATTGGTATTATTTTCATTTTTTTTGGAGATATGTAATTAAATTAATAATATATGATGATATGCAATTAAATTAATGATATAGTATTTATTAAGTTTTTTTGTGTTATACAAATTATATAATTAATATATCATTAAGTTAATGATAGTTATTTTTAAGACTTCAAGTGATAATGATAATTCATATTTAGGTTGTGTTAATGTTATGGATTGGTAATATAAATGATACATTAAGTTAATGATATCATTTTTTTTATTGCTTCTTGTGTTTTTCTTGTATTGAAAGTAATTAAATGACGTAGATTTTTTTTTTCCTTTTTTTAAATTATATTGTAATTAATTAAATGTATATATATTTCTATAACTGCTATTTTTTTTTTCTTTCAACAACTCAACTATTAGAAAAATAATAAAATTTGTTAAAAAAAAACTAAATACATGATAAAGTTTGAGAAAAAGGTATTTTTAGATTCCTAATATATATAATTTTAAAAAAGGGACAAATAAATTATATTTGTACAACGAAGACAAATTTTTATTCATCTCCTAAAAAGGGTCAGATTGTGTGATTTTTACTTGAGAAATTGTGCAAAATATCATATTTGTAGAAACTAATAGTTAACTATGTCAAATTTTTTGGAAAGATGAAGTAAAATATAGCATTTTTGAACAATTTGCTATTTTAAAAGAAGCAAAAACCTAAAAATATCTCACATCAAATCTAACCTAATTTTTTTTCTTTCCTCATTTTTTCTATCTTCCTCTATTTCTCTCTCTTTCTCTTGTCTAATTCTCTCTCCTCCTTCTGTTTCTCTCTTTTTCTTCCCTTTTCTCTCTCCGTTTTCTTTCTTGGTTTCCATTGGTCCTTTTTTGGTTTAGGGCTTTGCTGCGCAAGCTAAAGGTGATGACCTTTTTCACCATGTCTGACTTTAGCGAGCACTCGATCTAGCAATCCTCAAGCTGTTGAAAAATACGGATCCAAGATTCTTTGGTGCAGAGGAAGAAACTAATACTGGATAGGTTAAAATCAGGCTTCTCTAGTGAGAGCGAGATCGACGAGATGTTGAGCTTGAGGCAACATTTATACGTGGATCCGAATTCGTCCAAAAGGATAATTGATAGATCATCGTCTCTAATGTCACTGGATTAGATTTTCGCGAAATAGATGGAGAACACCATGGAAATCGAGACGATGAAGAAGATAAATCGAGCAGAGATCGCCTTGATTGAAGCTTCAATTTTTTTCAGAGCTGAGGATTTGGCAGCTCAGATATGCCTTTTCAACAAAATGGTGATTTTTCTCTCTCTTTTTTTATAAATTAAATTGAGAGAAAAATGGTTTTTTTTTTTTGGTGATCTTTCTCCCCTTTTTTTGTGTTTTTTTAATGGTAATTATGCAATATTTACCACCACTAACTATGTCGCAACGTTAGCGATGTTCGGCAACATCGCTGGTAAATTTGTGTATTTACATGGTAATACAGTATTACCAAGTTAATATTATATTTTCGACTGCCGATAGTCCGACGATGTCTCTAGTGATTTTTTTTACATGATAATACAATATTACTATGTTAACTGTATTTCCTAGCTATCAACGATTTGGCAAAGTCACTGGTAAATTTTTGTATTTATATTATAATATAGTACTTGCGGCCTCAAGTGATCCGGTGAAGTTGACAGTGAACTTTTGTATTTACATGGTCTTACAGTATTACCAGGGTAATATTGTAATTTTCTGTCGCCAGTGAAATCTTGTACTTACACGATAATAGAATATTACCCTAGTAATACTATATTTTTCGGTCACCAATGATTTGATGTAGTCATCAAAAAACTTTTATATTTACACCAGTAATATAGTATTACCAAAGTAATATTATATTTCGTGGCCGCTGACAGTGTCGGTGAAGGTGGAGTATAAAAGATATAAAAGGGAAAGAGATGTGCGTATTTTGAGACTTTTGTTCTAAATTTCTCATAAAATATTACTTAATTTTTTATTATATTTTATTTATTACATATTTTCAAACAATACAATATTATTTACAAAATTTTAACCTAAATAAGGTATTTTGCTTTTTCTTTCTTTATACTTGTGCTACTTGCCTCCTTTCCCGATTTCATCAGGCCTCTACGGGCTTCAATGTCTTTGGGTAGAAACCTCCTTTAATGGGCTAAATTTTCAGGCCCAAAACAACAAACCTACAGCGTGGAACTGCATGCACCTGATACACACACTCCCTCCTCCTCCTCTTCTTCTTCTTCTTGTCGTCGTTCGCCTGAACTTTTTGAGCCCT